>JASUUG010000478.1:7562500-8158755 GCA_030449905.1 Luvunga scandens
AGTGAAATCCTTAAGCGTAGTTTACTTAGAGGCGTTGATGTAGGCCGGTTTTGCCGAACCATATAAAATATGTTTGATCTCTCTTTCTTTATCTTTTAATATTGAGCATTGTTAAATTTATTATTTTTTATTTTATTAAAATATTAGTTTAAATTATTGTGTAATTTTATTTACTTAAGTTTGAAAAACTCAATTCACCCCTCTTGAATTGCTTAATTAGAATTTCATACTTATTTTAAATAACTTCAACCTCAGGGGGTGATAACATTTTAATTTACGTTTTTTTTTAATTTCTTTCCAAGACGTGGATTAGAGTAACCCACCCGAAGCACGTGTAACTGTCAAATGTCTGTAATGCATTAACATAAAATCATTCATCATCAATTACTGCAAGAATTTTATTTGTCAATTTTTAAGAAATATCAAATATATTTCACATTTTGTTTAAAAATAGTAAGTGTAAAATATAAATGGGGTCCGTCTATGTTGCAACAGTGGCAATGTATCACTGTTTTTTGTCTTTTGTGGTTTAATTTTATTACAGTCCCTTATACTTTCTATAAAATGAAATAAGTAAAAAGTTTTATAAATATTTACATATAAGTATTTTTTTAGATCTATTTTATTATTTAAATTTATTATTAATTATATTTAATTATTATTTTATTAGTTATTAATATATAAATATAATATGATATAATAAAATAATGTTCTAATATAATTTATTTTTATATTATAATATTTACATATAAGTCCTTTTTTTTAATAAAATGATATTTGAAAAGAATTTTAATGGTTGTTGTTGTTATTATTATTATTATTACTATTAAATTTTTTTATTTTAATTTATTTTAATTATTATTATTAATAAAATTTATTACTTTTATTATTTTAATTGTTATTATACCGTAATTAATTTATTATTATTACTATTAATATTTCTATTATTAAAATATATTAACTGTATTATTTTAATTACTATTAAATATTGTTATTATTATTAAAATTTATTAATAATTTTTTATTATTTTAATAATTATCATCGTTAATATTATTATTGTCATTAATTTCATTGTTATTTTATTCTTATTATTAAATTTTATTAATTTTTTTAACTAATATTATTGCCATTATTAATAACTAATAAAATAATAATTAAATATAAAAAAACTACAAATAATAAGGAGTTTGAATTATAATAAGTTATTTATTTGAGATATAAAAATTGGAATCAGAATGAACAACATTCCGATTAATGTATTTACTTTATTTTATAATTGAAATAGACTGTTGCAAATAACTAAAATACCCTTTGTTAATTATGTTCCTAATATTATTTGTATATATAATAATAATTATTATTATTAAAATAATAAAAAATTATTAATAAATTTTAATAATAATAATAATAATAATAATAACAATAATTTTAATGGTGGTTGTTGTTGTTGTTATTATTATTATTATTATTGCTCTTAAATTTTGTTATTTTTATTTATTTTAATTATTATTATTAATAAAATTTATTACTTTTATTATTTTAATTGTTATTGTACCGTAATTAATTTATTATTATTAGTATTAATATTTCTATTATTAAAATATATTAACTGTATTATTTTAATTACTATTAATTATTGTTATTATTATATTATTAAAATTTATTAATAATTTTTTATTATTTTAATTATTATTATTATTATAATATATACAAATAATATTAGGGACATAATTAAAAAAGGTATTTTAGTTATTTGCAACAGTCTATTTCATTTATAAAATAAGGTAAACACATTAATGAGAATGTTATTCATTCCGATTTCAATTTCTATATCTCAAGTAAATAACTTATTATAATTCAAACTCCTTATTATTTATAGTTTTTTTATATTTAATTATTATTTTATTAGTTATTAATAATGGTAATAATATTAGTTAAAAAATTAATAAAATTTAATAATAAGAATAAAATAACAATGAAATTAATGGTAATAATAATATTAACGATGATAATAATTAAAATAATAAAAACAATTATTAATAAATTTTAATAATAATAATAATAACAATAATTAATAGTAATTAAAATAATACAGTTAATATATTTTAATAATAGAAATATTAATACTAATAATAATAAAGTAATTACGGTATAATAATAATTAAAATAATAAAATTAATAAATTTTATTAATAATAATAATTAAAATAAAAAAAATTTAATAGGAATAATAATAATAAGAATAATAACAACAACAACAACCATTAAAATTTTTTTCAGATGTCATTTTATCAAAAAAAAAACTTATATGTAAATATTATAATATAAAAATAAATTATATTAGAATATTATTTTATTATATCATATTATATTTATATATTAATAACTAATAAAATAATAATTAAATATAATTAATAATAAATTTAAATAATAAAAATATATTTGAAAAAAAATTTATATGTAAATATTTATAAAATATTTTATTTATTTTATTTTATAAAAAATATAAGGGACTGTAATAAAATTAAACTACAAAAAATAAAAACAATGACACGTTGCAACTATTGCAACATAGGCCCACCCATATAAATGACAATATATTTAAATGTAAAATACTTATGACGTTTTACGAAGTGAGTGACAAAAATATATATACATTTGGATAAAACAATTAACATTTACCAGCTGTTTTTATTGATACAAGAAAAACAAAAAAAAGTTCTCACTTCAACCTCTTTCCTCTCATTCCCTTCTAACTCACTGGAGCTGACTAATTTTTATAAGAAAATTCAAGCTAATTCCCGTTACTTTCTTCTTTTCAATCATCACCTCTCATTTTTTATCCATCACTCATTTTTTAATTTCATCTCCATTCTCTCGAGGAATTTCAGCTTGCTTCAGTTTCATTTACTTCTTCAATTTCAGGTGTTTTTTTTTAATTTAATTTTGATATTTTTTTTACTTCTCTCTTTCTAATTTCATAGTTTTTAGGTTTATGGCTTGATTTAATTTTTTTTAATCAATTTAGGGTTTGATTTGATTGATTCTAAGTCTTAGCTTTGTTCCCATTCAAAAAACGACGAATGCACAAATAATTTCATCTTTCATTCTCAATTCCGAAATAACTAATTTATTTTATCTTCGGTTACTATACATCTCTTCAATTTTTGATTATTTTCTTTTTTCTTTTCAAGCAGATTACATCTTGTTGAAATTGCTTTAGAATCTAATCTTGTTCTATTATTTGAATGCACATTATGTGTTTGATAAAATGTCTCTTTAAAAGATTAGTCATATTGTTGTATGTTAAATTGTTGCGATCTTAATAAGAAGGCTTTTGAACGTGGACACAATAATAATGGAGGTAATAAGTAATTTATATTAATTTATAACTAAAAATTACAGAATAGATATTTATGCCAATAATGTTCTTTTGTCAGCTATTGAAATGGATGGATATCTAGTTGGTGAATGCACATCCTTGATGTTTATGCGGTAACATACTTTCGTCTGTGTTTATCAATTGTCTTGTGATGCTATCTAAGTAAATAAACTTAACAAAGAAATTTAACTCTTTTAATATGTTTTTCACAACTTAATTTAGATTTGTTCATTTGATATTGGTGCGAAGCTTCTCAAATGGCATCATCATAACAACTAGTTATGAATATCACATATATGCAACTTGATGCCTTTTGTAGATTTCATACAGAGTTGCTTAAAAAGTTGAGTACGAATTGCCTCATTATGCAAAATCACATTATTTTACTGCTTATCTTGCTATAAATTGTTTGTTGTTATATGAATAACGTAGAAAGATAAGTTGTAAATAAATGAACATCTTGTATAAATATGCGTGAGTAAAGATTGGTTCTTCTCTTTCAGTTATAGGTGAATGATCTTATTACATTTAAATTTGTAGCTTTCATCTTGCAAGAATGAGTTGATGTTTACCGTGTGACTCTATCTTGATTCACAGTTATTTATATATCTTTGAGTTAGCAAATGATACTTTAATTCTGGTTTTTTAATAGATTATGTTTTATAATAAGTTGGTAACTATTTATAGAATTAAGGGTTCCCAGACTAGGTGTGGTACCTGTTTGCTCTTGTTTTTCTATTTATAAATTTGTCAGATTTAAAACTATTGTTGGACTCTTGTCTATCTGCTTAACTTTTAGCTGATTGGTAACTTGATAGGGAAACAGGACTGGTTTGATTAAGTTGTCTTGTGTTTGAATTTTTTGATTTGTTAATTAGGGACAAGTAAGACACTGTAGCCTCGAGTTCTTATCATTTAGCTTAAACTTTTATATTGAGTGGTAGCTTAATGATATTACTGCTTTGTTTTTTTGCATTACAGTATTACAGAGGCTGCATAAGATGCTGATATTTGGGCGTTGATCTTGAAGCTTAAGAGGGAACTAATACTTGTTTTACTTGGCATTGAAACTGCATGTAGTGGGCATTGTTTGATAGCACTCTCAATCTAGGTAATATCTCCACAGGAAATAAAGCACCGATATGTAGAGTTTAATTTCCAATATCATATTCTTTTGTAGCTTCTTTAATAGAACATTGGATTATGTTAATTGGCTGAAAGATAGGATTGGAAATGAATCTAAGGATTTGGGTAACAATGGCTTTAAACTATTTTGTCATAAGGTTTCCATTTATTTTTGCTATTTGACTACTTATAATGTAACAGAGTAGGCATTGTTTTCTCTATTATACTTTATAGAATAGAATGCTACCTTTTTTCTTTTAAATGGAAATTAAGATTGTTGGGGGATTTGGCCTAAGATATCTAGGTATCCAACCCAAAAGACTAGCCTTGGGGTGGAATGACTTATCCTCCTTATAAACCCAAGTATCTCCCATTTACTAGCCAATGTGGGACACAACTTAACAATTTCCTCCCTTGGACGAAACCACCGTTGGACCCCGGTCCTTTCGTTCGACACATTAAGTTGTTTCACCACCACATTCCAGCTACCATGGTCTAGCTTTAGTACCAGTTGTTGGGGTGGCTTGGCCTAGGATTTCTTGGTATCCAACCCAAAATACTAGCCTTTTGGGTAGAGTGACCTATCCTCCTTTTAAATCCAAATATCTTCCCTTTACTAGCCGATGTGAGACACAACTCAACAAAGATGTTCATGAAATATTGTTAGATTAATCTACCTTTATTGCAGATTGGTAACATTTTGGGCCAGTTACAAGATATACTGTACCATTGTGGTCATATGACTAAGGTAAGGTTTTGGCCCTAATTTCTTTTCCATTTCCATCTCTTTATTTAGATGCTTTGTGTTTTTATTTCATTGTTTCTAGCTTGACGATTATATTTATGTTTTTATATGTTTCTAATTTTGCAGTCTCTCTTGTCTTATAGTTTATCTCTTTGTATATATATAGGGTTGCATGATAACTTTGGTGATCAATAGTGAAGGCTAACTAAGGGCTGAATTGTGCTGATTGTTGCAGCCGATTTGGGTGCTGCTTTTGGTGTTGAAAATGATTCATTGGTACTGAATTTGCATTCAAAGTTTAGAGTGAATTTAGATTAATTTATAATTTCAAAAACTAGATCATATTTTTTAAATATACATTTCTAACATTTAAAGTTTGTCTTTGTACAGCTTAGATAAATGTATACTTTCATACTATATCTTATTTCTCATATATACAATTCATGTTAACATGATTTTGAGTTGGCTATTGTATTATTTAGTTGGGAGTTCTATCAGGTTTTTAATGTTATAATTTATATTATGTGGAGCCTACGAAAGAGATTCCATTGTTGTAATTTTCTTTAAAAAAATATGTAAAATTTGATATTTTGAATGGTCACATACAATTGACATTTTCTTGAAAGTCATAATATATCACTATTATACCTATCATGCTCATATGATAATTTTATGTTGTCACTAATATTTGACAGTTAAAAGATGTGAAAAATATTTGATAATTTTTAAATGGCAAATGCAATTGATAGTTTTGGTAACTGTCAAATAAGGATATTTGACATTGGCATACCTGACATTTTTCAACTGTCAGACATATCTTTAATTGAGAGTTTGTAATTGTCAATTATGCCATTTTTTCTTTCAGTGATCTATTTACCTTGTCCTCTGAACATACAAACATCTTTCTTTAATTTTAATAATTTATATGTCTACATCAGAACTAATACTTAAAAATAACAAATATTTACTTATTTTAAATAACTTGAACCCTAGGGCATGACAATATTTTAATTTCTTTCCAAGATGTGGATTAGAGTGATCTAGTCGAAGCGCGGATGATGATCAAACGTCTTCAACGCATTAATATAAAATCATTCATCGTCTGCGTATCAAAATGTATTGTTGCAGGCATTTCTCGCGTATCTCTTGCTAAAATAGAGCCACCACATTAAGCATATTTATTATGCGAAGGGCTCGTTATTCCTAGCCTGTTAAAATTATAAATACTATATTTAAAAGGGAAATCAACTTGCAAGACTATTCCTGTTCATGGCAGCCCATTCTGAGTTTATGTTTGCATTTATTAACTGCTTAGGTGTTTGGGAGCAATATGTGTTTTTGTCTTTTTTAAAGTTTCGATTGTCTAAAATTCAATTAATTTGTGTATGGAATTATTTTGATCTTCGATGAGTCAAAATACGGCGAGAAGTGTGATCTCATTTATGCATTTACTGTGACAAACTGACAAACAATTAATTAAGAATCTGTCCAGGAGAAACCCCTCTTTTATTTATTTGTTTCATATATTTTGCATTATTCTGGTAATTTTTTCTTGATAAAATTCAGTTGTTTAATCTTATTACAGTCCTAAAACTGTAATCTTATTTTGACAGATATCTATGAATTACGACAATGATTTATATATCCATCATAGGAGTACATGTTATCATGCCATGTGTTTGTATGTATCACGTAATAATAATTATGGTGCAATTAATTACAAAGACATGCAAGATTAAATTTTAGGACAAAGCTATGTTACATTAGCTATATCTTACAACTAAGAATTTTTATATCCTTAAAAAAGATAATAATTATTAAAAACGTTAAAAAGATTTTAAATTTTACTTTAAACCCAAGGCTGCAGCTAGGTAATAATACTGCTAGAATTTTAAATTTTTCTTTAAGTTTTATATTTATATTTATAGCAAATTTAGTACTAAATTGCTCAATAAATTTTTTTTTATCTAATGGAATCTCTAACTTGTTTGATCTTTTATATCTATTGAGTTTTTATTCATTATATTAATGGTCTCTTATTTTAATATATCATAATTTTCAAAGTTGAAGTCTTTTATTAGTTATTTAACTTTATTAAATTCTTTACTCATTTAATCTCTTAACTTTTTAATTTATTTTATATATTCTTCATTGAAATTATTAATTTCAAATATTTTATTTACACTTTCTATATCATTTATAGATAAATTTAGGTTTCCTAATTTATTTAATAAATATAGTGACATTCAAATTAATTGATTATTTCTCAATATATCTGAATCATTGATTAGATCAAAGGATTGAAATCTTCTATAGAAAATACTCTCGGTCTATAACTAGAAAGTAGTAACTTATTTGTTTCTATGTTTTATGAAATTATTAGAGTTTTTGGTAATTTATTCATTATACCATATTTCTAATAGTTCATTAAATTTATAAGATATTTATCACATGTAATATCTTTTATAATTTAGGATACTAAATTTAGATTATGAAATCTATGTGACAATATTGATGGTATGTATTAGGTGGGAAAATATATTGAATGTGTGTGTTTGTGTGTGTGCGTGTGTTAGAAGAAAAATATAGTCTATGTCTCAAGAGATATAAGAAATTATAAATGTAGATGTAAAAATATATTCAAAATTTATAAATCTTTATGAATATAATAATCATTTAGATCTTTATAAAAATATAGTAAAAGTTTTATAAAATTTTAAAAATAGACATAGAAGAAATGGATGACAAAACCATTTAATTATACAAAATTAATGAGGACTTATTTGAAAAATAAATAAATATGTGATTAAAAATAAAATTTTCTGTAAATTACTATTACACATGTACTTTATTTTATGTTAAAATTATTTTGATCCATTAGATTTAAGAAATTTCAAAATCAATGGTATCTATATATTGAATGTTTGTTACATTATTTGTAAGATAAGCTTTCCCTAAATTTTAAACAATTTATGAAAGTAGTTTAGTCAAATGGAATATTTATTGATCAACTAATCGTATAGCTTCTCAAGTCAATCCCATACTAATTAAAAGTCTATAATTATGGGTTGGTTTTCGGTTTTCTTGTGAACTTCCAAATTAGGGTATCATTTCATCACATTCTCTGTTTTAATACTTTTTTTTTGAAAAAAAAAACATTTCTAAAACTTAATATTAAGCATGCATTTCAAGGTACTGTATTACATTTTGATTTACCAATTAATCAATTATTACCTCATGTGATATTTCTTTGAATCTTTTGTATATGGGTACCACCCTTCGAGGACCAACTTTAGAGTTTTTGGAGCTTTATGGGAATTGTTTTTATAAGGCCTGTTTTTATTTTGGAATTTCGATACTCAAAAAAATACAAAATATCTCAAAGTTCATTTCATATTTAGTTCTTAAATTTCAACAATAATTAAGAAGATCTTAAAAATTTTTAAAAAAAGAACCTAGAAAGTAGTGAAGAAGGTATCTTTTTTTACTTCCATTAGAACCATTACAAAAATAAACAAACAAATAAATAAGAAAAATATTATTTTAAAATATAATATCTAGAATTGTAGCACATAGAAAGTTGAGAAGATGAATTGATAATCAAATAATGGGTATTGACTTTATATTTTAGGAAATTAACTTTTTTTTTTTAAATGAACTAATGAATGTAATAATTTTCTTTGTAGATAAGACATCAAGAAATTATTTCATCTATTGATTTTGGAGATTATAAGATTTTTAATAGAAATTAAAAGGGATACTAAAAGTCAATGATTCTAGTGTTAAATGATTAAGTTTTCTTAGAAAACTGAAAAGGTGAAGAATTTAATTTTTTTTTGAAAAGATTAATAGTGAATGAATTAATGGTTAGATAATATTACTATTGTATCTCTTTAATACTAAGATTAACAAATATAGATAGGTTTTCATATAATACGTAATTTAGAGAAAAAAATACTAAGATTTTTTCAAATAATTGGTAAGATTAAATTCAAATGAAGGGTGCTGTGGTGGGTTTAAATACAAATGAATAAGGCAGTTGTTAAACTTACGTATTATATGAAAATATTTTCAAATAATTGGTAAGATTAAATTCAAATGAAGGGTGCTGTGGTGGGTTTAAATACAAATGAATAAGGCAGTTGTTTAAGATTAATTCATCAGTTCTCTTCAGCCCACAGCTATCAAACCAAAGCGGAACTTGTAAGCCTTCTTCCTATGATCTATCCGCAAAAAAAGATATTAACCCCAATAACTGTTAGTTAAAGTATTGCTGATCAAGCTCTCCTGCAAATTAAAGAGTAGACATGAATACGAATAGGATCCTTAACTCAGCAGAAAGAATAAAATTAAGGCCCTTATTAAACCGCTCCTTTAGGCAAGCGGCAGTACAGCCATTGGAATCACTGAAACAACCACAACACTAGTCAGTCAAGTAGAAAATACAGAAAAGGAAATGATATTGAAGCCCTCCAAAGTTATATACATATTTTCAAATAACAAATTAGGTTTATTATAAATTTTAGATGAACCATCTAAAATTATACGATTTAGACCTGTACTTGAATATATTACAAGGCTTGTTTTTCTGGCTAATGAAACACGCTGTTATATGCTCATAACAGCATTGATCAACTTTTCATTAACAAAAGGAAGGTTGATTTGCAAGGGTTGTGATGATAGATTTTCCATAGCATCCTTATGTAAAGATATGCTTAAAAGCATTATAAATTCATATTAAGAGAGATTGAAAATTTGATCATATTTACTTTAAACCCCAAAAAAAAAAAAAAAAATTGTGTGATTCATAATGTCTTGCTTAAAGTTGATAAACATTAATGTATTATAATTATTACCCAACAAAAAAGAAGAGAATATTGTCATTTTTAGAAGTGTGACAAATAATGAACAATTTGTTCGATAGCATGCCATTTTGTGCGATAAGCTCTAATATGTTAATGTAATTATCAAAATAAAATTAAACACAATAAAACATTAAACAATTGTTAGAAGTTTGAGGAGTAAATTAGAATGCAAATCATGGGCATAAATTTGATTAAAAATTCTAATGTACGTAGTGTCCAAAAGAAGTAATTGCCATTGAAATGAGAGTGCTCGCCCAAACTTTGAGCAGGTTACTAGGGGTGGTAAAAATATTCATTCGGTCCGGACCCAGACCGCACCCAGGCGATGTGGGTCGGCTGATGTATGAAGTCGAGTCAGTTCTAGACATCATTTGATAAATTCGGGACCCGGCCTAGAACTCAAATTTTATTAAAAAATATTAAAATATATATATTATTTTAAATATTTATATTTATTTGACTTTTCTATTATACATATATAAAGTTTTAAACACTTAAAGTTTATATTTTCATGTCAAATTTCATAGAAATAAATTTTAAACTTATAAAATTAAAAAAAATATATACATATATAATATTTAAAAATACAAATTTTGGATACCCAGATTAAAACCTAACTTGATGCCAGGCTTAAAAAACTTAGCCCGGGTGTCTAAAAATTGCATTTGGGCCGGGTTCAGGCATTGCGATACCCTAACCTAAGTTTTGCCAACCCTATAGGTTACACAAGTTGAAGTGAGTTGAGGCACTGCCTATTTTGCAATTTCCTCTTATGCTTTTTATTTTGATAACCCTTTCTTCCTTTTGGACTCTACTTAGGTGGTGTTTGTTTTTTGACTTAATAACTTAAAGTAACTTAACTTAATTAATTAAGTTAATTAAATGTATTTATTTTTATGGCTTAATAAGACTTTTCAGATAATTTTGACTTAATAAAATAAGCTAATTTTTTATAACTTTTTACTAAATTGAGACATCTGAATAAGTCAATTAATTTTTAATGTAAAAAATATCTCTACTTTATAATTTATTTTTTATACCTATCTCAAAACTCACTTATAGACGTTTACCCCACATACTCTCATCTTTATTTTTTTTTTTCATCCATCATGAAATTCCTTCTCACGTTGCGTTTCTCATCAAGTTCTTCGATCCCTATTAATAAAATGACTTGGGCCTTCTTTTTTTTTATAACATTTCACTTATGTACTAATTGGCTAGTTTTGCTACTCTTTTTGTATCTGACAAACTTTGTTATGGGTTTTGGGTATTGTTCTATTCATAAGTCAATCTTTAATAATTTTTAATGATAACAAAAAAAATATCTGATTAAACTATTAAAAGAATTTTCTAAAAGCAATACACTTTTATAATTTATTTTTTTAATCTATCGATAATTTCAAAACTCGTTAATTAAACTAACCGAACAATTCCGGTGAGTAAAAATGTTTTAGCCTTGAACCGTTTATTTAAAACGTTAACCGATAACTTCCAAGTAAGTAGAAGTTCTCTACTCTTGAACCGTTTATCATACTCTGTTTTCATCTTTATTTTTTTTTTTCATCCATCATGAAATTCCTTCTCACGTTGCGTTTCTCATCAAGTTCTTCGATCCCTATTAATTTCTCGCTAGGCAAGCACTTGACTTGGGCCTTCTTTTTTCCTTTTCAATTACATTTTCCAGCATTCACTTATGTACTAATTGGCTAGTTTTGCTACTCTTTTTGTATCTGACAAACTTTGTTATGGGTTTTGGGTATTGTTCTATTCATATGACTGTTTAAATCTTTGTTATTGAACATATTTTTGGTGTGCTAAAGGCCCGTTTTCCAATTCTAAAAAGGATGGTAACATACTCATTTGATACACTAAGAAAAATAGTGGTGGCATGCACAACAATTCATAATTTTCTTCAAAAAAATATCAGTAGATGATGCATTATTTGGTCTATATGAAAATAATGAAGTTGAGCTAGAAAGTGGTCATGGCAGTCAAAATCAAACAGCCAATGCTATCAATTCTTCAAGTATTGAAGATCAAAATTACATGTGATAACTTCGAGATGAAATGACAAATCAACTATTTCAAGTATTTTATTATTTTTTTTATATTATGTACTATTATTAATAATTAGTGATAAAATTTAAAATTTATGGTATTTTATATATTATAATTCCAAAATTATTGTGTATTCACTTGAATGTGATTTACTTATAAATGTTAAAATATTATAGTATCTAGTATATTATTTATTTGATGTTCAAATTTAATAAAAATACAAATGCAAAAGTACATATTTTTAGTTTTTTAAGTTGAGAAAATAAACAAGTTAATACTTATTTTCAGAAATTAAAAAAAAATTCAGATTTAGACATTCAGGTCTATTCAAAATTTAGATTAATTCATATTTATTTAGATTTCAGACAGAAAAACAAACACCACTTTAGTTTACAAATTCTTTGAGTTGGTTGCAAACGACTTGAAGTTTTTGTCTCAATTAGCTTACAGTAACTTTGATCAGTTTTAAAATCTAATGTTACATACAGGTAACAATGGCGTTAAAAATATAGACATCATCATATTTTTTAATCTATTAATCCTAAAACTTAAAAGTAAAGTTTAATGTCAATGATATTTTAATTAGACAATAAATTGCAAATTTTGTAATTTTGATATTTAGTTTCCTCTAACATTTTAACTTTATTTTATTTGTTTATGCTTCTTCAATAAATATATTTTGATAGACTACAGAAATTACGCCTTAAGTCATAAGAACATGGTAAGAAGCATACTTTGAACTCATATCTTTAATAAATAGCTAGATCAAAGTCATTATTGGTTTTTTTTTTCATACATTTTTTATGTGAAGATAGAATAATAATCTTTGTTTGAAAGATAACTCTGAACATATGATTGAACAAGATTTTTATGTAAAGAAGGTCTAAATTGTTGTCATTATTGCCAAAAAAACTATTTTATAAAGTTCACATAAAGAAACTGTTTTGTTTCATTTGCTGCTATAATTATTATTGTTATTATTGTTGTTTTTGCTCTAAATAAGCAAAAATGAAGGGGCCAAAGGAAATTAGACATATCAGGGTGCAGAATTCTAGATATTTGCAAAAGCCATCGCATGGAGCTAATCCAATTTAGCTAGACCCATTTGATTTTTGTAATGAATGAATTACAAAAATAGATTTTCCATATTTGTAATTTCTATTGTACTTGCATTAAGAAATCTTAAGATATTTTTTAAATGGCTACATCAAACCAAAGCAAAACAAAAAAAAGATAAACTTGATACTTTCAAAATAAAATTTTGAAAATCATAAACAGTCATGGGAGAATGACACACTATCATTTTTACCAATAATGTTCTTAATGTTTTTTAATTACTCGTTACATCCATAACATTAAATAATAATAAAATAAAACCTTCTTTCTTTTTCCCCCTATTTAAAAATTATGCTCCTATTATCAATCTAATGTGTGTTTTTATGGAGAAAACCCCTCTGTTTATAAACGTACAACTATAATGAGTTAAGTAATGGATTATTAAGTAAAAAATACTGGGGTGTAATATTTTACACCTTTATTTTTATAAAATCTTATATTTTACAATATTTTTATTTGCAACATTAATTACTGATATGATGACATTATATTCGCGTTAAAGGGATAAAACGGCTATGTACTCAAATTTATACAAATTTGTAACATATCATAAAATTTGAAGGACAGAATAATTTCTTAACCCCAAACATTAATCTACTATCTTTTTAACCCCGTTATAAGTAACATTTTCCCCATTAACAAAATAAAGAAAACTGAAAATTTTTCATCTCATTTATTTCTTATTCATTAAAGGGTAAAATTGGTAATTACCACTGTATTGTGAATTTGACTGATTCCTTCCTTAGAGGGTGGATGAATTAATGAAATACCAACCATTATTTTGGGTTTTGATTGTTTCTCTAAAGCCTTTTTTTTTTTCCTACGCTTTTAGTAAATCTCTAGTTTTATTTCAATAAAATTTTAACATTTTGAAAAACAATTGTGATTCATTCTATAAATAAAGTAAAGATACAATACAATTGTCTTGTACAACTCGGAAAACAATAAGAACATGTCATAATAAAATTGTTTCTCAATAACATTGTCATCATTTTCCTTCTAATATCCGGTTGGTACCATAACAATCCTACAGTAAAATGATAAAATTGATAAAAATCTTTAAAAAGTAAATAAAAAACTAAGTACAATATTCGACTATAAGGCATTACCCATTTATCAAAATATCGACAAAATTTAATAATTCAATGGTGCCTAAATTATAATGTAAGTTCATTAATGTGTTTGAAATATTTTAAAAAAAGAAACTGATTTTTTTTTTGTATAGAAAATAATATATAAAAGAATATGTAACTTTTTTATTTTCGTTTTCGCAAATTCTAACTTATAATCACCCACGACAATAAGACTAAGTTATAAGTTGTTTTTAAGGTAAAATCTCGTTTAATTCCTATATTATGAGGTTACTACTCATTAAGTCTATACATTTTTTAAATACCTTAAAACACCACTGCTGTTAAGCCATTGACACCCCTACCGCATCATGTTACTTTTTATTTTTTTTAGCTTACTTTTATAATATTATTCTCTTATAATGTTGTTTTTTTTGGAACATTAATAAAAATAAATAAATTATTAATTAAACCCAAAAATATATAATAAAAATAAAAAGATTATAATTTTTGTGAAAGCTCATATATGTCCAAAAAAAATTAATATTGTAAAAAAATTAAATTACCAATTTTTTTAGATATTTATAAAAAAAAGTTAATATATGAACTCCTTAGCAAAGTGTTCTATAAAACTTAAAATATATTCTTTTTGTTTCTAGGTTAAGTTGGTAATTTAATTTTTTTTTTCTTTTGATTATTATCAAAAAAAATATTATTGTAAAAGGGTAATATTATAAAAATCAGCTAAAAGGAAAAAAAAAAGTAATGAGAGGGGTGTTAACAATTTAATAGTAGGGATATTTTGAGATTTTTTTTAAAAGTATAAGAACTAAATGACACTAATTTTAAAATATAAGAACTAAACACACTTTTACCTCTTATTTTTAAAATGCACTAAAATTCACACAAATGGCAAAATTTCCAACAAAATTCCAAAGAGCCACAACAAATTATTATTATTAGGGTTAATTACACTTGATTAACACATGTTTTGACAAATTTCAAAATAGTGACACATATTTTGAAAATACTCAATTAGGTGATAATTCGTTAACTTTTATCATTAATTCTAATAGACTAAGGGTAAAATTATAAAAAAAATATTTATTTTAAGATTAATTACCATTAGGTGACAATAGTTTTGACATATTTAAAAAAGGTGACGTATATTTTAAAAATATTTGATTAGATGACAATTTATTAACTTTTACCGTTAACTTTAATTGAAGTAGTCAATTAATTACAAAATAAAAATTTTGCCCCTACAATTAGTTATGATATATATATCTTAATCATTCTTAGGTGTGGGCGCCTGTATTTTTTTTAATGCAGATAAATTGTTAAACTGTACGGTTTAAGAGAGTTAAAAATTAATTATCTTAAACCTCACAATTTTTAAGTGTGTCCGTATAAGGAAAAAAACGAGGACCCCCGCTTTAGAGAAGAATTCATATATATATATATATATATTTAAATCTAAGTCCAATTAACAAGGTTTTTTTAGTTAGTTCAAACTAATTTTTTTTAAAAAATTGTTAAATCAAACTGTTGCTTTGGCTCCACAAACTTGCGAATGCTATTGTGCAATGGCCACGGAAAACATGAAGCCTAGAGAAGAAGAAAGTAGAAGAACTTAAGATGACAAAGAAAGAAGGAGAAAACGAGGGTGAAAAAAATGAAAATGAACTGAAGAAGACGAAGAAAGAAGGGAAAAAAAATCTGGAGACAGGAAGAAGGAGAGGGAGAGGTAAATGAAAAAAATGTAAATAAATAAAATAAATTTATTTTTCCAATTTTACCTTACTCCGTTAGAATTAACGGTTAAAGTTATTAGATCGTCAACGTGTTTAAGTATTTTTTAAATCATGCGTTATCATTTTTAAATTTGTCAAGACAAGTGTCATGTGATGTTAATTAATTTTAAAATAAATATATATTATATAATTTTACCCTGATTCATTAAAATTAATAAATTATCATTTTATTGAGTATTTTTAAAATTAGTATCATCATGTTAAAATTTATCAAAATATGTATCACCCGAATGTAATTAACTATTATTATTATTATTATTATTGTCGTCGTCGTCGTGGTGATATTTTATTTTGTTTTGTTTTATAAGAGAACTTTAAAATTCGAGGAGTCTTAATTCATTCGCCGGTTCTTAAGTTGCTACTCGGAAACTCTCCACTTTCTCGACAAAATGACACAAAATTATAAACGAGTAGTAACAGCTAAATGAAACAGCAATCTGAAACACGAGGAGATCGATATGGGCAACGAATAGTAACGGCTAAATAAAATAATATTCTGAAACGTGAGAAGATCAATATGGGCGGACGTTGCGCAATTGCGCCATCAAGCTCGAGCTCGCAATCACGCTTTCCTCTTCAAGCTACTTCTAACTATCGCAATTCGAGGCTAAGGTGCTCAGTTGATCTTAATTTGAATGATCTGATGTTCATTTTACTATGTCAATTTTTTTTGCCTATTTCTAATTTCTATCTTGTGCACATTCAGCTTGAAAATGCATTTTTATTGTTAATGTTATAGCTCTAGTTTGTTTCATTTAATTTGGAACCTAAATTTTAATTAATGTTGCTAAACGTATTTGAAATTAATGTAATTGCTATGTTAATTGTTAATCAAATTGCGTGATTAGCCAAGATTTTATTCGTATTAATTCAAGCTTGACTTCAGATTGTGTATTTAATTTTGGGTCATTCTATGATGTCGTGATTAAAATTACGGCATTAATGCCGTAATTAAACATAAATTATGTAAATGAAATATAAAACTTGTAAATTTAACATAAAAATTGTAAATCAACATTAACTGTAAAATAAAACATAAAATTTAGAAATTAAACATAAGACTTGTAAATAGAAGGTAAAATTAGTAAATTAATATAAAATTAGTAAATTGATGTATTATTAGTAAATAAAACAAAAACTTGCTAATTTAACATAAAAATTGTAAATTAACATTAACTTTAAAATAAAACATAAATTTTAGAAATTAAACATAAGACTTGTAAATCGAAGGTAAAACTAGTAAATTAATATAAAACTAGTAAATTGATGTATTATTAGTAAATAAAACAAAAACTTGCAAATATAACATAAAACTCATAAATCAACATTAAGTGTAAAATAAAACATAAATTTTAGAAATTAAACATAAAATTTGTAAATGAAATATAAAACAACTAAATTAATATAAGACTAATAAATTGATGTATTATTAGTAAACTAAACAAAAACTTGCAAACATAACATAAAACTCGTAAATCAACATTAAGTACAAAATAAAACATAAATTTTGGAAATGGAACATAATAATTGTAAATGGAAGGTAAAACAAATAAATTAATATAAACTAGTAAATTAATGTATTATTGGTAAATAAAATAAAAAACTTACAAATGTAACATAAAACTAGTAAGTCAATACTAACTGTAAAATAAAATATAAATTTTGAAAATGAAACAAAAGACTTGTAAATAGAAGATAAAACGAGTAAATTACTATAAAACAGGTAAATTGATGTATTACTTGTAAAAAAATGAAAATTTATAAATTTAACTTAAAACAAGTAAATCAAATTTAAGTGCAAAATAAAATATAAAGTTTGTAGATTATACATAAAATTTATGAATAAAAAGTAAAATAAGTAAATTGATATAAGAGTTACTGTTAAAAAAAGGTTCACAATTGTAAAATAAAAACCCATTATAATGCTTATTATCTTATATATTTATTGATTTTTTTATTTAAATTGAATAATGTTAGTTTTGTATTTATGTGATACATGTAATGTTTTATTAAAGATGAAATTTATGCTCAACATCGGATTTTGAAAAAAATATTATTTTAATTCTTTCATAGTTGTTATAAGATGAAGTTATTTTACATCTTACTACACTTCCTCAACAACCCTAAATGGTCTCCAAATACAAGTAAAAGTTTTAGACTACATAAAGTATGCATAAAACTCAAAATTAGATCTAATTTTATTGATATATCATATATGTGTCTAGTAATATAAGAATATTTTTTTAATTTTATTTTTACTTGATCCACACCAAGATAAATAATTGTACTTAATTAACATGTGTAATAAATAGATATCATTGTAGAAAATGGGAAAAAAAAGTATACAAATGGCTTAGAATAAATATAGAATTATGGTAACTAATTTAATAAAAACTTATTCCACTTTTTTTAAGTATAATTTTTTTGTTTAATTAAAAAAATATTTTTCTATAAATGAATAAAATATTTTTCACTAAAATTCTATAGAAACAATGGTAATTTTTTAAATAATTAATAATCTTGTACGAATTTACTAGTTTTACTTTAAATTTACTAATTTTATATGTAATTTATAACATGTATATTTATCACGGTATTAATACTGTAATTTTTATTACGGCGTTATAAAATTTTACATTTTGTTTTTCCCATTTTGCAACAAAGCAGTTGATTAAATTTAAATCTCTGCAGCAATTTACTAAGAAATGGCAGTTAATACTTGATAGCACCAAATTAAGAAATGGCAGTTTATGTGCTTCTTCTACTTATCGTTTCAATTGGCATGTGCAATGCGCTTAGCTGTATCTGTGGTGTTTTATGTGGAAAAGATCAAATGTCTGCTGATTTAATTTAACTTTTTAAATTTCTTCGTCAAATATGGTTGTGGTAGGAATGTTTTTGGACTGTTGGCACAAAGAGAGCTTGCTTCTCGGACCCAGCATTCATCCAAAAGACTATGGAGTGACGCTGCTAGAAAGTGGTCTGGTTCCTTGTCGCAGATTTTTGAAGCGGGGAGAGAAGCAAGGCCTGGTCTTGCCTCCTGGTGACTTCCGCCTATTTTTTTTTCCCCTCTTCTCATCTTGTCTTAATGCATGCTTCAGAGTGTCAGAAAGCTTCTTCCATTTTAGATGGTCAAATTTACTGTGGCTTTTAGGTGTTTGACCTCTTTTTGCAGATTTGAACTTGCTGCAATTTATTCAGGGTAGAAGCAGAATCATTACACCATTTAAGACCCAAGCATTGTCCACTGTCTCCTCCTCCAAGGTCAACTGTAGCAGCAGCCTTCAGTCCCGATGGCAAGACACTTGCTTCTACACAGTGAGTTATGAGTTCTTTTCTTAGTTGATTCTAGGAGTTAAGGGTGATTTACAAGTGTTGTTTTATGTATGCCAAGATGTGCTAAAATTTTCAAATTGTAAGTGGTTCTGTCCATGCAGCGGTGATCAAACAGTAAAGATTATTGATTGCCAAAGAGGAAGCTGCTTAAAGGTTTTGCATGGTCACTGGAGGACACCCTGGATGGTTTTCTATTTTCTTGATAACCCATCAGTTTTTACTTGCTTCCAAGAAAAATATTATACGAACACTGCCATGGATTAGCAAGTAGCATGTAAGATTTGACAGTGCAAGTGGTTTTTCGGTTAGGTTTCTTTTGGAATCATAGTCTGATACTATTTACTGCTTTTTGTTTGCTCATTTCCTTGGGTACACGCTAAGGCTATATGCCTTGAGTATCTTTGCAAATATAATTGATTTCAATCATCCTAGGTTAAGTTATCTTGGTTCTTCACATCTAACACAACACATCATTACCTTTTATCCAAATTAGTGCTACGATTTTTTTATTTTATTTTTATCTTTAAACTGCTTAAAATCTTTGTTCCTAATTTTGTTGTCATGAATGTCTTTTCTTAGATTATAGGCTGTCAGGGCTCTTGGCTTTTCCTCGGCTCTTTTTTATTTTCATTCTTCATCTTTTTTATTAAATTACTTCAACTTGTTGAAAATGATCTTTACTACCACTCATTACTCTTCTTCATTGGGATTATTGTGAGTTATTTGAGCCACCTATTTCCTTCTCATGTACTTGTAGTTCTTTTTCAGGTTATGTTTCATCCATTGTATCCCATGGTACTTGCCAGCAAAAGTCTAGATCATGAAGCCCGTTTGTGGGATGCAAGTACTGGAGAATGTATTGGATCACGTGATTTTTGTAAGTAGTTATCATAATTCGTTAATGCAGCATTCTCATTATAAGATTTTATCCCAATGATTAATCCGTGCTGTGAATATGATCTTAATTTGTTATATTGCAATTTAGACCGTCCAATTGCTTCCATAGCTTTTCATGCCAATGGTGCACTTCTTGCTGTAGCTTCTGGTCACAGGGTAAGAATTTTCTTAATTTTGAATCTAAATTGACGAGTTTCATCCTGGCCTGCTCTTTGATTTCTTTGGGTTGGAATTGCTGTGTTAGCTATACGGCACTATAAAATGAGAGAGGAGACGTCTTCACCTGAATTGTGTTGAGGACACACCGTTCACTACGAGCTGTGCATTTTCACCTCGAGCGGTGCATTTTCACCTCATTCAGCTCCATTGCTTCTAAAGCTGAGGTGATATTTTTTATCACAAAGAAATGCTATTTGCTTCTATCTTTCTTCTTGTGGATCCTTATGTTCTGCTTATTGGCAGGTCATTGACCTTGACTCATCAGAGTCCTCAGTGACGCTTGCAACTTCTCCAGGTTATTCGCGCTATCCTCCTTCTGATATATATATGGCTGGTGCTCATTCTAGCAGTCCTGGCTTGGCTGGAGAAACAACTCTCTTCACTCTACCGTTTTTATGGCCTTCATTTGTTAGGGATGATGAGAGAATATATTTGCACCATACTGAAGGGGATTGTGGTGCAACTCGTACACAACAGAGAGTTTGGTCCTCTTCTTCAGTGCGCCTTTTGACATATTCAACCCCATTATGCAGTATGAACTTCTGCTGTCTCCCATAGAATCTAATAGCTCATCTCCTATGTGAGATGGAACAGGGACAGATTCTTTCATGAGTGAAATAGATGGCACACTTCCTCAAGCTGCTTTAGGTGCTGTGGGAACTATGGATGCACTGCCAGAAGAGAAATAATTATTTGCCCTCTTTTGGTGATCATAGAAATTGGGAGCTTCCTTTCTTGCAAGGCTGGTTTGTTGGGCAGAGCCAAGCTGGACAATGCACAACTGGTTTGCTTACTGGTTCTGATCATGAAAATCTTGCAGCATCTGGTCAAATAGAAAATCTGCCGAATTCCTCAGCAACGCCAATAAGTGTTGGTCAATCTAGAACTGGCAGATCTGGTTCAGGGCATTGATCTACGTGTTCTCAAATGATGTATACTGCTGGATCCACTGAAGGTACTGCTTTCATTAGCATCCCACATAATGAAAGTGCTAGGCAACCAGGTACCCGATTCCAGGCAGAACTTGCCACCTTTGTGGCTGCAGCTGCAGCCACTGAGTTACCTTGCACTGTGAAGTTGAGAATTTGGTCACATGATATTGCAGATCCATGTGGTCTTCTTAAAGGATAAAGTTGTCGTTTGACCATACCACATGCTGTGCTTTGTAGATATGTTAAATATCTTGAAGTTTTTTAGTGACTCAAAAACCAGTGGTCTGGGGAAGGATCATTGTTGTTTTGCTATTTTTTTTACCTTTTTGAACATATAGCTATTACACAGGCAACATTTGAGCTTGAAGACACATATATCGAGATTGATGAAATGTGAACTGAATCCTTAAGTAGGATATGTCATATGTCAATTTCTTGTGAAACTGACATGTCGTTGTCAGAAGCTGAAATTGAAACCGACATAGACTTGATTGTCATCCAATGGAAGCAAGTATTTGATTTTTTTAAACGACTGAGGAAACTGCCGTTTCATCAGTTCTGTTATGAAGTCATGTGTTGAGCACATGATCAAGGTGAAGGCAGTTAAGGTTGGCGGGAAATTCCAGCTGAAAGAAAAAGCCCAGAACGCTGATTATAAAACAGAGTTTCTGGAGATTTCAGTGGTGTGTGATATGCTCTGTAACAGATTGTAGAGAGAAGAGAGAGAGTTTTTACTTTGCATCTTTGTATTCTACAAGTTCTGTAACACTTGAGATCAATATGAGTGAAAACACAGTGCTGATTCTTCAGTGGATGTAGGCATCATGAACTGGTGCTGAACCACTTAATTCTTGTGTGTTCTTTTTGTTTTGGTTCTGATTTGTTTCTGGTTCTTGATCTTCGATTTGATTAGATTTGTGTAACTTGGCTAAAATCGTTTCTTGAACTTGGAGAGTAACAGATTCTGGTTTGAGATCTAGATCGTAACAGAGATCAATTTGCAAATTTTGTATGAGTATTTATGATCTTTGTCTCCCTTGTCAGATCTAGTTATTTAATTATTTAGACTGGTGTAGCATCACGGGCCCAATCTGTCTGAATGATTGCTTATTAATTTGCAGTGGTGCCCATTTTTCACCTTGTGGAATATTTTTAGCTGCCTGTGTTGCATGTGTTCTGCCTCATTTGGAAACTGATCCGGGATTTCAAAGTCAGGGTTACCAGGATGCAACCAGGGCTGGAAAATCCCCAACACAACACCCAATTTCTGCCCACCAGATTATCTACGAGCTGCGGATATATTCGCTTGAGGAGGCAACGTAAAGCTTAAGCATCTTATACTTATGAATTGTTTGGTCTTCTTATATCATATATATCAATTTACATTTTTCCATTCTCTTTTCTAATCAGTTGTTATTTTCTCCATCTAGATTTGGTACAGTGCTCTTGTCTCGGCCAATAAGAGCTGTTTTGGTACAGTGCTCTTGTCTCGGGCAATAAGATCTGCTCATTGTTTAACATGAATTCAGGTCAGTTTAATCATGGTGATTGATGCTCGATCATATCAGCTATTATTTGCCATAATTTCAAAGTACAATTTGTGCTTCTGTCAATGGGATTAAGAATTAGCATTTTTTCTCTGTTTTGGAAGTTTAGTTCTTCACGTCTCTTTTTTTTTCCCCCCAAGGAATGTGAGAAATCATGAAACGAATATCGTAAGATTAGTAAATATTGATTCTATATTCATGAACTGCATGAACTGCTACATGCCTGCTGTGGTTCCTTGCCATCAAAAAGGTGCCCAGGGTCGCTTTTCTGTAGTAGGTTTGAGGCTTTGCCTGCTCAGAACTATGGATATCCCAGGCCAGTCTTCTGACCAATTGTGTTCTCTGGATTTAATTTCTTAAAAAGATTATTTAGCAGAAAATTTCATTATCAGTATTTGCATGACTCTTGCCTTATTCTGCAATGGAGATATTATTGTGATCATGATTGGCTGTTCTGTACATTCTTTAGAATATATAAATCAAATTTGTTTTATTTATCATGTTTTGCTAGGAAATTTTCCTTTCAAACTTCACTGGTCTAAAATCTATGTTTGCCAACATGAATTCTGGTTTGGGATTGGAACTTCTGATCTTGTCCTTCATAAAAACAATGCAAAAGAGTAAAGCGGTTCAATTGAAGGTTTAACACTATTATTTGCCTGTTAACTTATTCCATGGGAATTTGAACTGTACTAACCTACTTTGCTTGACTTTTGGAGAAATTCCAATGCATTGCTTTGATTTCAAAATATGCCAACAGTACGAACCTGTTTTAATCCATGCCTAGTTAGATTATCATTGACTATTGTTGGTTGTAAAAAGAGGAGAAAACATTGTCAACTTTTCCTCTGCTTTTAATTTTAAGAGTTTGAATTTTGAGATTTGTTAATTGGCAAGATGTGATTAGTTGATATACGTGATCCTAGGGTTTGAATGAAAGTAGAAATGATCATATTTGTCTGTATATTTAATTCCGACTTGTTGATGGCTGTCATTGTGCTATATTTTATGGTATGATCAAGTCTATGCATGGTCGGGGACTTTCTTTGTTAATATTCTACTTCTTTACTTATATTATTATTTTCTATTCTTTTGCAGGTCCCCACTCAAGCTTCAGAATGCTAATGATAAGTCATCGCAACCCACATATGAGATCTCCAATTTAAGGTTTATTTCTTTTCAGGATATTTTTCTTGATTAATATTGGTTTGTGTTCTTGTTATCTTTCCTTCAACTGGTTTTTGCTGTTAGTATGGAGTAGTGGTCAATCTTTTGCTTTATTTTGGATGAATGAGAAATCATTCCCCTCCTGTTACTTATAAGCAGCAGAAGCAAGGGATCACTACAAAATAATGAAAATGTGGTAGTGTTTGAGAAGCTTCTTGTTTGCTTCTTTGAGGAACTTGTTTTGTAGGATAGTAACTATGTGGTTACCAGTCCACGCTTTATTTTGAGCCTTTGGTGGGATGAAAATCAGATGTTTTGAAAACTCTGGAAGGACATATTGGAAAATGCTCTAATTCTGTAAGTAGAATATTTTAGCTGGTTGTGAATTCAGCCTACACTAGAGTATACAATTGATCCCTCTTCTTTTTCTTGTTCTTCTCTCTCGTGTTTTGCTAGGATATTGTCCTTTCAAACTTTGCTGGTCTAAAATCTCTTTTTACCAACATGAATTCTGGTTTAAGGTTGAAACTTCTGATCTTGTCCTTCATTAAAAAAAAAAAAATGCAAAAGGGTAAAGTGGTTCAATTGAAGGTTTAACACTATAATTTGCCTTTAACTCATTCGATGGGAATTTGAATTGTACTAACCTACTTTGTTTGACTTTTAGAGAAATTCCAGTGCAGTTCTTGGATTTCCAAAATATGCCAACAGTACAACCCTGTTTTAGTCCATGCCTAGCTAGATTATTATTGACGAATGTTGGTTTTCCAAAAAGAGGTGAAAACATAGTGAACTTTTCCTCCTTTGTTAATTCTAAGAGTTTGAATTTTGAGATTTGTCACTAGGCAAGATGCAATTAATTGATAGAGTTGATCCTATTTGAATGAAAGTAGAAATGATCATATTTGTTTGTGTTTTGAATTCTGACTTGTTGATAGGTGTCATTGTGCTTTATTGTATGGTATGATCAAGTCTATATATGGTTACAGACTTTCAAACTCTATGCATGTTAGTATTCTGCGTTGTTGCTTATGGTATTGTTTTCTATTCTACTGTCAGTCCCTGCACAAGCTTTAGAATGCTAATGACAATTCATCACAACCCATGAGATCTCCAATTTAAGGTTTATTTCTTTTCAGGATATTTTTCTTGATTACTGTTGGTTTATGTTCTTGTTATCTTTCCTTCAACTGACTTTTGCTGTTAGTATAGAGTGGTGGTCAATCTTTTGCTTCATTTTGGATGAATGAGAAATCATTCGCATCCTGTTACTTTACTTGTAAGCAACAGGAGAAAGGGATCACCTCAAAATAATGAATATATAGAAGTGTTTGAGAAGCTTTCTGTTTGCTTCTTTGAGGAACTTGTTTTGTAGGATAGAAACTCTGTGGTTAACCAGCCGACACTTTTTTTTGAGCCTTTGGTGGGTTGAAAATCAGATATTTTGAAAGCTCTGGAAGGACTCTGTAAACAGAATATTTAGCTGGTTGTGAATTCAACCTTCATTAGAGTATACAATCGATCCCTCTTTCTTTTTCTTGTTCTTTTTCATTTTATAATCTAGTTGGGAGTTTTTTGGGAGAGTCTAGAAGATGTTGCAGCCTCTTCTATGAGAAATGGAGACAAATTTACAAGGAAAAGTTGTGAAGCAGGTAAATACTCGGTTTCACACTTCAGAGGGGACTAAAGTTGACGAAAATTGCAATGCATAGCAAAAGCGGGCGCTTGTCTGTAAGAGGTTTTAAATGTGGCCATTTCTCAAGAAACCCTTCTGTTGAGTCCTTAAACTACACTTAAGGTTAAGCATAAGTTCCCCAATACGATTCTGTATTAATTTCCATTCAGTGATATTTTTCTTTTTTAATTTTTTACCCCAATTCTTTCCGAGTGTTGTGCTAAAATCAAAAGTAACTGAACTTTCACAGGGTCCACCATCTCAATCCAGTGAAAAATTCTGGTGGAAATGGCTCTTATGGGAATCTGTGTCAACTCTTGCTTCTTTAATAGACTATAATCGTCCAAAGTTGGGGAGGAAGCCCATCATCGCTTCTCCTGCAATTCTTACGTGCTACATTGTACTCGAAATGTGGAATTTGGGGAAACTTAAAAGAGTGGAATAAGTATGGGGGCAACAATAGGATGAGAAGGATTAGCGAATAAAGATGGAGATTTCTCCAAGTCAGAGCTAGTGGGTAAGTTTATGGCTTGTTTGAGCCGCACTTGTTGGTATGGATGGAATAACAAAAGAAAGAGGTAATTCGACGGCATTCTTGGAATTATAATTGGTGCATTTAGCAAAGATGACAATTTTTTAATTGTTGTTGTGGAGTACTTATTTCTCCTCGTCTAAAATATGGGATTTTTAGGTAGGAGAGGAATTTGTAAACTTCATGTTAATGCCCGTTGCACAGTTACTGTATGTATAGAAGAGAGACATACAAAGAATAGTTTTTTTAATCAATAACAATTGAGTTGCAACTTGGCATGGTCAGTCTTGTTTCAAAAAGAAAACGTTACACTTTCTTGAAATTCGGATTACTGTCTATTTTATTATCTATTATTATGAATCTCACTTTTTATTGATCGAGATAGATTATAGTATTGTTGGGATAATTACTTGAAATGTAAAAGTTATCTCACGATATTATTACCATACAGTTTTTAGAATATTATTTATTTTATATCTTTTTAATTTTTCACAAAATCTTGGTTAGTCACGCATTATGACTTTTATCACGTAAAGGCATAAAATTTGTGAAATGTTTTATCCAAGATTTTTTTCCCGCCGTTCTCTATAAGTTAAGATATAGAATGAATAGTATAAATCGAACTTTATTTCAAGTTTGTATTCACAAGATGCTTCTTAATAGTATTTTTCTCTTCTTTGCTTTATTTTTTTATCTATAATTTTTAGCGGGATGATCATTTAAAAATTTTATTTATTTATTTATTTTTATAAAAATGTGTGAAATTAATTTTTTTTTTTAAATATTGGAAGAAACTATTGAAAATTTGCATGTATTGTCCCATTTTTTGTCTGGTTTATTACGTTGCAATTCTTATTTTATTATAAAATTTTAAAAACATAATCAAATAGTACTAGATTTTTAACTCATTAGTCTTATTATTTTAATTTTTTAAACTTGGGTAGGGCTACTTTCTTAATTAATTTACACACCCATATTCAAAGTTTAAAATCAATTTTATATTTTTACTCTGCACACCAGCCTAAATGTCAAATATATCCTTGACAGAATCAATTCTATATTTTTACTAAATAAATTAATTGAAATAATATATAAAAATTGACTAAATTGCTTATACAACCACTTGTTTGAGTTTTATATCTCTAGCAATTAACAATTGAATTCTATCACGGACTCAAACTCATTGAGCATGAGATGTAGAAAGCATAAAATGGCATTGGCTTCAAATCTTTGTTAAAAGACTTCTAAAATTATTTATCAAACTTGTAGATGTATGAATAAGTGAAGAACAATTTTTTTTTTTACCCCACTTTTTGATACCTTCATATTAAACAATAAAAGCACCTTATTAATTGGTAAATTATATATTTTTATTACATACTGAAATTATTGGTTGTATATTGAATAAGTATTATGAAAAAAATATATAAAAAAGAAACTAAGAACAAGAGTTTTAATTCATAGTTATCATAAATTATGGTTTGTAATTGATACATGGTTTTACTATATATTAAATTAATTAAGTAATAAGAAAGAGTATTAATTTCAATATATTGGTGCAAATATAAGAATAAGTCAGTTTATTGGTGAAATTAACTGAAATACTAACTAGGCTACCTAAGAGGGGGGGTGAATTGGGTTATTAAAACTTAAACAAATAAAACCACACAATAATTTAAACTAATGTTTTAATAAAATCAAAAGCAATAATTTTAACAATGATCGAAATTAAAAGAATAAGGGAAGAGAGATCAAACATATGATTTTTACGTGGTTCGGCCAACCGTACCTATGTCCACGCCTCCAAGCTCACCGTGCTGGAGGATTCCACTAAGAAAGCCTCCAAGGCTTCAACAACACTTACAATTGACTTCAAATGTGTCAATGAACCTTTACAACAAGAGATTATTCTCAATCTCTTAACCCAAGTGTATCCCAACACTTGCAATCACTAAAAAGCAAAGATTATAATCAACCAATCGCTCACACAATGTATATGATTACAATTGAAATTTCAAAGTGTGAATCAATGAAATAAAATAAGTTTAAAGCTCAAAAGAGATCATATACTCAGTAGCAAGCTAAAAGATAATTATTGGATCTCCTTTGATTTGAATTTGATTGAGCTATTTTATAATTAGAGCTGAAAACTAGCCATTGTTGACTTTATGAGAATAATCGGATTGCTGTTTGCTGCTATCGGTTAATCGTTTTGACTTGTCCAAATAGCCGTTATACTTAGATTTTAAATAAACGGTTTACCGTTTACAATTATCAGATCACCATTTATTTCTAGAAACCTGCAAAACAAACTTAGGTCTCCATTTTTGCTAAATGGCTCAAGATTAGAAAAATTTCTCTTTTCTGTAAATTATCGGTTCGCCGTTTTCTAATAAATGGTTCACTGTTAATTTTCAGAATCTTGTCAAAGCAAATCTAGCTGAGATTAGAAAAACTCTCTTTTCTGTAAATTATTGGTTTACCATTTGTAATAAACAGTTCACCGTTAATTTTCAGAATCTTGTCAATTAAACCGTTCAGAAGACAAATCCTGCTTACAAATTATTGGTTCACCGTTTTCCAATAAACGATTTATCGTTAATTTTTAAAATCTATATTTTAACAACTTTTGTTTAGAAAAAGATTTTCTAACTAATTGTTAAGCTTCTTTAAACATGTTTTTGTCTTTAGGAAATTTATTTTAATAGCCCAATATTTTAATCGAAATCATATAAGTTTTGTTATCATAAAAGACAATATTATGAGATTAACATTAACTAGGTCAATATGTTTAATTGTAAAAAATTTAAAATATTATAGACTTCTGTGTCAAAATTTTAAACTTTTTGACTTTTCTAATTTTGTAACAAACAATAGGGACTACAATATTAATAACCCAACAGAAACATCTCACCGTCAAGCTAGTTTTGGCTTAGATCCTAAATGTGGACTAGTAAAAGACAAAAAATGGGTCATGTTACCACTACGCAAACATAGCTGGACCCTTCCCCCAAAAAAATTAAAATCAACTAGCAATGGAAAATGCGTAGTGACAACGGTGATGATTTGCTTCTTCGCGTCTCGTTGCCTTTGTGTATAATGGTTTTTTTAATTAAATACCATTTAATATGTAGTTAAAAAATTATTTAAATACCCTCTTTATTTATTGGTTTTCATGAATATTCTAAAAAATACATGTAAAGTCCGAAATACCCTTAATAAATACATTAAATGTACTCTTTCTCACTCTCGTCTTATACTCAAATAAGCCTTCAACAATCTCTGAAAACCTCTTAAAATTTCTCAAAACCTCTTATTCAAGTATAACCATTTATTCACATCTTTAATTCCTATACCTTTTCAATTGAAAGAGGTGCATTACTCATTAAACAACCTAATAAACAATGTTAATGTTGTTGGGTCTTTAAATTTTACATTTTTTAGAAAAATATAGATATTTTCCTCATATTGCAGTGTTCTATTGTCTATTTTTCATTATATGTCAAAATATATGCAATGTAGGTCGTGTAATTTTTTTTTTAGCAAGATGTCTTAGTGAACATCTGTTTAAGGTGAAAATATTTCGAGTAATGTTGTATATTTTTTTTGACATCGTGTACATTATGTAGTCAATCATGTAGGTTGTACAATCATGTAGATTGTATAAGCAATATAGTTATATAGGTAATGTAAAGACTAGTTGCAATTTAGCAATACTGTAATTTTTAAAATAATTGTTATTAGTTATGCTCTAAAAATAATTAAATGTGAAGAGAATTAATTAATGTTTGATAAAATTTATTTATAAAAGTATTGTAAATTTTAAAAACAGCTGTACGTATGTAATAAATATTATTGTTAAATTACTGTAAGAATATAAATGACTGAATTAGACATAATATTAAATAAAATTTATTTATACATTTATAAATATGTATATAAAATATTTTTCTTATGTTTATATAATAATTGATAATTCAAATAAATATTTTATACCATTAATTTTTTTTGGTATCTCAGTATAATTAGTAATATTAATAATATTTTTAAAGTTAATGATTTTATTTTCTAATTAATAAAGATGATTTTAAATTTTTATAATTTATATGAGAATATATATAGAATTATATTAAATACAAAAGTGATTTTTAAAATCAGATTTTTAAAAGCGACTTGTTCTTTACTTTCTGAAATTTATTGTAAAATGAGATGATTTTGTCAAAAGTTATTTTTAAAAAGTTTACTAAACGCTAAAATTAGCTTTTAGATTTTTAAAAATTATCTTTAAGCCTCCCAAAAGTAATCTCAAGCGAACTTTAAGTTAGTTATCCATGTAGGTCATATAAGTCATGTAAGAGTAGCGTAATCCATTTAGTCATTTTGAGTTAAGGATATTTTAGTAAATTCATGTGAGAATTTATATGGCATTCTTGAAAGTTAGTCAAATTCTGTTTGTAGGGTATTAATATAATTTTAAATGTATTGTGAGATATCTGCCGCAATTACCTCGTGTCCAATGTGAAACTATACTATCATTTCAAGTACTGGAAACTATCAAGACGTTCCCCTTGTACCACTTACAGTTGAAAGGGATTCTCGCATCGCACTTTCTTGGGAATCGAAGACTTGTTGGCAACACCACGGCTAATTTGGTGAATGTACAGATCTACTGTTGCGAATTAAAGGCAAAGCTATGATACTGGGGTTCAAGAGAAATATGGGAAGATTTCGGGGATTAACTATAATAAATAGTTATCTGGCTTCTTTGGGATTACATGAATTTTCTTGTTTGCATTCATTTTATTTCCATTTTCTTGACAGTTTGGAGTGTAGTTTATTTATTTTTAATTCTGACAAAGCCAATGCGAATCACTTTTAAGTAAGATCTCAATCATTAAACTAAAACATCGGTCTTGTTTATATTGAGATCTCCTTTAGCGTAAAATTTTAAAAGTAACACAACAAACGAAGCTTCGTCATTCGTCAAATCAAAATAATTTTTGTTTCGAGATATCACACAGACTTGGTGCCTCTTAGAAAAATCAATCAAAACAAAATAAAACCCAAGATTAATAAGAAATCAAAACACATGCTCCTGTAAACTATGAAGCTAAAGACAAATACTCAAATAGAAAGTAAATTCTCCATTGCAAATTATATTACAGACCAATTCTCTTGGTGAACTTTTTAAAACCTGTGAGATGCATCTGATATGTTTCAACTTCGCAAATGCAATTTCTGGGAGAGACCCTTACAGTTGCTGATATGAGAGGCCTTTTTCTTGTGGCTCATAATTCTGAAACTCTGCCTCAATATATCAATATCCCTTTGCTTTCTGTACACTTCAGTTTCCGCAGAACCTAATTGTGCTTTCAGGGCTTCAATGTTCTGTTCCTTGTCTCTCAGTTCCGTCTTCAGCTCTTGTATCATGTTTTCATCCTCTGCTTTCCAATACAGCCCATTTCCTTCATAAACAGGCAACAAGATTTTATTAATAACAATGTGATTTTTATACTACCAAATGTAAATCGAGAGCAGAGAAATAAAGCACCATGTGTTCTTTGAATGAGTTCATCAAGCTCAGTCTTGATGGCAAGATAAAGCTGCTTCCATTTCTCCACGGCTTCATCTCGCCGCGCTCTTTCTTCTTTCATCTGCCCCATCAAGAAGCTTGTTCCCAACAATTGCCATTCCTTTTCATCATCTTTCTCACTCACCAGCCCATCTTTCATTTCTCTAATCTTCTCTTCTCTTTCTTCCAAATTCTTCCTTAGCCTCTTTACTTCTTCTTTAAGCTTCTTTCTCTCCTGCTTCCACTCAGCTTCTTTGAAAGCAAAAACCATCACCTCTCTTTCGTAAGCTCTGCTCTCTTTCTCCCTCTCATGCATCATCCCATTTATTTCCTCCCTCAAAAGCCTTATCTTTTCTGTCAAAATCCTCACATCTTTCTTACACAACTTGTTCTTTTTCTTGCTGGGAAAGTTTCCCATGATTGCTATTATTTCTTTGCCCCTTTTTGCTCTTCTTCGAGCTTGATAGAGAAAGAGGGCTTTGAAGAAATATAATGGTGGTGGGTCTCTGGATCTAAAGAGAAGCGTGCGAATGACATAAATACTTTGCAGTTTCTGCGGAGGCTTCAAGAGTAGAGCTTATGTAATACGTTTAATTAATTGCTACAAGTACATGCAAATGCAACGTGACTATTTATTAATCATGTATCTCTCCTCTCTTATTTGCTACCTTAATTATTGATGGTAAGTGTCAAAAGATTCCCTTGAAAAGAGGCCAATGCCTTTATTTGATTGATTTCACATAAAGAAATGACATGCAAATATTGAAATTTATGAGGAGCCCTCTTAGTTACATTTGCCAATATGAATGCAGAAAAGAAGAAAAAAAAGTTGAGTTGTACTCAAATAATCTTATCAATTCACATGCACAAGTACTGTTTGGAACATGGAATTCACAATCCAATTATTAGCCAAAATAATGCCAAGCCTTGAGTGGCCCTACACTCTCTGCAAACATCATTACGGTTTACTGGTACGAGAGCATATTGCCCGGGGCAAATTTGTCTGTAAGTTGAATTTGGAGGATGAGGTGGATGCTAGTTACTAGCTGCTTGATGAATCAATTGGTAAAATTCTTTGGGATGGTACAAGAGGTTTAAGATTAAGCTCGATCACGTTGCGAAATTAACCGAAAAGATTATGCTAACGAATATTTCGTAATAGAATAATTTACAGGACTCGAACAAGTCAACATCACGATTTTACTGTTTGACTGCCTAGTTACAACTTGCAAGATAGGGCTACCAAACAAATTAATCCTTTGCCTAGATCAAATGTTTGTTAGCTATAGCTATCCACATAATTATATGTGTACAAATTCATTAATGTAAATCTTCGGATTCCCCTAGCTGAAAATGACTTGTACAGTAACCGCGTATGGCACATGCTGTGAAGATTGGCATGAATTGTTGCGGCAACAGTAGGTCCGTATTCCCTTAATTCACCATATATCTTAGAATTAGCACCCCGGATGGGCTGGACCGACCAAACATAAATAATAATTTAAAATTTTTTCTAGATAAAGTTTCGTATAATTATTGTAAGTTTAATTAGATTCTTAGACTTTAATGGTGCGTTTTACTAAACTGGAATCGGAATGAGCTAGAATCGGAATGGGCAGAAATGAAAATGGGTTGGAATAAGAATCATAATAAGTTGTTTACTTGAACTATAGGAATCGAAATCGAAATGAACTGGATTGCCATTAATGTGTTTACTTTGTCTTGGAATCGGAATCGGAATGTATTTGATTGTAATAAATTACCAAAAAGTACTTAATAAATTATTTTCATAATCATTATTTTATATTTTAATTATAGTGATTATTTATTCAAAAAATTTATTATTATTAATTATTGTCAATAATATATTGATATTAATTAATTGTAAAATTAATTAATTAATTATAATAATATACTAATTAATTATAATAATTATATTATTAATTATTGTGATTATTTAGTCAAAATAATGTTTTTATTAATAGTTATTGTTAATAATGTATTAATATAATAATTAATAGTAATTTTTATATTAATTATTTATTATTAATAATAAATGAATTAATTATAATAATAGTAATATATTAATTATTGTGATTATTTAATCAAAAACTATAATTATTAATATATTATTGTTAATAATATATTTATATATTAATTAATAGTAATAATTATATCAATTAATTGATGATAATATATGAATTAATTATAATAATTATATTAATAATTATTATAACAATAAATTAATTAATTATAATAATAATAACATATTAATTATTGTGATTATTTATTAAAAACTATAATTATTAATAGTTATTCTTAATAATATATTAATTAGTTATAATAATTATATTAATTAATTAACTATAATAATATTATATTAATTATAATAATAATATATTAATTATTGTGATTATTTGTTCAAAAATTATAATTATTGATAATAATGTATCAATATATTAATTAATTACAAATGAGGACAAAATGAGTATTTTAAATTTTGGGGAGGGACAAAATGGGAATTCCAAGGAATGGGAGATTGATTCCCATCTCCCCCCATGGGAATCAATCTCTCATTCCTCATTCCCAAATAGTGGTGGGCCCTACGATTCCGATTTCGATTTCTGCTCCATTTTTGCGAAGTAAACGCCATCAATTATTCCGATTCCGGATTCCGATTCCCCTATCCGGGAAGTAAATAGACCATAAGAGTTATAAAGTCTTTGGGTTAACTTGTATCACTTTTATGAGCTTCTATATAAAGACATCTATTGTACATAAAATAAGTGTATATGAGAGACATAATAAATACATTAAACGTTTTAGAAAATACAAAAGGTAAAAACAAAAGGAAAAGATAATAGGTTCTTACAATGTGATTTGAGAGTATTTTTCTCGAACCATAAAAATACAGTGGCATAAGGATTTTTCAGAAAATTATATATCCTCAATCTCTAATCAAATTAATAGTGATCTAATCTCATTGTGATCCACTATTGCTTTTGGAAATCAAAAAGGTACATTTTTAGATCTCCTATTAATTATATGCACAAATATCAGTAGTATAGAAAGCGCTTAGATGTGACGCGAATATTTTCTGCGATCAATGACGAGTTCAGCTTCAACTAAGAAGCAATTGTTATATTGTATGATAATAATTGATATGAAATCTCAATGTGGCGGTCTCTTCGTGCGTAAAATGCTGACAAATTTCATTACTCTGCCTAATTTTGGGCTCTCTTCTGAGAGTTTCCTTAGTGTTTTTTGGTATTATACAGAGATAAGTTAGAATATGGGCCTGCCAATTGTCAATTTGCCACAAAGGGTATAATGCAAATACTGGCTCTGTGATACCACTTTTACCAAATTTGATGGCTAGTGCATGTTCATTGATTATGGGTTGCCTACTTGCTTGATTTCAATAGGCCTACTGTATGATTGAATAATGATGGAACATCCTTGCTCTGCCCGCTAGTCATATGGGAATTTTATAGATGATTATGGGTAGGCCTACAAGTGCAAAATCTTTTTGATGTCTTACTACAATAAACCACTCAAAGATTTTTACTCCAGCGAGAAAGAAACAATGAACTCTTCACTTCAAACTGAGCACTGCTCAAACGAAGATTATTTTAGAAAAGCTTCAAATGCAATTAATCAAGACATTATTACATATACTCATTTAACACTGGCTGAATTCATAAGCCAGTGGCCAAGTGAAGGATTTAATTCCATTAAGTATTGATGAATCATATCTGGCTGAGTAGCAGCACTTGGGATGTTTCATGCATTGTTGTGGGAGGCTATAACTTGGGCTCGGTTAGTTATCTGGGCCTTTCGGCAAGATGGGCTTTGTTCAGGAGAATTTCAATGCAGTACATTGGGTTTTAATACCCATAAAATTGGTCTGACTAGAGCTTTTAATACCCCTCAAAAATCCTCACAACACTCCCTTCACGTTTATTTTCTAAAACACCCTCAGTTTAATTGATAAAATGCAAATTCATACATTAAAATTAACTATTTTCCCATAAATTTTACACAAAAAAGATTTCTTTTTAAATTGCATAGAAATCCTAAAATACTTTATTTATCTTCAATTTTTTTCTTGTAATATAATTTCTATCTTCATAACTCTAAATGCTTATAATTTTCTCAAACAAAATAATATTTTTCAAATAAAATTTAGAATATAAAATATAAATTATGAAATGAGGTTGATGTAAAAATTTTGTTAAAAAAGAATAATTTATCTAATTGTTTGATTGAATTTCAATGAAATAATTTTAGATTGAATTTCAATGAAATAATTTGTGTTAGGTTATTTAAGTAATTTTAATTAAAAAGAGGTTTTAAGAGAAATTTAAGGCGTGTCAAAAGGACTTACTCCTTTAGTATTTAATGATCTTTAAACCCACTAAGCACTTTTTTAATTAAAAATTTCATCAAATATTATTAGAAATAGTGATATTTGACCCCTTAATCTTTCTCATTAGCCTCATTTTTCAATAAATTCTATTTATTTTCAAAATATAAATATTTAATTAAAATAAAAAAAACAAATACATAAACCCTAAAGACCTTCCACCGGCTTAATCTACTGCACCATTAATTCTTCGTCGCCAATTGACCTTACATTCAACAGCTGTGGACCAAACCCCTCATTTATTTGATTTGATTTTAATTAGTTAGAGCTTTAGCAAGATTTGATGTAAGTGATTTGAGCGAATTATTTAATTGCTTGATTTAGTTGGATTAATTTGAGATTAAAAGCTGTGTTGAGAAATAGGGGTGTTCGCGGATCAAATTTTACGGATTAGACATCAATCCATATCTCATCCACGATTTTATAGATTTTCAATTCAATTCAATACACAGATCGGTGAAACTCAATCCAAATCCAAATCCAATCTATACATCTACAGATTTGACCTAATCCATATCCAATATACTATTTTGAGGATTTTTTTAAGATTAAATTTTTTTATTATTTTCAATCTATGAACTAACTAAATAAAAAAATTTAATATAAAAATAACTTTATTACCGATCAAATTCAAAATTAAATAAGATTTAAATAAATTAACTGTTTGAATAGAACTAAAAAATATATTTAAATTTTTAAAGTATAACACACCAAAAAGAAAAAATCTTATTTGTTTAGATTAGTACGTGAAAATTAATTGTTTAGGAAGCTATATTTGTTTAGTTAATTATTTTTTTATTTTATATTATTATCGAATAAAATATAACATGGTGTTAATATAACTATATTTTAACTTATTTATTTATTATTAAGTACTAATGTCATATTCACAAGTTTAATTTTTTAATTAAATAAATATTTTTATTTTTTTATAGATTTACGGATTTTTATGGATTTACAGAAGTAAATCCATATTCAATCCATCGATTGCGAATTTTTAAAATTTTAATCTAATCAAATCCACCCATCCACAGATCGGATTTTTACGAATCAGATTTCTACGGATCAAACAAATTGAGCGGATCAGATTGAATTCTAAACGCCCCTATTAAGAAATTATAGTATTACTAATTTTTTTTAAGCAATTACTGAAGTGTTTATATGCGTAATGAATCTCGTAGAATTGGCGTATGTGACGGACTCATGTCATGTTCCTTAGCAGCGGGATATATGCCGAGAGGCACAATCCATCAATTTGATTAATCATCCAATTAATAATGAGTTTCCAAACGAACAATTTCAAAAAATCTTTCAATTTCTTATTTTAGTATATTCAATTCTATGTATTTCTCTATCTATGGAGTACATTGAATGTACAAAAATAACTATAATAGAAATTTATTGGTATTAACAACTACTGCTGCACCATGATTTAATAAATATATTTATTTTTTAGAAACAATTTATTTATTTTGGTTGAATGGATTGCAATATATGGATATTTAAATCCGAGCATCGATTAGTTGTTTGAATTCATACACTTAAATACAAAGTAAAATTAAAAAATTTACCCAACAAAAAAAAATGAGACCTATTTAATTCCCTCAAATTTCTCACAAACTCAAAGTATGGGAGCAGGACATTAATATCAAAAAACAATTTTAGGAAAAAAAATGCTATTTAGAAAGAGTAGTGATTGATATGTCAAATTTTTTAGTCCCAAATCTCATTGTAAATGATATTTTATTTATTGAATAATTATTACTTTTTTAGTTATATTATCTCACTAATTAATTGACAAATGCCATATTATTTGGATAATTTTTTTTCAATAAAAAATTTGGGATGAATGACACTACTCATTTACAAATATCAAAATTATGTGATAAGTTTTGATAATTACGTTCATAAATATAACCCAATTTTATCCAATAACTAGTAATTTACTAAACACCAATAGTAACTGACACAATTCAAAAATGTTGATTACTCTCAAGTACAAGGGTTTTATTAATAATATAATTTGGTAAGTCTGCAGTTGAATCACAAGAAATCTAAAAATTTAGTAGTCAATTACTAACTAAAATTAATTTGTAGGAAAAAAAATCATATGTTTAAAATATGTTAAGGTTACATGATTCACTCGTGTTATTCAAATTATGACCATAATATTCTCTTATATTATATGGATTCATTATTAATTAATTACTTGTGGATAAATATGAGAATAAAGTACATAATGTACCCACCAATATGGCATGTCGACATTATGTCTAAATATTATATAAATCCAAAGTGAATCTAGATTTATGGATAAAAATAAAATGAAAGGAACTCGTAAAAAAATATAATATGTAAATATTACAACATAAACTTACTTGAGAGAATAATTAATTTCTTAATTTAAATTCTTGAGCTTCACCTTCTAATTTAATTTAGAAAATTAGCCACTCATATTTTTTTATAAAATACTTATTTTATTTAACAAACTCCTCAAATATATTACAAGAAAATTAACTACACAAGAAAAGAGAAGATATTATTTTCTCAGCTTTTGTCTTCCTTCCTCTTCCCTTCTCTTCCTCTTCTCGTTTTATAGGTAGCCAGTGCCTCTTCTCATTCTTTTTTTTTTTTTTTTTAATTTTTAATTTTTTATTATAATGATAAAAGAAAGAAAGAGATAACTGATAGTCAAAAGTGGCAGCTGTTACTTGAATATCACTTTTTTTTAATTTAATCAATACAATCCATCTTCTTTGTCTTTTTCTTTTTGCTCCGATTTTCTCTTTATACTTAAAATATGTCTACAATATAAAATTAATATTCAATTAGCACACTATAAATTAATTTAACATAAAATTATATTAGGGGAGCATTATAATAATTTATAAGTTATGAACGCGTAAATTAACACTGTAAGTGAAAAAATAATAATTTTAACCTTTATTAAATATGTACACTTTCTAGTGTTAGTCACATCCCCTAACCAGTTTATCACTAATCCTTAGCAAATTAAGCGATAACATCTAGTAAAATTCAAACCCAAATTGAAATCTTTTTTTTAGGGCAATTGTGTTTACTTCTTTAATTAGATTAATGACAATAATTAAATAAAAATATAAACATTATCTCTGGCCTAAAAAAAATCACTCCCATGTCAACTATTCACATAAATCAGTCAAGTAAACTCATGTACAATGATTAATTATTAAAGCTACATTAATTAAGACACATTTAAGAATGACATGTCATACCCCCAAATATCACGGGCAAGAATGACACTCTTACAAAAAAATAAATCCAATAAAAACCATCATTATAAAGAATGGTAGATCAAGAGATAATCGAAAAATAATATCACACACTCTCATCAAAATGAAAGAATAATATCCATAGCTTAGAAAAGAATATGACTCCAATCAAACAAATTACTAGTCAAACAAATAATATTATTTGTTTTTATTTTTATGCATTACCACATCTTTTAGTCCATATTACTAGCTTCTATTTCATACTATAATCCCCTAAAATCGAAAAAGGAGTAATAAGAATATATATTTATATATATATATGAGAAAACAAATAGGGATCATTTCGAAATTACAAGGTGCTTTTCATATTGCTTCTCTTTCTTACTTTTTAATCTTTTGTATTTTCATCATTTTTTTTCATTTTTTTCATTTTTTTATTGCACCACTTTTATGATTAACATAATCATCTCTACTTTTCTCAACCATGAATGAATGATGGAAAATATAAAACATAGGGTCATACTCTAAATTAAAGTGGAATATAGTGATAAGGTAACAAAGATTTTTTTTTTTAGTTAAAAAAGGGTAACCATGGATACTTCAAAATAGAGATGGCTAGAAAAGGTTTAAACGGATCAAAGATGATCTTTTTATTATTTTTTAGAGTTCTAAATAGTATTTCGTATCTACTAGTTCAATGAACTTTCAAATATTGCTATACATTTTTGTAATTGGTTGACTCAAAAGAAACATACAGAGATTATGTATAAAATAATAAATTGTGAAGCTACAAAAAATAATAAAAAAAGTTACACTCTAAGAAAAATAATATGTTCAAAAACTCATTTGGAACTTATTATGACATATACATTTCTTTCAATAACTCAATTAATTTCACTCATCAAATCTTTCAATTGACACTTGTCGCAGACATTAATTAATATACAAAGTGGCAAACATAGTGTAACATAACTCAAAGATAAAGATAATACAAGTACCAACATTTAGAAGTCATCATGTCATCCAATGTCAAAAGATCATATAAAATGCCTTAATATATTTTTTAAAAGAAACCTCACCCCCAACCTATTATAAACATTGTCCTTAACATTTCATACTCTAGAGATATATATAGGGGTGGGCATGGGTAGGGTTGGGTCTAGTTAGTATACAACCTAACCCGCATATAGTACGGGTTGAAAAAATTCAACTCAACCTAACTCATTATATATCCTAACCCAACCCAACTCCTAAAACTATTAGTTGGGTTGATTTAATTGAGCTTTTGAAAAAGGCCCATTTTCATAGTAAGAAAGTTTGCTGAAATTATTGTTACAGAACAATGTCCACTAGATGTTTGTCAAAAAGCTTTCTCTTAAAGATAATAATACTAATAATGATTATATTTATGCCAATCCGATTGAGCTTGTTCTTGACACCTTAGCAACAAAAAATTGACCAATTTCTTTCAAAACAAAAATCAATTTGTAAATTAGAAAGAAGGACCTTTTCAGTTTGGTTGCTATTAAAAATAGTTGCATGTTATGATGTTTTCTTGTGTTCTATGTGTGGCAGTTGTATTTTGAACCAAAAAAATTTGCGTTAAAGTTATTGTAATTGAGAAAGTTGTAGCTAGTATGAGATGCTTTCTTGTCATTTTATATTTATATTTTGTTTTTTAATTTTTATATAAAATAACAAAATTTTGTGTATACCTATATATTTTACCAACCTAATTCAAACTGCAAAAAATCATGTGGGTTAGGTCGGTTTTACAGGTTGGATGGGATGGTGCCTACCCTTAAATATGCATGCAAAAAAGCAAAAAAGATAAAGAAAAGATAAATAATAAAAGAAGAAATTAGAGCGATTACACTTGAACTAACTGTAAAAGCTTAGAAGAGGATGACAAAGGACAAGAAAAACATTGTAAAACATTTTTTTAAAAATGTTTTTACAAACAAAACATCATCAATACTAAGAAAATACATTTTTAGAGTCACTATACTCCATATCCAGCCATCTTCAACTCAAATTTATCCAAAGTTAGTAAAAACATTAATAGGACTAAAAATTTAGTAAAAATAAGGCAGACACAGCTATCAGTTATTTTACAATTAACAACTATTCTCTCCCCCAACTAGAACGAGACATTGTCTTTAATATTTTAAAAGAAAGAAGTAGAATTCAAAAAACATTACCTGAAGCTGCAATAAAATATTTACAAATGGAGAGTTAAATCTAACTTGCACTTCTCACTGGGCCCATTACTACCATCATTAGTCAATTAATCCAACGCTAAGTTCTTAGGATTTGACTGTGGTTTATAAATTTATAAAAGATTAAATAACTCATTACCAATAGAAGCATAAATAGAGAGTTTTTTCACTGAGAATGGAATGAAATGATATTTAATTATATAGCTGAGAAAAATAATCAAACCATCATAAAATTTATTAACATTTAATACATAGATGGTTTTTTTTATAAATGTTTAAATTGGCTTAAGATACAAATGTTATTAATGCCTACAGAGTTGCAAGATCTCATGGTAAGAAACTGAAAGCGTTGGTATGATTTAGCATTTTAAATATTCTCTCTTGTATACTTTAGACCACCAACTCATCTCCGGTTGGTGGCCAGGTAATAACTCTATGAAATAAGAGTTATCATGACATTTTTACACTTAAATCAAGATTACTTAGAGAGTAAATGACATGTTTTTGTTACATTTTACTTATATTTTGCATTAATATCCACTCTAGTTTATTTTTAATAAATTATGTTATTTTAGAATAATTTATGTGCTTAGATCATATGTTTAATTGTGGGTAATAGGAAGCACAATTTTCAAGGAAAAAAATGTTGTTGTGATAGGTTTGCCAAAATAAGGAATGAACTTGGCTACAAAAAAATTGAAACAAATTTTGAACAGTGCAGATGTTGTAGCTATTGTCATAGCAATTGTTGTTGTGGCAATCCTAGAATATTGACAGAGAAGATTTCGCGCGAGATACTTAAAAGATTGCGATATGGAGTTTCCAAATCTGAAAGATAGGTGCCATAGACTTTCCATTGCCCTAATTTTCAATTATAAAAGAAGCATGCACACAAGGAAAAGAGGACCGTCAACCAAAAGAGAAAAACTGAAAAGAAACAAGAGAAAAACAGAATTCAAGAGCAAGATTTAAGACTGCGTCAGAGAAGATCTTGCAGAGATCAATCGAAAAATCAATCATTCTTATTCTTTTCTTGTTTACTATTTAATTATAGGATGTATTTGATGGTTGAATTTTTTTTTAATTTTTCTTTCACAAGTTATAAGCTAAATTTATTTGTGGTTGAGTGATAAACAATCTTGATAGTTAATTGAATGATTTTATGTGTTGCTGCATGTTTGCTATAGCATTTTGTTTTGATAATACTTATTTCAATTCGTTATTTTGACTGATCACTCATTTAGTAATACTAGCTAAGAGATAACCTAAAAAAGACATGTCTTAGTAGAATATATCAGAGAAATACTCGATTTTAGATTGGGTTTCTTGAGTTGAGTTTAACTTGATTCCAAAAGGGCCATGCTTAATTTACAATTGGTGATAGACTAAACATAGGTATTCATCTTGTAAGGTAATTAGAACCTAAGCGTGTAATGCTATACCTTACGTCAACATAACAATTGGTCACTGTTAAGTTACATCAAGATATAAGATACCAACAAGCGATAGCTGAGGATACTTAAGGATTTTACCTAGTATTGTAGCAGATGCTATAGCAATTGAACTTAAAATTTGAAGAATTAGTCAAAACCATTAAGAGAGTTTGATCACTCAACTACTCCATTCTCATTGGTTTCATTCTTGAGTGTGACGTGAAAATTTTCTTTACTGCATTTTTATTTATTGCATTTTTAGTTAAATTAGTTTATTAGTTTTATTATTTGTTTTATTTTCAATTAACGCAAAACTGCACTGTCAGGATTACTATAGTAAATCTGATAACATCAATCTCTGTGGAGACGATCTTAAATACTTATCATTATATTACTTGTTGTGTACACTTGCACATTGACACCCATAGCACAAGAAAACATACAATAACGAGGCAAGCATCCTAAAGGTTTTAAGGCTTTTGGGATGATTCTTAACACTTGGCTTCCTCTAATAAAAACATATTTTAAGACGAGTTTTAATAACCCTCGATCACCTCCTCCATATACAAGGTGTAGTTTTTTCTCAATTACAACATGAACAAGACCTATAGATGCTATTGTGATTTTGATTCAATTTCTTAAAATATAGGTGTCATTGCGTAAAGTGTACTGTTGTGCAAATTTTATTGAACACGCAAGTGCACGAATCTATTGTAGAATAAATCAACGATGACGAGTGTCGATCCTACAAGAAGGTGGATTTTAATTACTTGTAGAATTAATTTTCTAAGTGGGTGATTGGATTTATAATGAAAATGACGTAGGTTATCTATTAATTTAAATTAAAGCAGCAAGAATAAACTATTAAAATGAAGTGCTTGGATCTCCGAATCTCTACTCAACATGCACCATCGGCTTAACATTCATTATTAGTACCAATTAAATCATGAAGGGGGATTTTTCACTCCTCATGAACCTTAGTCTAATAGATATGGTACTAAGTGTTTTCCGTGCCAAATAGTAATAACCTTACCTAAGGAGATAGTAATACTTGCTGATATCTAGACAAGATTATTACTATCTGTCTACGAAAAGTCAAAACATCCACATAAATTAGAGGAAAAAAAAAGTAAATTTACCAAATTAAGCCCATAGAGCATGTTGAGACTCTACATTCAATCCAAGCTTGAAAGAAAATTAGCTACTCATAATTGAACTAGGGGTAAAATGAGAATTTTATTAAAATACGTAGAAAATACAAGATGCAGATGGAATTATAGAAAATAGAGCTCAAAAATAGATTCAGGGGTGTCAAATTAGGAAGGGAGCCCCCTTTTTATAGATATAATGAGTAAATCATGGATATCAGATTAAAACAATTTGGACGCTCATGATTGCGCCAAGTGACAAGTTCTTATTGGATGGAACACATCATTATGGCTGTCATTCTGTGTATATGCATGTATCATGCATATATTTTTTCGGTCCACTAATATGCTGCCATGTCGCCGGGTAACGCCACATCAGCATTTTAGTCCAATAAGATTGTGACACGTCATCAGTCAACACCACATCATCAGTCAATGCTACATAAGCGGTCAATGCCACATCATTCGTCCAATCAAATGCTGCCACGTTATCGTATAGTACAATATCATCGTACAGTATAGGCGAACAGTGCTGTGAACAGTACCGTATATGTGAACAATACCGTGAACAATACCATTTATCTTTTTATACTCCTCTTAAGATTTTCGACTATCCTGAGTTCAAAATTGCTATCTATTTTTCTATCTAATCTCTCGTTCATTGTGAAATGACCATGATGTCCCCTAAAATACATAAAATAATTAATTAAAATAAAACATATATAATTAAATCACAAGGGACTTAAAAACATAAAAGTAGAAATGTTAGTAAGACTTGAAGTGTAAAATGATGATTTTCTCCATTATAAATAAATACTTTCTAGCACTTAACATGTACAATATAAGTAATAAAGTGATAAATATTCGAGTATCGTCTCTATAGGGATTGATGTTATTAGAGTTGCTACAACACTTCTTATAGTGTAAAGTCAATTAAATCAAATTAAACTCTTTTATCAACTAAATTAAACTAAATAATTTAAATGATAGAAAAATAAAATATAATAAACTAAACTAATACGTCTCACACAAAAATGTAATCATTAAGAGTAATGTAGTTGAATAGATTAACTCACTTAATGGTATTGACTGTTTTTTTATCATAGAACTGTTGATACCACAATTACTATAACACTGGGCAGAATGCTAATGCATCCTCAGCTGTCATCTGTTGGAATTCTTATATATATATGCAATATAATAATAACCAGTTGTTTTACCACACAAGATATAGTATTATATGATCAAGGTTCCTAATACCTTATAAGGTGAATCCTTATGTCTAGTTTATCACTAGTTTTAGATTAGGCATGTCCTTATTTAAATCGAGTTAACCCAACTTGGGAAACATAATTTAAAAACAAGTATTGTTTTAATATGTTCCACTAAAATAGACCATTTTATGGCTCTTTCTTAGTTAATATCACTAAATAGGTGGTTAGTCGAAATAGTAAATTAAATTAAGCATTATCAAAACAAATTGCTATAGCAATCATGCAGTAACACATAAAATTCAGTTAATTAACCATCAAGCTTATTTATCACTCAAGCACAAGAAAATTTAGTTCATGATTAGTAACAAAACAGCAACAAAAATCGTTTTAACTATCAAATACATCATCATGAATCAAAGAAACAAGAAAGATAAAGATAGAAACGTAAAGTCATTCGTGATGCTTGATTTCTTCTTCCTCATGCCTGTAATCTCTCTTGCTTAGCCTTGAAATTTCTTGTTTCTTTGATATTTTCTTTTTCTTTATTGTTATTTATTGTGAATAATGGTTCTCTCCTCTTTTCCTTAGATGCATTCTTATTTTATAATTGAAAACTAGGGTAATCGGACGTCTAGGGCGTGTATCTTCTGTATTTAGAAACTGCAGATCACATAATTTTTCTAAGATTCGCTCGAAAGTTTCTCTAGAATTGTTACAGCAACGGTTGCTACAACACTAGTTACAACATTTACACTGTTCCAGACTCATTTCCACTTTTCTGCAACCAAATTCTTTCTTCATTTTTGCAAACTCATTACAAAACATTCTTTCCTTGAAAATTGCGCTTCCAATTATCTACAATCAAGCACATAATCTAAGCATACAATTTATTCTAACACAACCTAATTTATTGAGAATAAGCTAAAAATAAATAAATATACAAAATATAACTAAAATGCTATTAAAACATGTCATTTACTCTCTAAATAATCTTGATTTAAGTACAAAAATGCTATAGATAACTCTCATTTCATAGAGTTATCAACTGCTTGAACAAACTCTTTGTATTTTTTATAGTGAAATCCAGAAAGCACATAAATGTTCTTTAATTGTCTATTTGAAGTTGATGCAATTGGAAAAATCTTCAAAAATAATTTATAAATGTTTGAAAAAAGAAGTTCGTATTTAAAGATCTTAGTAAAATACACAATGATACACAGTTGTATACAGGGTGATGCATTTGTCAAATGATGCGAAAGCTTATGTCTTAATATTCAAAAGCAAATAGTAAAAAGAAATAGATAATGATTAAATATAAAATCACACTATTAAAAGCAATAATGCAAGCGACCAAAAAATTAAAATAAAATGATATTTACTCTAGTTTGATTATAACTCACATTTTTCTCTAGTTTTATATCTAGTAACAGTTTGAACGCCTCTATAGTTCGAGATATGCTTCTCATCTAGCTTTCTATCTAAACTAGCAAACAAAGTTGTTTATAGTCAAATTCTTGAGACAGTATAGTGCACGTTCTTTCTGTAATAATAAACATAACTAGGCAATTGCTCTCTGTGCGTATCCACTGGGATGCGTTTTAAAAGATGATACGATATCATTCAATGACTCTTTATTTAAGTCATCCCTAATGAATTGAATTTTGTCTTTTATATTATCAGACCATTCTCAAAGATCTATAAGGACTTTTGATGTAACTTGTTTGGGCACACTTATAAAAAGAAACATGAAGCTATCTATCTCTTTATTTTCTTAAATAGTTTCCTTTCCCTTAACCAGGCATGTAGATAACAAATTTTAAAGATAACTCTCCTATCAATTGTATTTTAACTTTAATTAACAATGGATGTCAACAGGTAGGTTATTCCCTATAGTAGTCATAAGCATTTGGATTGAGCTTTGTAGATGGTGAAGAATGCATTCTAAGGGACTGAGGAAAATCACTTAAGAAGCTTTACAATAATTGTATTCCTATCCATATCTTGGTTTAAGAATATCAGTGATTTTGGGAAACTAAAAGGAACCAACTTAATAACCATGAGGTACCGTTATTCGCTACTTAATCAAGGAAACAAATAAAAGCACATCTAAAAAAATATATATTTTACAAAAACAAAACAAATGTAAAAGACAACAAAGCAATAAAAAACGAAAACACACAATGTAAAAAAATGGATATATTCAAACACATAACTAACCATTGTCCATTTGTTGAATTAACCTCAAGTTCCATATAGATGTTATATATGCCACCCTCTGTTTACTTGAATTGTCTTTTTAGATCCTCAGCATGAGATAAAAAATTTGTTAGTTGCAAATCCTAAAGAGGATATGATTTACAAAATTGTATTAGGCCTCTTAGGTGAAGTTTTGCACGTAGAAGTTCTCAAAAATGTTTAAGAGAATATGTCTGATTGAGGTACCTATAAAATATATTAAAAGTGATTAAATAAAACACAAATTTCAAATTAACACACTTAAGTGAGAAACATCATGATGCGCATCACCAGAGACATAGAAAAAAATAATTAAACAATTCAACCTGTAAAGTAACATTAAAATAAAAAAAAATTAAATCAATCATTAAAAATTAAAAAGACTTAATCAAGATTTAGTGGGTCATTAAAATTTATTATGATATATTCTTCATGTCGTTGATATTTTAAATATGATTTTAATTTTTGACCATAAACTTTAAATGTGATATCGTTCTTTAGATTCTCAATTCTATCGACCTATATGGATATATATTTTTTACAACAAATGGCCTACTCCATTTTGATTTTAATTTTCCTAGAAATAAATGAGGAGGAAAATTATAAAGCAACATGTTTTTGACCAATCTCAATGTTTTTTTTTGAAAAACTCTTTTATCATAAAAGCTTTATTTCTTGTTGTTATAATTCTTGAATTCTTATATGCATCATTCCTTAATTTCACAAGTTTATTTAATTGCAATTTATGCACATGATCAACATCATCAAGATTCAAATTAAAAGCTTTAATAGCAAAAAATAATTTACACTCAAGTTTAATTGATAAGTGACAAGGCCTACTGTCATGACCCAACTCAGATTTGACGAGATATTATCCGTTTTTGGCTTTAACAGGGCCCGTACAGGTTTGTTTCTGGGGCGTCCATACACCCCAAAATGCATCTTGCCAATTAAGATGTGAATCACCCTTTATAAACCCAGCATCTCTCTTGTGCTTTACCGATATAGGATTTGCCTAGAGTGTTATATACACCCTCTTAAGGACTCAGCATCCTTGTTGAGATTTACCCCACCATCATTTAAGAAGACACACGGAGCTGCTGTGATATCATTTGTCATGACCAAACCAAAACCTGGCAAGATATTGTTCACTTTGGGCCTTAATAAGGGTCGCACAAGTTTGTTTCTAGGGCGCCCATACATCTCAAAACTCATTTTGCCAATTAAGGTGTGGATTACCCCTTATAAACCTAGCATCTCTCCCGTGCTTTACCGATTTGGGATTTGCTTAAGGTGTTACACCTACCATAAGCCAGCTGATAGGGTGGCATTCCGAAAGACATCTTGAAGGTAGTACAGTAAAACCCAAAGTGTATTAGTCAGTCAAAGAGACCAATCTTTGTGGCTTGGGTTAATCGTTTTTTCTAAAATTTATTTTATCTCTTTATTTGCTAATTTAATTTGACCATTTGTTTGAAGATGCTATGGGGTAACAATTTTATGTAATTTTTCTTATTTTTCTTCATTAACAATTTAGATAACCTTTTATAAAAATGCATACCTCGATCACTAATAATAGCTTGAAGGATTTTAAATCTGCTCAAAGGATTTTCTTTTAAAAAGTGGATCAGAGTTTTGTGATCTTTGTGGCTATAAGAAATTGTTTCAATGCATTTTGAAACACAATTAATATCAATCAAAATTAGGGGTGGGCATATAACCTGACCCGATCCAAAAATTTCGGGTTCGGATGAAGGTTCTAACCCAATCCGGTTGGATTTTGGCCAACCCGATCGAATTGAATCATGATCGGATTAGTCAAACCCGATCCGATCCAAAAATTTAAAAAAATTATTAATAAAACAAGCAAAAATCATTAATTTGATATGAATATGTTCGGATCGAATTGGATCAAATCACATGTTTGGGTAAGTTCAGGTTACATTTTTCCCAATTCGATTAACACGAAACCCGATCGGGTCGATCCGAACACGAATTTGCTCACTACTAATCAAAATATATACAAATCCAAATGATAATGAGAAGGGGCTCATAAAATCATTTCCCCAATAATCAAATATTTTAATGAGATTAAGTATGGAATTCTATTTACTCACTTTAAATTGAGCCTTCCCCCATGTTTTTCTTGCTGGGATTGGAAATCTTAGACAACTCTTAAATAAACTAATATTTAAAAAACATTAAAAACCCTGCCATATAACTTCAAGGCATTGCTTATATTTTTTTTTATTGTTTTTTATTGTTTCAAATACATTTTTAACTAAATAGTGACCACCTTATAATACATTTCTATTTACTTTAATGCTTTAAATAACCTTTGATTTACTTTTACCTTTTTTATTTTAATACTTTAAATTTATCAAATCACTCATGTTATGATCTTCTATATCCTACTTGAACTACTAATTGGGCCATAGAGAAATATGTGTTTAATCTGCTGTATTAGCATTTGCAACCAAATGTGCCTGACAAGGATGGGGTTTTAAAGGCATCATGTTTCACTTTGAGATGGTCCCTAACATTTGGCAATTCTTACACATTTAATAAAATGCATGTGAATCTTTAAATAATGTAGATAAATAAAATCCACATTGCAATATTTTTGTAGCTATCTTCTTTGAACAAAATTGAATAACACTACTCACCTCATTATCCTTGAAAATTTTGATTAGAACAATATTTAAACAAGTATAGGTCATCCTAATAAAAAATTTTCACCTCTATTAAGATTTTTTTTCTTTTTATAGGAGTTCCAACATATGGTATTTTATCTGTTGCAAGATTAACAATGTTAGCATTCCAAGACATATTGTATATAGAAAACAAAAATTTATCAAGTAAAGAATCATAGATGGGTGTTGTATCAATTAAAAACTCACTTATAAGTCTTGATAGGTGGTCAGCAACAACATTTTTGACACCCTTTTTGTTCTTAATTGTCAGGTTAAATTCTTGAAATAGCAAAATCCATTGTATTAGTCTTGGTTCGACATCCTGATTAGACATTAAATATCTAACAACAATATAATCAAAATAAACAATAGTCGATGGACCAATTAAATATGATCAAAATTTGTCCAATGTAAATACTATGGCAAGTAGTTCTTGCTCAATAGTAGTATAATTCATTTGGATATTATTTAAATTTCTACTTGTATAATAAATAAAAAAAAAGACTTACCTTCTTCTCTTTGCTCCAAAACAGCTCCAACAACATAATCGCTAGCATCACACATTAGCTCAAAAGGTAAAGACTAATTAGGGGGTTGCATTATAGAGCCTAATGTTAAAAGACATTGCTTTTTCAAAGGCTTTCTGACACTCTTCAATACACTTGAATGATGCATCTTTTGTTAGAATATAACAAAGTAGTTTGGATATGGCACTAAAATCTTTTATAAACTTCTTATAAAACCCCATATAACCAAAAAAGGAATAAACTTCCCTAACTGTCTTGGTAAGAGTAAATTTGAAATGACTTGAACTCTGGTTTTATCAACTTCAATTTGATTATAAGACATTACATGGAGTAAGGTAATTCCAAAAATAGTAATGAAGTAACATTTTCCTGATTTAAAACAACTTCTATTTCTTTGCATTTACAAAATTCTTTCTAAATTATCAAGACATTTATCAAAAGAACTTCCAAATACAATTAAATCATCTATAATAACCTCTAAACAAATTTCAACCATGCAGCTAAAAATGCTTAGCATGCATCTCTAAAATGTTGTAGGAGGATTACGAGTCCAAAAGGTACTCTCCTAAATGCAAATATTCTGAATGGGTATGTGAATATGGTCTTTGCTTGGTTTTCTAATGCTATAGGAATTTGATAATAACCAAAAAAAGCTATTAAGAAAGTAGTAGTATGGGTACTTGTTACTTTCTGGAGAATTTAGTTTGGAAATGAAATGGAAAAATGATATTTTCTAGTGGCATCATTTAATTTTTTATAGTCAATGCATATGCGCCAACTAAAAAGGACTCATATTGAGATTAATTCATCTTTTTCATTTTTTACCACAGTTATTCTAAATTTTTTTAGCACTACTTGTGTTGGACTTACCTTTTAATATCAAGGATAAGATAGATAATTTATACATCTAGTAGTTTAAGAACCTTATTTTTTACTGCATCTTTCATATAAAGTTTTAGTCTTCCTTGTGATTGACTGATTGTTTTGGCATATTCTTCTAAGTATATTTTGTGTGCAAATTGAAGGATTAATGCCTTTAGTGTCTTTCAAGATCCAACCAAAATTGCAGTCTTATACCTTTTTAAACAGCCAGTAACTTACTTTCTTGGTCACTTGTAAGTCAATAAGAAATCACCACTAGATAGGTTTGCTGATCTTTGAGAGATGCATGCTTTAATTCTTCAGATAAGGGCTTTAATTCAAGCTTTGGTGCTTTTTTTTTTTTTTGTCTTTTCAAGTTGTATCAGATCTTCAAAATTCAATTGGTCACTATCATTTTTAGGTACGTACGTAGAATCAAGTATAGAGCATATGTTAGTAGTATCATATTTTAATTCTTTACTTGATTCAAAAGAACTAATAAAGTAAATTTCTATAGAAATTGTAGAATTCTTATCTTGAAAATATTTCTCAACGATTGTTTTAATGAGTTCAATATTTTCATTCTCACTATCTTCATCTTCTTTATTTTGAGATTGTTTACACATATTAAACATTAAGTTTGAACTTCATATTGCTAAAAGATAAATTCATCACTCCATTTGTGTAATTAATCAAAGTGTTAATAATGGCTAGCAATGGTCAAGCTAATATGACAAGAATTTGCTTGCACTAATCGGTAATTGGTTCAGCTTCCAAAACAATAAAATCCATAGGATAAATGAATTTATCGATCTATACTAATACATCTTCGATTTTTAGTACTTTAATCGAGCTATCGGTAAGTTTAAAAAAGTGATAGAGGTTGCTTTAACTCACTAAGATTGAGTTGTCAATTTACTTAGTATAGAAGTAAATTGACACTAGTTCTAAGATTAAGTAAAATATGTTCAATTTTATGATCTCCAATAATGCAAGAAATTGTTGGACAACTAGGATCTTTGTATTTTAAGACATTATTAGTTGAGAGAATGTAACTTGTCTATTCTATTAGAAAAGCTTTCTTTTGTACTTTATGTTTCCTTTTTAAAGTGCATAAATCTTTTAAAAGTTTAGTATAAAATCATACCTGTTTAATGACGTCCAGCTAAAGAATGTTGATTTTTACCTATTTGAAAACTTCATAAATCTATGGACTGTGATTTAATTTCTTTGGCTTGTTTAATGCTTGAGGGATTAGGGTTACAGAAGGGGGAGTTGGTTATTTCTTCATGGGTTAAAGGTTTGACAAACTCTTTCTTGCTTTCCAAAATTAACTTCTCACTAATTTCAAAGGATCGAGAATGTGTTTTTCAATAATTTTGCCACCACGAAAAGTTATAATTGATTTGAATTAGCTTGTAGTTTTACTGTACTACCTATTTGTGGATGTTATTGACTCTAAGGATTTGGTTCAAGTTCAAAAAGAAACTTGACATGACTCAAAAATATTGTTTACTCTCAAATATAAGAGTGTATAGTTGTAATATAATCTGATGAGTTCGATGTTGAACCACAAGGAATTTAAAATCGAATAGTCAATTATTAAACAAGGAAAATTAAGTGCAAGAAAATAAATTAATAGAAATCAATATAAAAATATGTTAATGTTATATGATTTACTATCGGATTTTAAATTATGGTTATAATGTTCTCTCATATTTATATTTTGTATTTATTTTACTAGTTAATTATTATGCAATTTAAGTCTTAACTAATCCTTCGTGTGGATATATATGGGACTACGTACCTAATATACCACAACTATATTGAAGTGTCGATATTATGTTAAAATACCATATAAATCTCAAGAGATCTAGATCTATAAATTAAAATAACATAAAAAAATGGTAAGGAAGAAAAATATAACAAATAAAATAAACTTTAAGACTCAATTAAGAGAGTAATTAATCAATATTTGAATCCTTGAGTTTTACCTTTCACCTCAACTAAGAAAATTAGCCACTCATATTGATAACAAAATACTCATTTTATTTAACAAACTTCTGAAATATATTACAAGAGAATTAACGACCAAAGAAGAAATTTTTTTCTAGTTTTAGTCTCCGCTCCTTCTCTTCCCTACACCTTTCTTCTTGTCTCCATAGTCTTGCCTTTTATTCGCAACTAATGCCTCATTGCTGTATCTTATACATAGAACTACGTGATAGTCAAATAACAAGGTGGCCACTTGACTATCACAGTAGTCATAGCTCAATTTATTTTATTTTATTTTATTAATTACATCTCCTCAATAATGCATTTCAAATGGCTCCAACAATTTTTCTTTGTTTTCTTTTTCAATTCCAATTCTTTCTTTATTCCTGAAATATTCACAGTATAAAAAATTAACATAATGTAAATAATTTTAACATAAAAATTTATTAGGGGAGTATTAAGATAATTTAATAATAATGAGCGCATTAATCAATACTATAAGTGAAAAACTAATATTTTTATCTTTATTAAATGTACACTTTTTAGAATCAATCAACACTCACTTTTTTCATGCATAGTCACGGCTTGATGTAAGTTTGGAGACGTTGTTTGTCCAATTGATCAATGTTTGCATTGTTTGGTTATTGATGGATTCTTGTTTTTTGATGAATGATTACAATGTATCTTCAAGAGTTTTTCTTGGTAGGGGGACAAAAGTTGGGTAATTCTGGGAGTTTTAAAATTTTAATGTGGAGGAGGTGGTCGCTAAGATTGTGCATGATTGTCATTTTTCTAACTGAAATTTGGTTGGTTTCTCGAACCAGAGTTATAGGTCTGTGAGTATGGATTAGGATTTGGTCTTTTGAAATTGTCTATGACATTCGTTTGTTCGTACAAACTTTCTTTTAGAGTTGGTAAGATTGAACAGTCCTGTGTAAAATAGTCAGTACAACTGCAAACATGATATGAAATATCTTGAATAGAGTTTGCATGATCACTCTTTTTCGACTTTAATGCTTCGACTTTTTTAGCCAAAGATGCAAATTTAGCTTGAAGATCATGGTTTTTCCTAAAGTTGTACATGCTTCCACCAAATGGAGATAAATGAGGTTTACTTGGTGACTCATAAGAACCAACTATGTTTCAGTGTTGTGCATTCTCTGCTATATAATCAAGATAATCTAATGTATTTTTAGGATTTTTGTTTCTAAACTCACCATTAGCTATTATTTCAACAACTTGTCTACTTTGGAGTATTAATCACTCATAAAAATAAGACACTAACCTCCATGTTTCAAAACCATATTATGGGCAAATGTTAAGTAACTTTTTCTACCTATCCCAACACTGGTAATAAGTCTTTCTTACCTTTTAAGTGAAAGTGGTGTTGAGTACTAGAAAGTGTGTATTTATAATGGAGAAAATCATCATTTTACACTCCAAGTCTCACTAACATCCCTATCTTTATGTCTTTAAGTCTCTTGTAATTTAATTATGTATGTTTTATTTTAATTAAGTATTTTATGTATTTTAGGGGATATCATGGTCATTTCACAATAAACGAGAGATCAGATGAAAAAACGGACAACACTTTTGAACTCAGGACAGTCGAAAACTTTAAGAGGAGTATAAAAAGAAAAATGGTACTGCTCACATATACGGTACTGTTCACACATACGGTACGGTTGATATATACGATGATCGCACGACCACAATCGTTCGTGATCTTCGTTTCACCTTTACTGTACAATGATGTGGCACTATACGATGACGTGGCGGTATTTGATTGGACGAATGATGTGGTATTGACCACTTATGTGGCATTGACTGATGATATGGCGTTGACTAATGACGTGTCACGATCCTATTGGGCTCAAAATGTTGACCGGTGACGTGGCAGAATGTTAGTGGACTAAAAAAACGTGTGTACGGTACATGCATATACACAGAATAACAGTCCTAATGATGTGTTCCATCCAATAGGAACTTGTCATGTGGCGCAATCCTGAGTGTCCAAATTTTTTAATCTGATGGCCATGATTTACTCAATGTATCTATAAAAAGGGGGCTCCCCCCCCTAATTTGACACCCCTGAATCCATTTTTGAGCTCTATTTTCTGTAATTCCATCTCCATCTTATATTTTTTACGTATTTTAATAAAATTCCCTTTTTACCCCTAGTTCAATTATGAGTGGCTAATTTCCTTTCAAGCTTGGGTTGAAGGTGAAGTCTCAACATACTCCATGGGCTTAATTTGGTAAATTTACTTTTTCTTCCCCTTTAATTTATGTGGTTGTTTTGACTTTTCGTAGACAGATAGTAATAATCTTGTCTGGATATCGGCTGGAATAACCGCCTCCCTTAGCAAGGTTATTACTATTTGGCACGGAAAGCCCTTAGAACCATATCTATTAGAGTGTGGTTAATGAGGAGTGGAAAATCCCCTTTCATGATTTAATTGATACTAATAATGAGTATTAAGCCGATCGTGCATGTTGAGTACAGATCCAGATATCCAAGCATTTCATTTTAATACTTTATTCCTGCAGCTTTAATTTAAATTAAAACATTGCTTACATCATTTTCATTATAAATCCAATCACCCATTAAGAAAATTAATTCTACAAGCAATTAAAATCCACCTCCTTGTGGGATCGACACTCGTCACCGTTGATCTATTCTACAATAGATTCGTTCGCTTGTGAGTTCAATAAAATTTGCACAACAAGTGGTAATTAATCTTTTGAAAGAATTTATTCTGTGAGGTAGAAAGAATTTTTTCAAAAATTGTGCTTGCATTTCATTCCAAGTTTTGATGATCTTGATATAAGGTTTTGTAGCTAAGTTTTAGCTTTGTCTTTTAGTGAGAAAGGGAAAAATTTAAGTTCAATTATGTTCATGCTATAATTGTGATCAATGCAAGTGCTGCAAACTTTCTTAAATTCTCTCAAATGTTGGTATGGATTTCAGACTCAAACCATGACCAGTAGGTAGGAGTTGAATGATACTAGATTTGAAATTAAAACATGATGAATCAAGAGGAAAAACTATACATGATGGTGCTTTTGTTCTAATAGGATGTATGACATCTCTAAGTTCTAATAGGATGTATGACATCTCTAAGTATACTAAGTTGTTCATAAAGATTTTGTAGGTTCGATATCTCTGTACTTTGCAGAGTTATCAGCTTCAACATTAGCCATATTTAAGAGTGGTGAAAGTGATTTCCTAATTAATTTGCTACTATTTATATGAGACCAATATCGCATACAATGTTGATGATGTGTGTATGTATCAAATTAAATTAGAAAATAATGTACAAACAAATGAACAATGCATGAACTACTAAACGAACATTGCACTAAATAAAACAAATTGAAAATTAAATAAACGAGCAATATAAATATCAAATAACAACAATAACAACAACAGCAAAAATTGTACAAGAACTAAAAACAACAATAAATAAATTGAAAATTAATTAACTAAAATTAAAATAATAGTTCGTGAATCTAGCCAAATAAACAAATTAATTAAACAAAACATAATAACAGATTAACAAAATATTAGCAATTTAGGCAGTGTTATAGAACCAGCCATATAAATTAACGACACAATAATACAGTATAAACATGAAATAATAATAAAACTAAAATTACAAGGAAAAAGAAAAGAAAGAAATGCTTACCTTGATGTGTGGAACCTTTTTTCAAAAGGAAAATTGTTAAAAATTACCAACTAATTAGGTAATTAATTTAAATTTTAAACTTTATTGGTAATTTTAAAAGTCTAAGTTTATGTTCATTATGTCCATAAAGTCCAAAAGTCTAAAGTTCATTTAGGTCTCAAGTCCAAAAGTCCAAAGAATAAGTTATAATCTAAAGATCCAAGTATCAATTCAGTTCAGGGGGTTGATTTGCAAGAATTTTTGAGTCATAATAAAATTTTTCACAAGTTTCATGATATTACTAAAATTTTAAGAGGAAGAAGGGCGCTAATTGAAATTTTATAGAATAAAATAAAATAAAATTATGAAATCTAATCAAAGGGATGACAAAGGGGGGAAATAAAATAATAAAAAAGAAATTGATACTAAATTTAGAAAACTTTTCAGCAACAGTGTTAAAAACTTAACATGAGTCAAAAGTATTGATTACTCTTAAGTAAAAGAGTGTTTAGTTATAATATAATCCGATTAGTCTGAGGTCGAACCACAAAGAATCTAAAAACCTAGTGGTCAATTACTAAATACAATTAATTTGTAGGAAAAAAATCATACATTTAAAAAGTATTAAGGTTATGGGACCCTTTATATTCAAATTATGGTCATAATATTCTCTCATATTATATTTTTACTAATTGAATTATTATATGACTTAATTATTAATTATCCACTTTTAGATAAATATGAAGATGAAATATGGCATGTTAACATTATGTCTAAATGCCATATGAATCCAAAGTGAATATAGATTTACAGATTAAAATAAAATGAAAGTAATTGATAAAAAAAATAATATGTAAAAAATACAATGCAAACTTACTTGAGAGAATAATTAATTTAATTATCTTAATTCTTAAGTTTCACCTTTTATCTTAATTTAGAAATTAACCACTCATATTGATCAACAAAATATTCATTTTTATTTAACAAAATTTTGAAATATATTACAAAAAAAAAAATTAACTAGAGAAGAAAAGAAAAAAATCGTTCTCTCAGTTTCTGTCTTCCTCCCTCTCCCATTCTTGTCCTCTTCTTCTTTTATAGGCAGCCAATGCCTCGTCTCATTTTTTTTTGTTAATTTTCAATTTTTTTTTATTATAATGCTGAAAGAAAGAAAGAGGTTGCCACTTAACTGCCACTTATCAATTGGCTCAATTTCTTTTTTTTTTTTAATTTATTTTTAATTTAATTATTGCAATCTATTTTCTCTATCTTCCGCTTTCAGATCTAATTTTCTCTTTATTCTTGAAATATATCTACAATATAAAATTAAGATAAAACTAATAAACTACAAATTAATTTAACACAAAATTATATTAGAGAGTATTAAAAATATAATTTATAAGTTATAAGTGCATAAATCAATAGTATAAGTAAAAAATTGATAATTCTAACCTTTGTTAAATGTACACTTTCTTGTTTTAATTAATAACCGGAGATTTTTTTTTCCCTCATAATGATTATAGCATACAAGTCATAACACTTCAATACTAAACAAACTCTTATAGGAGAGAAATATCCAATAATATATATTATTTTTCTATCCAATAATATATATTATTTTTCAAATTATCCATGATTTTTATAATATGTTTTCTTAAAATACAAAATAAAGAAGTTAATAACTGAAAACTAATAAATATGTGTTTATTGTTATAGAATTCATACAGCTTAGTAACTGTAAAATCTTCTTAAAAACAAACAGTAACACTAATAAATTTAATAAAGCGTTTTGTTAATCTAGACTTAGGACCAATGTTATTGGATCAAGTAGTCATAAAATATTAATGATGAATGTGGAACAAATTATAAAGTTAATATAAGCACGTAACATAACATCTAGCCAACGTTGTAGGTTACAACTCATGAAGCATTAAATTTAAGATGTAATTGGTTAGTGTTTGACTATTTGAATAGTATTTTTCTTCAAAAATCCATTAAAAAAATAAAAAATATAAAAAGTAAATATAAAACAATTTGCTGAGAAAAAATAAAATTTAAAGACAACAACACTCTCGTGTCGTGATTGGATAAAAATTAGTTATTTCAGAAATAATTAGATACAGCCTTTTTATGAGACAAACAGTCTCCTTTTGTGTTTTTTTTCAAAAAAAAAAGAAAAAGAAAAACAAACACACACACATTCTGTCGCAAAAAAAAGGTTCAAATAACTAGTTTTTAAAATAACGGATTTGTTTGATCATTTCACCAATTTACGAGGGTTTACTGTATTTTTACGGATTATGGAAATTCCAGCTAGGCAGCTTCTAGCATTTAAGGTCCAAAATCAAAGGGCAAATACGGAAACAAAAAAAATTTGGTGTTGTGTTTACGCGTTCGCGTAGTTGCGGGAAAAATAGCAAACGAAGGCAAGGTGAAGGAAAAGAAACAGAGAGAGAAAGTGAAGGAAAGAGAAAAGAAAAATAACAACGGGAAGGAAAATTGTTGCAGAGGGGAGAGTGTTTGGTTCGGTTTGGTTCTATTCTTTCCTCCATTTGAAGTTTCGCGGCCATTTCAGCCGCTGCCTGCCTCTTCAACATCATCTTTTCTTTATTTCTCACGACCGAAACGAAACGAAACGACAAGTCCTTACACCGTTAAATGCAGAGGAATCATATGTCACCACCGCCACGACGACGCCGTTTTACATTTTAAACGGCATTATTTGTAGAAATAAAAAAATTAAATGGAAAGACAGAGAAAAAAAGAGATGGAAAACGATTAAAGTTTGTGTTACAGTTATCTAGTCTCTTCACGCTTTGTTCAATTTCATGATTCTAAAAGAGTGACATTTGTTTTATTGCTGACTGAAATCTAGGGTTTTATTGGCGCAGCCGTTTAATCTGAATCTTCGTGAATAATGGTACGCATTTTCCGTCCCTGTTTTCGTTTCTTGCTGTCGAAGTAAAAACGAAAATGTTAGTGATTTTGTTAGTTTTTATGATTTTTGTGTAAAATTTTCATCTTTTTGGATCATTTTCGTTATTTTTCTGCTTAATATGTTTAGTTTTACGTTATATTGAATTATTCTGGTGATTAATTTGCAAAATGCAGAAACCCAATGTGAGAATTTTTGCTGCATTTTTCACTTATTAATAGCATTGATACTGAAGCTGAATCAACATCTTAATTTTAAATGTATAATAGATTGAGAGCTGGCAATGCTGATATACATGGAGCTGATTTTCTATGTATGAGGAGGTGAACATAGCTGGAGTTGTCTGCAGTAAATATTTTATAAAACCAGAAACTTTAAATCACTTCTTGTAATTGCGTATGCTTGAGCCAGATTACATTTATCATGATTTTTTGTTATGTTGAGGACATAGATATGGACTCCCGTGTTTGTTTTGTGAAGTTTGATCAACATTTTTGCTGCTAGATTCACATTTCTTTTAGACGGCCGCACCTTGTTTCAAATGCTATCCCATTATATCTGGAGATGATACTGATTTTTTAGGCTGATGTACTCTTAATCAAATTGCTTGCTCAGGCTGCTCCAGTCAGTTTAGTGGTTGGGTCTATTGTTTGGACTGAGGATCTGGAGGAGGCTTGGATAGATGGGGAGGTTGAAGAAGTTAACAATGAAGAGATCAAAATAGCCTGTACATCAGGAAAGACGGTGAGTGCTGCCTCTCAGTATTCTACACAAAGCTTTACACTAGAATACGTATTTTCCTTAATGTTTCGAGAAACATCTTTCTGTTCATAATTGGAAAACACAGTGCTTACCCTGCACAGGCAATATCAGAGGAAGAACTATGTTGACTGACAGAAGATCTTTTATCTATTTGCTTAATTTTTTAACTGCTAGGTGAATCTTTTTCTTTTTTTCCAATGCTCTCATTTAGTTATATAGTTAGTTTATTATGACATTATTGGCTAGTCGGCTAAAAATTTTTACTGGAGTTGTTGAATTTTTAAATGTGGTACCGGTATTTCATTGAAACTAAAGTATAGTTGTCTGCATACATATGTATGTGTGTGTATATGTGTGTGTTTATGCTTTTCTTCCTTTTCAGAAATAGAATGTCAATGTATTAATTTACAAGCAACTTGCTAAATTGTCTTAGAGAATATCTGGAAATAATTTTTTTTTTCTCATAATGAACATGCAGCAAGTAGGAAATTGGAAATGGTGTCATTAATTGATTGCCTATTTTGGTTTGGATGACTTTAGAAAAGTTAATCTAAGGAGATGAGGGTTCTAGAGTTCTAGTTGGACATGCGTAATAATGTACAGAGTTTCTGAGATACGAGGAAAGAAGTGGTTTCTCAAATGGTTGGTTGCTGAAAGAAAGGGATCCAGTATGGAGATATTGAGTTTGGAGGTCAAGTGAACTTGGATATACATGTGCCTTGGTAGGAGATTTTTTGGTCATGTCATATTTAGAAAGGATTTTTATGATCATGTGGGATCTTTTATTAGAAGAACCTTTTCTTAACCATTGGTCTAAATCACTTTGTTCAGTTACAGGGATTTTGTTAATTGTTAGCAGTACTGATAATTATACCTCCCTTACTGTTAGTGGCCATTTGTAGAAACTACTAGATAGGCCGTGAAAGCAACTCTCTCCTGCTGTATCCAAACTGATTTATGACTAGATTTTTTTTGACCTTGGGGTTACATGTTACCAAAGCAAAAGTGTTATTTGTAAAACCAGTTGCAGAAAATCATTTGAAAATGGACCTATAGGAATGTGACTAATACCTAAATGAAGCCAGGCTAATCAATGTTTGGCTACTTAAAATTTTTCATTGATCTATTGGGGTTTTGTCTTTTTCAACTAGCTGCCAATCATGATACTATAGGCTTGACATCAAAGCTATGTGCGGCCCATAAGTCAATTGATGCGTCAAGATTTGACTATGTTTTCCAAGTTAAAGGCGGTTCACCCTTTGTGCTCTAATTTCATAGGACATCACATTTTTGTTGCTTGCTAGGAACTAACAAGGCTGGATCTATAACCCTGACCAGTGTTGGTTCTTATAGGTATTGTGAGGTTCACGCTTCATATGGCTTGAGGGGAAAAAAAAAGGAAAAAGAAAACTAGAAAGTGAAAAATAGAACTCTTGATATATTTGTTGTTTGGATTCCAGACTAGTGACAAGTTTGAAAATTTGATATGTCATGAAAGTGGCTTTCACTTTTCCTTTTTGGAGGTGTTATTTCCTGGAACATGATGCTTGAACTGGCTTTATTCATATTATATTGTGCAGATACTTTTAAAAATTCCATCCCTGTATTAAATTTTTTTATTTTCCTTAAGTGCTGACGTAACTTCTGGTTCATTGTGTCTTTATGAAAATCTGGTGCCTCATTCATTTTATTGTTCTATTTTACAAGTTATTAGTGGTTCTGATGAAGTTACTCTGATTTTTATGTTGTTCACGTTTTAGGTTGTTGCAAAAGCCACCAATGTCTACCCGAAGGATCCTGAATTTCCTCAATGTGGTGTGGATGATATGACAAAGCTGGCTTATCTTCACGAACCAGGGGTTCTACAGAATTTAAGATGTCGATATGATGTAAATGAAATATATGTGAGTATTAGTAGATGACTATCATCTTCATCTTCTTTTGCTTGGTTCATATTTGGTACATTTTAGCAGCTGCTTGTCACTTTATCAATAGTGCATGCATTTGTGTCCTGCTTGTGGCTTTGGATTTGGACATGTGCTGCATTTGGCTAGCAGATATGTCTTTTTTTTTTTTTTCCTAATATATATCTTGGTTTTTAACATATTTGGAACTTTTCTCCTTGTTTTTGTTTATGCAACTATACTTATCTGCGGTGTTTCCAGACTTACACAGGGAACATATTGATTGCTGTGAACCCTTTTCGAAGACTTCCCCATTTATACGATAATCATATGATGGAACAATACAAAGGAGCATCTCTTGGTGAGCTCAGTCCTCATCCTTTTGCGATTGCAGATTCTGCATACAGGTAATTTATCTTAGGTCTCCGTATCTTTGGGGTTTCTCATGTGCCTTCACATGGATAAAATTTTGAAATACAGATTGATGATCAATGAGGGAATGAGCCAGTCCATTTTGGTGAGTGGGGAAAGTGGAGCGGGTAAAACGGAGAGTACAAAGATGCTTATGCAATATCTTGCCTATATGGGAGGAAGAACAGCAACTGAGAAACAGTCTGTGGAGCAGCAAGTCCTAGAGGTAGCAAATTTAATATGTTTGTGCTTCTACAACTTGATGGTACATGAAGTAGATGTTTCTGTTGCTGCATACTGTAATGATGTAGTTTCTTGTAGGGTAGTGAGCTTGCGCATTTGATACGTCTTATTCCTCCTTTTTATTTTAAATTTTTATGCTTGTTTGTTTGGTAGTCCAATCCTGTTCTGGAAGCATTTGGCAATGCAAAGACAGTCAGAAACAATAACTCAAGGTAGATAGCTTATGGTTCCAGGATATTTATTGTATACTCTGCTTCATAGATTTTTTTTTTTTATTTAATGTCTGTAATTGCAGTCGATTTGGTAAGTTCGTGGAGCTTCAGTTTGACGAAAGGGGAAGGATTTCTGGAGCTGCCATTAGAACTTATCTTCTAGAACGTTCCCGCGTCTGTCAAGTTTCTGATCCTGAGAGAAATTATCATTGCTTTTACATGCTTTGTGCTGGACCAGCAGAGGTAAATCAATTGGCTCTTGTTTATTATGTTTTTCTCTGGGATAATTTGAGTACTGTATTGTAAAATTTTTTGCGTGCAAAATGCTTTCTCCAGATACAACTTTTCACATAAATTCATCCTTTTTCTTAATTAACTTGCTATTGATGTAGCCTGATAAGTTTTGTGTTCCACGGGGCAGTCTTGCGAGAAAGATTTCCAATTCCTACTGTGAAGGACACAATATGTTGTAAATTTCACCTACTATTCCAGCTACAGTGGTTCCTTGTCGTATCATGCTGTTAGATTTCATATGAAAATCATGTTCGCTTCTTAAACAGCCCTTCGGATTTTTTTTCCCCAAAATCTATTTTTGGATTAATCATTAGGGATAAATTATTTTCATCTTTCTTACTCTTGCACACGCTTATTGCTAGTTTACAAAATAATCATTTTCTGCAGGAAGAAAAGATAAGTTCTTTTCTTTGCTTTCTATTTGTGTGTCAAGTTTTGGTTTATAGATGTGAATGAAAGAAGTTTACTTGATAAATTGAGAAATTACTTTAGATAGACTGCCTAAATCCCTATATGGCAAGGGTATTAGCATGTATGTTAGTATAAGTGTCCTACTTAGATGATATATCAGCACGTATGTAATTTTGATCCACAAATCAAAATTCAATATGTGATAGTATGCAAGTCATGAATTTTAAAATTGCATGCGTGATAGATGGATCACTAATCATGAATTTTGTTTTTAAATTTTGACATTCTTACTAGCTTAATAATTCATTGACTTACTCTAATGCTTCAACTAGCAACCAGACACACAATTATATGTTCAATATTATTAATGCAAAGACATGCTGTGTATAATTATATCCTCTTGTCTAGATCATAGGCTATTTGTCCTTGCTAGTGGAGACAAATTTAAATTGATGTAATATGCCTTAGAATAGTAAAGCCTCTGCTTGCATTTTTGGCTTAATCCCAAGGGAGCTCTTTTTTTCTATTGTTTGTAATTAATTAATTTAAAGAAACAGAAATTGTATTAGAGAAAAAGTACTAAAAAATTTGGACAGGAAGTCCACCAGGTCAGCTAAATCTAAGCCAGTGGTTATTATATGTAATACTGAAATTTCATGCAAAATTAGTTTTCTTATTGGTTTATCTTGGTTATTTGAATGCCTGATATCTATATTTTATTTTATTACTATGCTCACTGTCAGGATATCGAGAAGTACAAGTTGGGAAATCCAAGAATGTTTCATTATCTTAATCAATCTAATTTTTATGAACTGGATGGAGTGGATGAGTCTAAGGAGTACGTTAAGACTAGAAAAGCTATGGAAGTTGTTGGTATCAATTCTGATGAGCAGGTAATCGTCTGGTTATATTTTCACATGAATTATTCATATAGAAATTCTCTACTAAAAGTCTCCTTCTTTTAGGATGCAATATTCAGGGTTGTTGCTGCAATACTCCACCTAGGAAATGTTGAGTTTGCGAAGGGAGAGGAAGCAGATTCTTCTGAACCTAAAGATGAAAAATCTCGATCTCATCTTAAAACAGCTGCTGAACTATTCATGTAGTACATGCATTTTCTAAATATTATATTAACTATTCACATTACCATTTTGATGCCTAAAGCTGTGACAAGCAAATCCTTGATCTTCAATTCTGGTTTAGGTGTGATGAGAAGTCCCTTGAAGACTCCATGTGTAAACGTGTGATAACGACTCGCGATGAAAGCATAACAAAATGGCTTGATCCAGCCGCTGCAGCTCTTAATAGGGATGCTTTGGCCAAAATTGTTTATTCAAGATTATTTGATTGGTAAGCTTCACTGGATAAATTCATTAAGGAAAGCTTTTGTATTAGCTCATTACTCTATTTGGTTTGTTGTTAATGCCTTAAAGATTCATTGCCCCAGGCTTGTCAACAAAATTAATAACACTATTGGTCAAGATCCCAATTCAAAAGTGCTGATCGGAGTTCTGGATATTTATGGATTTGAAAGTTTCAAGACAAACAGGTGCTTAACCGGTACGCTTTTGCTTTCATCATTCAAGAAGAAATTTCCTTGTGGTGAACTGCATTGAATTCCTGTGTTTTCTAGGATGATAATCCTTAACTAAGGAAATAAAATATTTAGTGGCAGTGCCATCGGTTGCGGTTGATTTGGGGATTCATGAAGCATTTGACTCTTTAACTCTTGCAAACTTCATGGAATTGAGGCATTTTTGGGGGATAGCTATTTGCTTATTTCTTGGGGCTGGCTTTCTGGATTTTGTTCGGATAATGATCACTGTTATAGATATTTTTATGCATGTATCTCTCTTCATGTCAATATATAAATTTTGTGTCCAATATCTTTATGCAAATTACAGTGTCTGTTGACATAATTCCCAATTTTGATTCTCAAATTCATTTATATGATGTCGATTGCTCTTCTGCAGTTTTGAGCAATTTTGTATCAATTTGACAAATGAAAAGCTGCAGCAACATTTTAACCAGGTTTAACTTGAGAAGTATTATGTGTTCTTTAGCATTTCTAGAAGTCATACACTGATTTCAACTACATTCTGTTTACAGCATGTTTTCAAGATGGAGCAAGAAGAATATACGAGGGAAGAAATTGATTGGAGTTATATAGAGTTCATTGACAATCAGGATGTTCTTGATCTCATTGAAAAGGTGTGTATATCTTCCTGCAACTAAACATTGAATTTTAGACGTGTCTATTAGCTTACACATCGATGCCAAATTAAGTGATCTAATTGATATACCTTGGCTGTTCTAACTGTTATGGCAGAATCTATGCTGCAACCTGTCAATTTGAAGAATCAAAACCATTAACTTTAACTGACAAGTGGACAATTGAAATCTCTCATCATTTAGCGAGAAGATAGATTGCTTGACCTTCAAATGAGCAGTTCATGAAAGCTTGACTACTCAATCTAATAAATTGTATACTTCACTTGAACAAGCCATTTACCAAAACTTCTAGAGCGAAACAACTTACTTAGACACCATGATTTAGAATCATTAAATATTTTGTTTTATTTTTATTTTTGCAGAATTGTGGTAACGCTCATAATTTAATATAACAAGACCTTTTAATTCAAATGAAAGATTTTGCTCAATATTTGTTAGTGGTAAATTATGATGTTGGCATTGACTTAATTGACATGCTAGAACTTGGCAGAAATGAAAAATTCCAAATGCAACGAATTTCAGATTAGCGGATATGGATTTGGTACAGAATAGCTATTTGTTTTGGGACATTGAATGTTGTACGATTTGATTGTATTTGTTCTGGAGGCTTTTTGTGGTAAAGCAAAGCATTGTGTAAAATAATCCAACAGTAAAAGAAGGTTTCTTCGTTACTATATATATGTTTTGATATTGGTTATTTTTGATACATCTGGATTGTACACAAGAGAATGATTTGGTACAATAACTTTTTGTCGACATAGTTATTAGAGGCTCATATGTGTTTAATTTATTATCTTCTCTTATATATTAAGTTTTCTGTATAATTCATAATCTAACTTTCCATTTATCTTGGATGTTTTCATTTGCCAATTTTTTTCTGTTGCCGTAAAGAAGGGCTTCATATGTTGAATGAAAGACCTTTTTCTGGTTCATCTTATTTACCTTTTTGCCCTATATTTGATAATTTCAGAAACCTGGTGGCATAATTGCTCTTCTGGATGAAGCATGGTATGCATCGAATATGAAATAATGATACACTTACCTCTTTTCTTCTTACTCCATCTATTTTCTTTTCTCTATAAGAATCAAAGATGTTAATGTCACTTACTTGCTTATTATTTTTAGCATGTTTCCTCGATCAACACATGAGACATTTGCGCAAAAACTTTATCAGACCTTCAAGGACCATAAACGTTTCAGTAAGCCGAAGTTATCACCCACCGACTTCTCCATTTGTCACTATGCTGGTGATGTAAGTATCTAGATCGTTTCAATTTCTTCAACAATATGCCAATTTCTCTCTCGTACATAGCAAAAAAATGGTGATTTCAGGCCCCTTCTTAATCAAAAGGATGGTTTCAGGTCACTTACCAGACTGAGCTTTTCCTAGATAAGAACAAAGATTATGTTGTTCCTGAGCATCAAGCTGTCCTTAATGCTTCTGGATGCCCCTTTGTTTCCGGGTTATTCCCACCCTTAACTGAGGAATCCTCCAAATCATCAAAGTTCTCGTCAATAGGTTCTCGGTTTAAGGTTCGTCTTCATACGCATTTATCTGATGCAAACCATTCCCTTTTCCTGCTTCATTTTTATCTTTTACTTAAATGCAGCAACAATTGCAAGCATTGCTTGAAACATTAAGTGCCACTGAGCCACACTACATTCGTTGTGTTAAGCCGAATAATGTACTTAAGCCATCAATATTTGAGAATACTAATGTGTTGCAGCAACTACGTTGTGGGGTAAGTTTGCCATTTTTGCTGTGCTGGTGTTGGTGTCTGCTTTATTATCATTTATCTACTAATGATTATGTTCTGCTTTATTATCATTTATCTACAATTTCAGGGTGTTTTAGAGGCAATTAGGATCAGTTGTGCTGGATATCCCTCTAGAAAGATGTTTCATGAGTTTTTAAGTCGTTTTCGGATCCTGGCACCAGAGGTCTTTGATGGAAGGTAATACTTTTTTTCGAATTTTGCCACATTATTTTCTTCCATGTCTTGTTTCTTGTTGGAAATGAGTTCTTTCAGCTGCGTTAAACATTATTAGACTGTTACTTGTACATTGACAGCTGTGATGAGGCCACTGCTTGCAAAAGGCTTCTACAAAAAGTGAATCTTAAAGGTTATCAGGTAAATCTCATGTTTCTATGCCCTTTTAAGAATTATTTCATCTTATAGCTCTTACTGTCGTTAATAACTGTTGGATGGTATGTGTAAAATTATGTTATGTCCTTTTCAGTATGCACATGTGCATCCAGTGAAACCCATTTGTTTCTTGGTGTATAAGTGTAATATTGTTGCTACAACACATAATTCACCCATCCAAAATTTATGCTATTGTTAGACTGCTGGGAGTTGCAAAATCAAAATGTACATTTTTTTCTCATATGGAATGATAAGTTTACCTGGACAATTTTACAATTTCTGTTGCAGATTGGAAAAACAAAAGTGTTTCTTAGGGCTGGTCAGATGGCAGAACTAGATGGTCGTCGAACACAGGTGTTAGGAAGATCGGCAATCATCATTCAGAAGAAAGTTCGCTCATATTTTGCTCATAAGTGGTTCAACTTGTTGCGGTGTTCTGCCATACAAATTCAAACCTTATGTAGAGGTAAGAGCTACATTTGTTCTTCTTGATGGATTACTTTGTATTCCCCAAGCTCATTTGACAGAAAAAGAAAAAGGAAAATTATGAAAGTAGACAAAGAGGAAACAATTATAAAAAAGCCAAAGGCCCATGAATTTTACCTTCTTTACTGTGAAGAAACCCAAAATCCATAAAACTATTATTTTTCTTTTTATTTTTTGAAATTATTACATTTTGGAGTCTATGGGGGTCTAGATACAGGCACTTGTACTCCAACTCAGAGGTCTGCCAAGCATTAGCTCTGAAACCTACTCCCACTAATATTCAGGAAGATATATCCAAATTTTTAGGATACTGAATGAAATGATCCACTGCAGGGGCTTGACAAGCCTAATGGCCAAAAACCATGCAACTAAATCTCCGTATAAATATACCCATAAGCATGAGACAAAAGTAAAGGAAAAACCCCCTTACAACAGAATTAATCCAAGACTATATCCCAAACAACCTAGATGAAAAAGAACAAATAATCTTCAAAATCCTTAGAAATCGAAGCCCAAACAAAAGTAAGGAAACGAATCCTGTCCCATAGCCCATTGGCATCTTCCTCCTTTCTCTTTAAAGATTGTAACAATTGCTTGCAACAGTTTCCACAAGATATTTGGGAATCCATTAGATTATTTTATTAAAATTTGGTTGCAAAACAGTTCGGATACATAAATAACTTACTGTTATATTCCTCTGAACTGAATTCAGGACAAAATGGACGCTATCAATATGAAAGAATGAGAAGAGAGGCTGCTAGTGTAAAAATTCAGAGATATTCACGCATGTGTCTGGCAAGGAAAGATTACCATAAATTGCGCTCTTCAGCCATTTCTATCCAGACAGGCTTGCGTGGTATGGCTGCTCGTAATGATCTTCGACTTATTAAGTGGACCAAAGCTGCAATTGTTATCCAGGTAAGTTGAAAGTCTCATTCAATTAAAGGAAAAAATAATTGATAATTCTTCTTTCTCCTTTTATGTACTCATATCTATGTTTATTTCTTTTGCCCTATTTTTTCTCTGTCTCCATTTATTTCTTTTGTGCATTTTGGTTATTAAAATATGCGGAAACTTTGTTTGCAAGAAACTTAGCAGTGTCAAAGCTGCTAGACATGCTTTTCGGCTAAAAATTAGTGTTCACAGTAGAACTGTGGGGAACAGGGAAACTTCTGATTTCTACATTTTGAAGTTTCCAAATCATCTTTTCTGTTTTGGAGAGCAAAATATGTGGAAACTTTTTACCAGACATTTACAAGTGTGTCAAAGCTTCCTAGATAGATTTTTCAGTCGAGGATTAATTAATGTTCACAGTTAATGTGAGTGCTAAAAGAATTTGTACTGTTTATGACAAATTCTGTTGAAGTTTTCATCACCTTTGCTTTTACAGAGTCAATATCGACAATACTTGGGCCGCTGTCGTTATTTACAGATGAAGAAAGCAGCAATCGTTATGCAATGTGCCTGGAGAGGAAAAGTCGCACGTGGAGAATTGCGGAAACTTAAAATGGTGATATCCTCATTCTTTGTTTTGTTTATATCTTCTTTTATGGCTCAGTTTATGCTTGTAATCTTTGGAAAGAGCAGCTTGTCATAATTTTTTCTCTTGCCGTTGAAAGAGTCTTCATATCTGCTGATATTTTTGCGCAGATCCAAATTTCATATGGATATGGTATGAGTGTTAGGAGAAAATTTGAAAGCTTAAGTTATTAGGCTCAATGGCGGACTAGTTGCCATGCCAAAAACAGAAATATTTTCACCAATATGGAGATGCAAATGAGCCTTGCATATTGTTACCCATAAAGTAAACCAATAGAGGTAACCAAATATTGTAACACAATCAAACTTGGCTTTACTAGTACGTTGTGGAAAAGAAGATACAGTGGTGTCGGTGAGAAATGAGCATATCACCCTTGGCATCAGAGGCTGTAATTTATACTGCAAAGATCAAGATGATTTTACATAATATCTATATTGCTTCAATATGATTCCCAATGTTTCCATCAATTTTGATCAGTTTTGACACTTCAGTGAAACTTTCAAGCTGGAAAAATCAATTGTCCCCGGTCCTTGTGCTTATATTTCTTGAAGTGATCATGTGTGAATATTTCATTTTGTCCTTCCTGTCTGTCCGCAGGCTGCCAAGGAAACTGGTGCTCTCCAAGCTGCCAAAAGTAAATTGGAAAAAGAAGTTGAGGAACTCACCTGGCGACTGCAGCTAGAGAAACGGATGAGGGTACAATTTTTATGGTTAAGTTTATACCAGTTATGATTCAATTCCACAAAGTTTCTATATAGCTGTCATTCTACTAATAATGAAATGCATGCTTCTAGCTGGAAATAATGAGTATAGATTTTCTGGTCCGGTACTGATGTGAGGTTTTAGTGGTGATTTTTGACTTTTAGATTTAACATCATTACAAGTGATTCATTTTTAAACTAAATGATGCACCAGCAAATTCCAGCGTTTAAGTTGCATATAGTTTTAAAAGTATCACGTGTCATCCTTTGGCATTTGTTCTTTAAACATCTATGTTATCATTCATGACCCTCTACCACTGTTTCAAGTTGTTGTTTTCCAAATTTTGTTTGGCCTAGCAGGGGGAAGAACTCAAGAACAGTAACAAGAAGTGACTGGAGCTTCTTGCAAAAAAATAAAATAAAAAATAAGATTCTTTTGTTCTTTTAAAGATCTCTGTCAAAATCATGACTTTTACCTTTGTTTCAAGTTTTTATTTGCTAATTTTTGCTGCCCTATCAAGGCGGAAAAAACAAGAAGTGAATGAGTTTTTTATGCTCAATTCTTTTATAAAGCACAAAGCCCTTTTTATTAGGAAAATAAAGAAGTTTAATGGCTACTTGTGTTGTTTGTTTCTTATTGATGATCCATTAATGCAGGCCGACTTGGAAGAAGCCAAAACACAAGAAAATGCAAAGTTGAAGTCTGCTTTACAAGAGATGGAACAACAATTCCAGGAAACCAAAACTCTATTAATCAAGGAACGCGAGGCTGCAAAGAAGGCAGCTGAAGCTCTACTTATCATGGAACGCGAGGCTGCAGAGAAGGAAGCTGTACAAGTCCCAGTCATTCGGGAGGTCCCAGTTATTGATCATGAAATGGTGAATAAGCTTACAGCTGAAAATGAAGAACTTAAGGTTGGTTCACAAATGTGGTTCTTCTGACTCAGACTTTTGTTTTTATTATTCGTAATAATGCACACTTGTGCTCTTTGGTACCTGTTTTACATTGATGCTTATTGATATTTGGCCGGCTGGGACACTTTGTAGGCTCTTGTAAGTTCACTAGAAAAGAAAATTGACGAAACAGAGAGAAAATTCGAAGAAACAAATAAACTTAGTGAAGAGCGATTGAGGGAAGCTTTGGAGGCAGAGTCGAAGATAATTGAGCTAAAGACTTCTATGCAGAGGTGAATACAGTGACTAGTCTTCTTTTGTAAGAGTGTGTCCAGATACATATCTGATGCAAATCAACTTTTCTCCTTAATTAACTTGGTTTTATTATCTTGGTTTGTATTATTTACTTGCACCTGTTTGCAGGCTTGAAGAAAAGCTTTCTGACATAGAAACTGAGGATCAAATTCTGCGGCATCAAGCATTATTGAATTCATCTTCCAGAAAAATGTCAGAGCAGTTATCAATGAAAACTCCGGTATTATGCCACAGATCATTCTTTTCTTGTTTAATTGTTTTCTTGAGTTGCAAATTTGGGAGTTTTATTTGATCCTTTCTTTTGCACTTTTGCAGGCTCTACAAAATGGTCATCACGTAAGTGAAGAACAAAGCCATTTTATTTACAATTTTATTTTTTTGTCTCTGCATTTAGAGCCTTGTCATATTTGGTTCTAAGACAGGTTGCTCCTGTAGGAACCACAAAGTGCCACAGCTGCAAAGAGTTTTGGCACAGAAGCTGATAGTCAATTGAGGAAATCCCAGATTGAACGCCAACATGTATGTGCTTTACAAAAATAAAGAAAAATTATCTTTACCTTTCTCTACAATTTCTTCTGTTTTCACTTGATGTTCAATCAGATTAAGGTGCCTCATCTGTTGTACAGGAGAATGTAGATGCTTTGTTGAAATGTGTGTCACAAGATCTTGGGTTCAGTCAAGAAAAACCTATTGCAGCATTTACCATATATAAATGTCTTCTCCACTGGGGATCATTTGAAGCAGAAAAAACTAGTGTATTTGACCGTCTCATTCAGTTGATTGGTTCTGCTATTGAGGTAATTGGATGAACTTTACACACTCTTATTGATGGCTCATTTTCCTAGTTTTCTTCAGTGCAGATGTTCCCAAAGTTTCTTTTAAGGTAAATTGATGCAAACTGATTGTTTGGAAGAACTTTTAGCTAACTATCTGTGATTTTAGTCTTGATTTGAACATATAAATAAATACCTTACAGACAGCTTTTTCCTGTTTAAAAATCAAACTAGGGGCTGAATCTACTAAAAGCACTGTTGAAACAAGATATCCTTGAGGGAAAACTAGGAGAGGTCTTAGGAAAGGAGAATGCCTAGGTTTGGAGAAATTATTGGAAGGTTTACTGCTGGAGTTTTTTTATTTTTCTCTTTTTCTCCAATCTTTCTCAAATATAAGGAATCTACATCCATTATGTTTGTTTTTAGCAACTATGGATTAAGGTTTTTTTTTTTTTTTTTCCATAGCACTCTGGACTTCAGTATCAAGAGAATTTCTGGATATTTCGTAACTCTTTATAATAACGCATTAGGATGCTCTTCTGTGTTATTTATGGAGTGCTTTGCTTGCATGCTTACATTTGATGTGTTTTTCTGTTCTTTATTGGTGAATTGGTGGCTCCAATTTGTTGTAACCTGGTTTTTGATCCCTTTAAGCAATTTTGTTTTTGCTCCTTATAGAAAAAGTGAAATCAAAATGTGCTTGTTGTATGCTTTCAGAACCCGGATAGCAATGATCATATGGCTTATTGGCTTTCCAATTCATCTACCTTGTTGTTCTTGCTTCAACGTAGTTTAAAAGCCAGTGGTGCTGCTGGGTCATCACAGCGGAAACCTCCTCAACCAACTTCATTTTTTGGGAGGATGACCCAAGTAATTATATATTCACTCATTTACATAAACAGTTTGTGAATGAATCTGATGATGTTTAGTAAGTCTATGTCAGACACTTAAATACTTTTGAATGTCTTGTAATGTTTCTCAGGGTTTTCGTTCTTCTTCTGCCAGCCTTTCAGTTGATGTAGTGCGCCAGGTTGAGGCTAAGTATCCAGCTTTGCTTTTTAAGCAGCAGCTTACAGCATATGTCGAAACATTTTATGGTATCATAAGAGACAATTTGAAGAAGGATTTGTCGCCACATCTTTCTTCTTGTATACAGGTAAAATGAGCCCTCAGTTTTCCAGTATGTTACTGTTTCATTATTGTTTTCTGGGATCCAGATAAAGTGACCTATTTTTCAATGTTTGATTTGTTTGACATTTTCTAACAATAAATTTGTATATGAGACATATTGGTGGGTCCGCTTTCCATAGCAAAAGACACATTAGTTCACGACAAATTTGGTTTAAAGCTAGGAAAGTACAAAATGGAATGATTTGATGTGTATCAGTTGAAAGTGAAGTCTGTTTGTTCCATGCCAGAGGATGATGCCGGCTTGGTTGGCTGTATTGTTGTGCCAAAGATCAGGCTCTGTCTTGCCTGACATTGTTAGTTATTTTCTGGTCATGCGAAAATAATATACGGGATAACGCTATAAGAGGATGTGAGATTATGAGGTGGAAATGTCATTTTGATTGAATGCTCTTATTCTTGTGATCTGTTACCTTTTTCTTCCAGAAATGAAATCAATTTATATTACTAAAGTCTGTGTTTCAAAATATTTAGGCACCGAGGATGTCAAAGGGAAATGCAATAAAGTCACCAGCAAGTTCACGTGGCAGTAGTCCTAAATCTAATCCATGGAACAGCATTATTGACAGCCTTAACGGGCTGCTTAGATCACTGAAAGAAAACTTTGTATGAGACTTCTCTTTTCTCAAAATCAAATTCAGTCATGATTTTTTTTTCTTTTTCAAATTTATTGTTTTATGCATGTTCAACTTACAGTTACCCTTGTTTCAGGTTCCCGTGTTCTTGTTCAGAGAATCTTCACTCAAATATTCTCATTTATTAATGTACAGCTCTTTAATAGGTAACTTGTTCAATCTTAGGTAAACTCTTTTTGTTAAAGTTATTTGGCTCCATGGTGAACTTCATTTCACGTTTTTATCTCTCGCACAGCCTTCTTCTTCGTCGAGAATGCTGCACATTCAGCAATGGGGAATATGTGAAGCAGGGGTTAGCTGAATTAGAACTTTGGTGTGGTGAAGCAAAAGACGAGGTACTCCTGATTTTGTGGCAAGTGCTAGAGGAATGTTACATGTTTTAAGCATCTGAACTATCCCTCCAAACATGGATTTACCTCCATAGAAAATTTTGATTTTCCACGGTCCACATCTTAATTCCATGACAAGGTGTCAAATATTGTTTGCCTGAATATTCCTCTTGTTGCAGTATGCAGGTTCTTCTTGGGATGAACTCAAACATGCAAGGCAGGCCGTTGGATTCTTGGTATGTTACTTGTGTGAGAAATGTAAATATGGTAGCTTTACATTCCCTTTATGATTTATGAATGCTTTGGTATGTCATTCTTTATGATTCTTGTTTCCTTTTTGTCTGAATTAGGAAAAGAGGTAGTATTAGAGAGACTGACTTGTAATTTTGCTTGAACTTTGTGAGTTGTGGTACACTGACTCCTCGCTTTTGGTTCCCTATCCAATCAATGAGGGATCTGAGGAAATGACCTCTCAATCAACTGGACTTTGATGCCATGTTTAGTTACAACTTGACCTAAATCTTGTTTTTACACTTTTGGAGATATATCCATAGAAAAATGATTCAGTTATTACTAGTGACAGTTTCTCAAATGACAATAATTTTAATCTTTTCTTTTTTTTTTACCCTATTTTTTGTTGAATTTCTACAATAGTTGAAGTAATTTTTTTTTCAGGTTATACATCAAAAGACCAGAATATCCTATGATGAAATTACAAATGACCTCTGCCCTGTAAGTCTCTCACTCTGTGTGTGTGTGTGTTTGTTTGTGTGTGGGGGGGTTCCAGGAAGAAGAGCAAAGCATTGTAGAATAAATATCTTTGAGAACAAGTGTTCCAGCATTGTAGAAGTAATTCATGATTCAATTGTAAAAATGAAGTGAGCAACTGGTAACAACCATTGCATGAGTCTACAATTGAATTATCAATTCTTGGAACAACAAATACAGTATGAAGAATTTCTTTTGTAAGTTTGGAATTTCCACATACTTGGATGTGCCAGTATTTCCTCATACTTTTGAGAGATTATGCTTTTGGTGACAATTTATAGTGTTATTGTGTTTAACATGATAAAAGTACAATTTATACATATAGTTGATTCTCTTATTGGTGCTTGCTGTCTACAGGTCTTGAGTGTTCAACAGCTATATAGAGTATGTACACTGTACTGGGATGATGACTATAACACTCGAAGTGTATCTCCAGATGTAAGGAAAAATCATTAATTCGAAAAGCTTTTGAACCAACTTGAAAGGTTCATGCCTGTTAATCTGCAACTTCACCTTGCATTTGGACAGGTTATATCTAGCATGAAAATTCTTATGACAGATGACTCCAATGAGGATGATGGCAACTCCTTTTTGTTAGATGACAATTCCAGGTTGAAGACCAAAATGAAAGCAAAAATGTTCCTTGACTTGTGAAATATGACTAGCTCTAGCCTCCTACTAATTATTCCATTTTAATAAATGCAGCATTCCTTTCTCAGTTGACGATCTATCTAGTACGTTTGAAGAGAAAGATTTTTCAGATGTAAAGCCAGCAGCAGAACTTCTTGAGAATCCTGCCTTCCAATTTTTACAGGAGTAAGGCCAACATTTTTCTCACTACATGAAGTATCATGTTTTGCCAAGATCAGATAGAAATCACAATTTTTGAGTCAATGCCGCGCTGTAAATCCACCCTCATTTTTCTTTTCTTCTTTCAGCTAGGTATGTTTTTCTTCATGGTAACATCCATTGCCCTGGATGTAACATTATTCCTCTTATTTAAGTAAGCTGTATAATCTCATTAGGTTGGTTCTGTTAGTTGATAGGGGCAAAAGGATGGTCTATACGACTCAAGTGGCTTTTTTGTTTTTTGATATCTTTCTTTTGTTTTTCAGTTGGTCACTTGGGGCTAGCATTCTTTGTAGGAATGATAGGAAGGAAAATGTAGGATGATAGGAGTAGCTTTCCTTATGAGTACTTCAGTTCAGCCTAAAAATATCTTATTGTACAAAGTAACAGAATAATTTTGTTGTTGGATTTTCTTGTTTTGTAAACCACTTTCACATTTGTAAAGCGAAACACAACTGGAGGTGTTATTGTTAGAGATTGGACCGGGAATGAGCACACAACAGTTTTTTATGAAGGTAAACCTTAGCTCGTTGTTTGATACCACTTGTCAGGGGGCCGAGTTTTTGTAACTAATCTAAAAGACTATTGTGGTAGGCGATAAGTTCAAGATCAACCCATATTTTATCTTATGTGATAGCGAATATTTTTTTATCTCTCCTATGCTTTGTTTGAAAATCAAGTGGAATTAAATGATATTGAAATATTGGTGTCTTTTCTTTTTTGGTTCGATGCATTATCTTTGAAAGAAGCCAGAGTCAGAGGCTGTGCTGCAAAGAATCTGATTATTTGCATGATGAACTTTTATTTTTCTTTTTCAACATTGCAACATTTTTTATCCTGAATCCTGAGTGAATGTGTGGCCATACATATTAGTCTCAGATTTGTGAAACTCTATCGCTTCAGTTCCACTCACATTTTACCTGCAGGATACCCGTTCCCATGTTCCCATCTGTCACATAAGACAATTCGGATAGTTCAAACTCCACAATCATTATCTTAGACCAACAAATGCATGATGTAATATTAATAAACAAATCCAAGAATCATGCTCTATTTGAACTTTCTGGGTCTGAAGACTGAAACCGACTTTATCCAACAGTTGATCAAAACCCATCTGAAAATAATCTGTGTGGGTTGAATATTATGACATGATCATTACATAGATCTTTGACATTGATTACTGTTAGATTTGAAAGAATTGAGCACCAAGCTAGGTATAGTTGCTGAAGTTTGAAAGTAGGAACTTGTAAATGATTGAGTAAAGACTAGAGAGAGCAGCACATGGTGACAATTTTAGTTGCATTTTTTTCCACATTAAAAGCAGTTGTTGACCATATATGTGGTCACATGGTGTGGCCATGTTTCTCATTGAGCCCACATTTGACTGAAGAGTGAAGAATAACATTTCAGTTATTACCGTTGGAAGTTAGTTGCTTGTCATAAATTTATAATATTATGTCATATGGGCATAGCAGGAATAAGTTTCGTGCTTCTTGGGGTTGCTTCTTATTTTTTTCTATGTTTTTCTGGATAAAACAAATCTAAGGCGTTCATTTTGGTACCTATTCATGTAGACCAATTCATTGAATCAATTTTTGGGAGATGCAAGCCTTTAATTAAGATTCCAATAAATATAATGCAAATGGGCAGCCACTGCCTTCGGTTTTTCTGGCAAAGATTATGTCATTAGGCTTAATCGTCTAATTGCTTTGTGTTTTTTCATATGGCTTCAGGGTTCATCAAAAGGATAATCGTCTGAATTAGGGTGGAAATTGGGTTTACCTAAACTTGGAGTGCATTCTTAAATATTCTTAATATGTTTGGGCCAACTTGGCCCAAGAAATTTTAGTAACTGAGATTTAACATGATTTCAATTTTCAAGTTAATAAAGAGTAATTGCTAATATGAGTATATGAGTTTCAAAGGGAAAAAAAAAATTAAAAATAAGGAGCACAACATTGACAACGGCGATCTATATGGTATATTCTACTAGTGTAAGTAGACTTAGCAATTTAACCCACATTGAATCTCTAGTTTGAGCCAAATTCGGAAATTAAAAAAATTAAAATAATAGTAAGAAGGAGTACCTTAAGAAAGATTCTAGTTGAGGCAAGTGCGTGCAATTTCCATGTCGTGGTATTTGGATGACTTTGTGTAGAAATAGACTTCATTAATAGAATCTTGTCATTGGGAACTCTGCCTTATTAATTTTGCTAAAAATTTTGAGTAGACCTACTTAATGATTTTTGTGGATCGTGCTTAATACTTAATAAGATCAATAATTTTCGGTGTGATTCTATTACATAACTAATTAAAACCAACTCCACAAAACTGCGATCCCAAAAAAAGTTGAAGATGAAAAAGTTTCTCATTCAGAAGGCAAAAATGATCTGAAGATATTCTCTTAATTTGTAACAAAATAATACTAGCTAGGTAGTATTAGAAAGACAAAACGATTGGTTGGCACATGTAAAGAAGGCAATAAAGGAGAAAAGAAAGAACAAACCCAATAATCTTATTATTCTTGTTATATACTTTATGTTATTTTTAATAAATTTCAACTAATTATTCATATATTTTGAGCATCATTTCTGGAATGAGTGTATTGAGCTTTATTCTCAATGGGATAATGATTTGCTGTGATTTGACTGAATTTATTTCGAGGTAACAAAATAGATAGTGGTTTATAGGAAAAAAAATTCGAAACTGTGGGATTCGGAAGCCTACTTAAACCGAAGCTCAAGTTCCTAATTGGAATTTATGTTGGGTAGAAGTATACAATCAATTTGCCAATACATAAAATGTTATATATTCTCATGCATAATTATGTGGGTATCGCTTGAATTAAATTTGTATGATTAATGAGAGCATTAGTGTTTTTCTTATTAGTCAAATGAGGAATCATAAAGTCAAATTGAAGATTACAATGGTTTTGTGATGTGCTAATTATTGTAAAGTTCTCAAACAGTGTGTGTTAGCGCAAATGACGGCAATGAAAGCTCGTGGGAAAGCAATTTAATCATTCACTTGGCTCTCAACTTTCATGCTTTCATGTGACTCTTATGATTTCATTAATTGAAAAATGTAAAAACAGAAAAACGAAAACGGGTTGGCTATTTTCATATTCACAAGTCTAGAATTAATAAAGATACTTTCTCTCTTTAGAATTCATAAAGTTTGTACAAGTAGGGTATAAAGATTGCCGATAGATTTTCAAAAACTTAATTAATAGACGTTTAGGAGAGGAAATCTTATGGTCCCCTTTTCTAATCATTAAATTTGAGCCCCTCATTAATTTTGTCGTTTTTGATAATCCGATTGAACCCACATGTAATATTTCATATTCCTTAACTCTAATCTGACCAGGTCCGGAAGAAAAATATTGAGCAATGGAAAAAAGTGGAAGCCGCCAATAAATTCGAAATTAAAAGTAGTGCGTGCGTGCATGCATGTTCTGAAGATAAATTACTAACGGGATTTAGTAATGACGTGGCGGGTGATATTATTTATAGTATTATTCACGTGATTGTATGATTAATTTGCAGTCTCAACGCCGTTTCTAAAACGTTAAAAATTGTACTACGCAACTACTGACCACATGATGAGATGGGTCAAGTTATTTGCTACGCACACGTATGTGCTTATAAAGTTACGGATATGTATCATATCCGGTTGGCTTTTGGATTAGCTACTATATATTTAATTCTAGGCAGCCCTTAAGTTGCATTTGCTGCAAGTAACAGCCCGACAAAATGCACCGTTGGATTTGTCAATTTTCAGATCCAACGGCTATAAAAGAATTTAACACAAAATCAGGTTTCGGTATAGGTGGTAAAATAATTATTATAACAAAAGATGGGCTACTTGTCAATACGGTTTGACAAAATAGAGTGAAGAGGTTATTCGGTAATGAAATTTGAGCAGTGTTGGCAACACTCGCACATAATGACAACTGTTTCAGTCGTTGGTTTCTTGTGTTAACACGTGTTTTTCTTTTCTTAACTCATTTGCAGCAATTAAATTAATCATATTATGCATTAAATCTTCTTCTATGAGGCTTTAATTTAATAAGGTCTTCATGAAAAATGTTTTATTGTAGCAAAGTTGAACAAAACCAAGCTTAAGAGATCACCATCCTGGATTTTGCAAGACTTTAGATTTTTTTTTTTGAACTTTTCTGAGTGTTATATTGAAAAATTTATTTATAAGCAAATCTACGATCTTTTTGAAGGATCGGAAAAATTACAACAATTTTTTATTTGGTGGGTAGTCTTGTTGGCAAAGAAAGAAAGGGGTTCAAATATTTATTGATGATTGATGGGTAAGAGTGGATTTGAGAGTGAGGACAATGGCCATTGATGAAATGGAGAAATCGAGTGAGTTTAGAGAGAGAGAGAGAGGCGTGAGGGCTTGAGAGGATGGAGAAAGATTGAGGAAGAGAAAGAAGGAAAAAAATAGATTGAGGGACAAAGTTGTAATTTCAAAATTGTATTGTTATTATAATGAATAAAAGTTTGGAGTCTTACGTGACCAAATTGGGGCTTAAACTTATAAAATAATAAAATAAACACGTGTCTACAAATATCACTAGGTGCCCCTAGCAAGCACTCCTCATGAGATTTTGGATTATATTACTTTTGAAAGACAAACTTTTAACCAGCTATTATATGGAATGCATAGGATTGACTTCACCTTTGACACATTTTGCAACCGGTTTCAACCGGTTTGAACATCTTTTTCATTTAATGTGAGTTAATAAAGATATTATGTTACTTACACTAAATGTAACATAAGCTTACCCTTAATTCTAATATCACCTAGTCAATGAGATAATTTGATGCTTGAGAAAAACTTACATACGAATGCTTTATCAAGAGGCAAGGTCCAGCCACACTAATATTTTAATTCCATCATTTGGTAGAATAGTAGATTACCAAAAGTGAGCCTCGGACAAAGAAAAATAACATTTATACCACTAAAGTTTAGAAAAATAGTCGTCTGCATATTCAAGTTTTTAAAAAGAGATATTGGATCCCTCATTTAACTATAATATGCATTCCTATTATCTCAAAAAAATTGATTACAGTGTTTCGTAATAAATAAAAATATACTGTTAAAATAAATGTAATTCTATATATATTTTAAAATAGTTTAAATATTTTAAAATATTTTAATGTTTCATAATCTGTTATATATATTTTATTATATTTTAGTAAATTTTATAATATATAGAAACATAATATTAAAAATAAATGTAATAAAATTTAACTTATTTTGAATATTATGTAAAATAATAATTTTAATAGTATTAGTATGTGGGATTCTTTTTTAACTATAAAATGTATTTAACACAAATATTTATTTAAAATTTCCACAATAAACTCAAATATATTATTAAAATAAATATAATAATTTACATATTCAAGTTTTATTTTAATTTTTTAATATTGTTAGTCTAGTGGATATATTACATTATTTATATAATATTTGTATTGATTAAAAGTTTTAAAGTCAATTGTTTAGTTAATATATTCAAAGGATATTATGGTAAAAAAAAAATTTCATATCCCTTTTTCAAAACTTAGGGATTTGTATAATATTTTTTTTCAAAATTTGAGAGTGTAGTGTCCTTCCCCCCACCCCCCCAAAAAATTTAAATTTTTAAAGATAGTTCTGTCAAATGATAGAGAATTAATGGTTGAGCCTACTACCTTAGACAGTTCGATACAATTATTTCTCATAGATGAATTTCTTATAAAAATCCATCATATTAAATTTTAAAATAAAACAATTCTTATGTGAGAGGAGTGTATCACATCATCTAAACATTCTAGAGCAATATCTATATTCACTTTAACACCAATCAACATTGACAATGACAATTAATGATAAATGAAGGAAACTTTAAAAATTTTAAAAATAATTTTATTAATTAGATGGTCCTATTATAATTATCTTACTTGCTTAAAGCCTTGTTTGAGATTGAGCTTGAACAGGTATAATAGTTGCTTGAAAGCTATAGTACTTAAATGCTTAGTAAACATTAGTCACTAAAATTTAGAAATTAAATAGATTTGATTTTATATTTTTATAATAAAAATTCATTATATATTTATTAATTTAGCTTAAATATTATTTAAAAATTATATTTGTTACATATTATTATTTTTTATTTAATAATTATAGTTTTTTTTCAACAACCGTTGTTATTTCAAAAGTTATAGAACCTGAATTAGAAACTTTAAGTCTTTATAAAAAAAAAAAGTTTCATTAATTACAACATCTAGCTGGTAGTTGGCTGAAGCAGCTTTCAGTTTTGCAATTGGAAAGCCAAGGGAATGATCTATTATTTGGAGCATGAAAAACCTTGTCCTTTCCTCCCTCTCTCGATCATATATGATAGGGATTTTATTGTTAACTTCCTGGAAATTTTACAAAATATAGGTAGATTTGTTGGCTTCGAAATTCGTTGAAAACCTTTCTTAAAAGTTTCATTAGAAATTAACCTTTGGATTTCACCTTATTTACAGCGAAATATTGTACCTGTATTTGAATTAAGCCTATCATAAGTTTCATTAGGAGACTTTTGAGAATATTTTTTGGAGGTAAGACACAAATGGTTCGTGTTCTAATCGTCGTTGAAGAGGAGCTTGGTATATAAAATTAAAAAAAAAAATTATTTCTGATGAAGGTCACACTGCAAGTATTGTATGTTATCACAATGCCTAGCTCTAAGATTGTAGTACTCACACTTCCAGTTTATTACACGCTCTCGAGTTAAAAATCCGTATTCCATTTGTGAAATTTAGGGTGTCTAAAGAAAAATTTTGAAAGTGTAAAGCAATCATTTTAAAAGTACAACGACTACGTACATTATGCCCCCAAAGAATGAACATGATATTTTAATAAAATGTTAGAATCTCTTGTATCGGACTCTATATTAATCACGCAATCTGAATATCCAAACTTAAAATAAAAGAATGTTTAGAAAAAGAGAAAAAAAAATTAACGTTCGCTTGTACAAACAAGAAAATCTGAACCCTTTTATATACCTCAAGAAAAATGGTTTTGGATGGTTAGTTTAGGATACCGAATTCTAATAATGGTTCAAAAGATAACCCAACCAAGAAGAACCAAACACGCCCCCGTATTATCTTTGCATGAAAAGATTACACTTCGATGAAGCCCCCCATCGAGGTTTCTCCATAATCCCAGCACGTGCGCCGTCTCTTTTCTCTCCCCAAAACGAATTGAATTGATCGAGAGACATCCGGTTTGCAGAATTCAAAGCAATATCGAGATTAAGCTGTGTATCACACTCTATCCATATTAATTTTAGCAAAAACATGGACTTTGTGGTCCAAAAGCAACTGGTTCCAATGCAATATTTTGCAAAGAACAAAATTAATTAACGAAGAGCATACAGAATAAATGGTGTGGTTCCAAATTCCGAAACAGAAATTGAGTATTCCTAGGTGAGCCCCCCCATGTGAAGCAAGTGTGAGATTATTAACTACTCCACGTGGGCTCGGTTACAATGAGCTTTAGCCACCCGATTGGATCATCGTCATCCTTGTCAACGTTGCCTCGTCCACGTTGAATTCCAACGATGTTTATGATTTCTAGAGATGGGGGGCTCTTTAATCCAAAGACCCACCAAGACCTAATAAGACTTATTGACACCACTCGCATTTTCCATTTTTGGAAACATCACGGCACCGGCTTGCTTGTATGTCAACCAAAATCTTGGTCTATCACACACTCTTCTGCCCCATTAGGGTAGTATTATGTTGCAGCTTAACCTTGATATCTAGTCAAGGTTTCTTTGGTGTCTGAATTAACTACCTCTTATTTTAGTTGGGTGTTCAAATCTCCTCAAACATGATAAATGGAAGTAAATTTCTCTCTTATTGAGGGATAGATCGAGTTCTGTTCATTACAACTACATATTTTTACAAGTATAGATTCAAACAAATCATTGACCAATCATATCAATTCTAAAAAATCGTTTTCATTCATTCAATAATATTATCATTGTTATGAGCCTTGAGCAAACTGATAGATTACAATATAACAGTATAGTACGATCCTAAAATGTGGAATGATTGAGAGATTTGATTTGGTTGGTGACTAAGAGTGGAAATTATAGCAATTTGAAACTTTTTATCATTTGACCAAATTATTGCCAAGAGAACGATATACAATATGTTTTTGTTTGTTGGAACTAATAATTTTAAGACTGATAAAAGTATCAGAATTCCTTGTAGGCTTGTACATCTTCGAGCTTTTATTCTGTCACATATATGGTCAATGTATAACCTCTCACCATCATCATATATAATGATCATTCTGATTGTAGATATATATCTTTTGATATTTCAATTGAATATATATTATTAATTAAGGGTTTAAATCAATCTAACAAATATTAGTCTTTATTGCTAATTTGAAAAAAAAAAAAAAAGAGTATGAGTATTCATGCAAATTCTTCAACATAACCACTGATGAACAATTTCACCAAGTGTAATCCAAGCGAGAAAAGCCGAAATTAACTAAGCTATCTGTCACAAAATTTCCTATATATGTATATTGTACCAATTTTACTTGTTCGTAATGTTTGTTAAAACTGACAATTAAGAGAGAGAAAATTAATTAAGGACAGTTATCACTGAAGATAACGCGTTATTATTGATTGAAATCCAATATTGGATATCAACACTAGTTATATCTTAAAAAAGAAATAAATTCTTTGATGTATTGGGTTATTAATTTCGCAAAGCAAAGGTTTTGTAAATAAAAATTCAGTGGAATGCGTAGCCGGCCGCCTGTTTTGAAGCACAACTACCAAAATTACATGGGGACTTGAAAGTTGTGGTGGAATATGGAACATATCTCGGTCCATGCCTACAAAAGCGAACGGTGCTTATTATTTTATTGACGAAGGACACCTACACTGAAACACTTTAATAAGTTTGGGGAAATGATCACAAAAATCTCTAAATTTTTAATAAAATGGTCATAAAAATTTCTAAATTTTTAATAAGAAGTATCAAGATTGTCTTTTGATAATAATATTCTTTAATTTTATAAATTCAAAAAATTGACCTCAAAATTCTATAATAAATAGAAATATAGAATTAAAATAAAGGTAATGGTAAATATATATTTTAAAATAATTTTAATACTTAATTTTTTTATTTTACAATCCATTAGACCTATTTTATTATGTTAAAATACTTTGTAATAATAAATGGGAACATAATATTAAAATAAATAAATTAAAATTAAAATTATTTTAAATATTATGTAAAAAATAATTGTAATATTATGAATAGGGAGGTAGTTTGTTAATTGTGAAATCTATTACCCAAATATTTATTTAAAATCTTTGTAATAAATACAAATATATTATTAAAATAAATATAATAATTTAAAGTTTTAATATTATTTAAATATTAAAAATAATTTAATATTATTAGTCTACCAAATAGATTATATTAAATTTATATTAATTAAAAACTTTAAAGTCAATTTTCCAATTACTATATACAAAGGGTCTTATTGAAATTCTATTTAGGCTACCCAAGAGGGGGGGTGAATTGGGTTTTAAAAACTAAGCCAATAAAAATGCACAATATTAAAACTAATGTCTTAATCAAAATCAAAAGTAATAAATTCAACAATGCTCAAATTAAAAAGGATAAGGGAAGAGAAATCAAACACTAGAATTTTTACGTGGTTCGGCCAACCGTGCCTACGTCCACGCCTCCAAGCACACCGGGCTTGAGGATTCCACTATGCAAGCCTCCAAGGCTTCAAACACTTACACTTGACTTCCAAGGTGTCAATGAACCTTTACAATAAAGAGATTATTCCCAATCTCTTAACCCAAGTGTATCCCAACACTTACAATCACTCAATGATAGAGATTTAATAACAAATAATCTCTCACACACTCCAAATGATTACAATTGAAATTTTAATGTGTGAGGGAATGAAATGAAACACAATTGAAGCTCAAAGAAGATTGTTTCTCGTAGTAAGCTCAAAAATCAAATGTTGGATCTCTATTGTTTGAATTTGATTGAGCCTTTTTATAGTTGGAGCTGAAAACTAGCCGTTATTGACTTTTCGAGAATAATCGGATCGCCGTTTGTCTCTATCGGTTAGCCGTTTTGAATTTCCAACTAGCCGTTATCCTTTGACTTCAAATAAACGGTTTGCCGTTAACTTTATCGGATCACCGCTTTCTTTCCAAAGAACCCGCAAAAAATGTATCCCTCGGCTCTCCGTTTTTGATAAACGGTTCAAGAGTAGAGAACTTCTACCACCGGAAGTTATCGGTCAGCCGTTTTAAATAAACGGTTCAAGGCTAAAACATTTTTACTCATCGGAATTTTCGGTTAGTCGTTTTAATTAACGGTTCACCGTTAATTTCAGTGCGTGACACAAAACTTTGCTAACCGTTTGGGCTAATCGGTTCAAGGCTAAAACATTTTTTACTTATCGGAATGTATCGGTTAGCCGTTTTAAATAAACGGTTCACCGTTATTTTCCAGAACATGTGAAATGTTCATCATCAGTAAATTATCGGTTCACCGTTTTCCAAGAAACGGTTAACCGTTAATTTCAGATTTCATCATTTTTGAATTTAAAACAAGTGTATTGTTTTAGAAAATTCTTTTAATAGCCCCAACACTTTAATCATCAACATATAATTTTTGTTATAATCAAAATCATTATTATAAGATTAACAATCTCCCTCTTTTTGATGATGACAAATTTTATATGTGAAGGACAAAACAAATATTTGTTTTAACTCCCCCTGAAAATAAGCTCCCTTGAAAAATAAACAAAATTTTTGTTAACTTCCTTTTGAAATATAATCGGAAACTATTCTCCCCTTCAAAGATCAAAAAAAAAAAATAAAGGAAAACAGCCACGTTTTGACAAGTAAAAATTTCGACAAAGATCTCCCCGTATTTTAATCATTCCCAAAAATATACACCAAACAAATCAAAAAATAGGATACAACCAATTGAACCAAGCAATAAGATTAAGATCAAAATGAGAAAACAAGCATCCATATATAATAAAAGCATCCGATAGCATACATAAATAATGCATAACACATGGAATGTTTGTGCGAAATATGTTCGAAACACTAAAAAGCTATTGCGGAGGAGGAGGAGGAGGAGTAGTAGAGGAGGAAGGAGGAATGGCGAGAGCGAGAAAAATGCGTTCTTTGTCCGTCGCCCATCCAAGAGATCTTTGAAGCTGGAAGGATGCAACCGATCTCGGCTGCTGCCGCCGAGAAAGTGTGCGAATATCGCTAACGATTTCTTGAAGAAGATGATCGATGCACGATGGAGCAACGGAAGTAGATGGTCGAGCGATCTCCGTCTCATGTGCCTCGACCGATTCTCACGGAGGTCGAGAGGCGATCCGCGACGAGGAGGCGGAGGACGAGCGCCGAGTCGAAAGTCGTGCACTGATCGAGGTAAAGATGTCGTTGAGGAACAGGGCATCTTCCTGAGCTACGAGGTGTCTTGGTTTTTCGCATTAGGCGTTTTTATCCAATCCCGACTCCTTCGAGAAAAACCAATCGCCGAAATAGCCTCTTTCCCAATCTTCTTGGTCTCAACATACACTGAGTCTCAAGAGGTACGCGAAAGTGTCGCAAAAGCTTAGAGATAATGTTACCGCAAGACGAAGTAGCCTATGTGTAACGGCAGGGGTATTCAACATAGGCGCAAAATAATATACCCAAGGTTAATACGGCGTCCACTAAGAAGACTATCAAGAATCCCGACATCCAACCTAGTAACCTCATCCGAGTGTCCCTTCCAGGGGTAATAATATGCCGCAAAATGATGTGTAGAATCCGAACTCGCAGCTGCAAAAGTTGGGCTCTAAATGGAAGGGTGCATATCTCATTAGTGAGATCCCGACGCCTACAAATGTTCCTAACCCCTCGAATATGGTTAAAATCGGCAAAGGATAATTCCTTCCTCGAAGTGTATATATTATGTCCAAGAAGTGGCAAAGTCTAAAATAGTGTTTAAATCAAAAACATCAAAATCAATAGAACACCCCAACACCTTTGGTAACTATTCGATCTACTCTTTCACGACAATTCCATGTTCGAATAAAAAACACGAACTAGGTTAGGATAAATCCTCTCGCCTAAGTCTAATGCCGACTCCCATGGCAACAACATCCGCTAACACTTTTTCCACAAACAACCAACTCCTCAAAATCATCTAAATCCACAAAGTAAGAGTCGATTACCTTACGACCCATGAATCGGGTTTCAAATCGTTTTACCGGTGAGCTGTTGGAAAATGGATTCTTTGGAACTCGGTTGTCTCTTTAGGAGGTATGGGGTTGCTCTTTGGGATGACTTTCCTCTTCCCGCGGCCGGTTCAGAGGATTCGGCCATTAATGGAGCTTTGAGAATGTGGGATTTTGTCAAAAGATGAAAATGAAGCAAATGGACCAATAAAGTGAATGAAAAAGAGTAGAGAAAGGTTTCGGAGGCTCAATTTGGTAGAAATTGTCAACAAATGAGTCAAAAATCGAGAAATTTGCTCGGTTGCGCTTAGGGTTTCAATTTGGGATTTCGGATTTGGGCAGAAATTTTATGATTTGAATGGTTAAAATCGGTCTAATAATGATAAGGAATGTTTCTATGATCGTGTTTTGGCAAGAAATAGCAAGAGAAACCAGAAATTTTAGAGAGAGAGAGAGCTTAGGGTTTCATTGGCAAGAGAAAAGCGGTGAGGGGTAATCGGAAACGAAGAAGAAGAAATGCACCAGCTTTTATATCTCACGAAAAACGGCGAGCGCTTTAAAAATATCGGTTTACCGATAAGCGTCGCAGAGCTAGAAAACATAATCGGTTAACCGTTAGTAATAAACGGTTAGCAGCTAATATCCAAAAAAAAAAAATTAGTGTTTCTGGAATTAAACGGTAGACCGTTTGAACCATAAACGGTAATCCGTTTTCTTGACTTTGATTTCGCACATAAGTTTTATTCTACGGCCAACATTCAATACATTTCTAAATCATTTAATTGATCAAAAATGTCTTGTAAGGCCAATATAATGCATGAATACACAATTTTAAACACATCCAAAAACAATCATCATACTATAAAAAGGCAAAGGATCATTATGAGACATTTATCATTCCAAGCTCATGCCTAATCTTTGAAAAATGATCTTCGCTAAGAGGTTTAGTAAAGATATCAGCAAGTTGTTTTTCCGTAGAGATAAAATGTAATGAAATATCTCCCTTTTGAACATGATCTCTTAAGAAATGATGTCTTATCTCTATATGCTTTGTCCTAGAATGTTGAATGGGATTCTTTGAAAGGTTTATGGCACTTGTGTTGTCACACATGATAGGTATATGATCAAGATTAATACCAAAGTCTCTAAGGGTTTGTTTCATCCAAAGTGATTGCGCACAACAACTAGCCGCAATATATCAAATTTCGGCCTCGGTGGTTGAAAGAGCAACCGAGTTTTGTTTCTTACTAAACCACGAGACAAGAGAGTGACCTAGAAAGAAACAAGTTCCACTAGTACTCTTCCTATCAATCTTATACCCAAAGAAAATCGGCATCCGAATAACAAATCAAGTCTAAATGAGTTCCCAGGATACCAAAGGCCAAGATCTACTGTTCCTTTCAAATATCGAAAAATTCTTTTGACAAAGAAGCAAGTGAGATTCTTTAGGACATGATTGAAATCTTGCACACAAACATACACCGAATACAATATCGGCCCACTCTTGGCGGTTAAATAAAGTAAGGATCCGATCATACTCGATATGCTTTGACATCAACATCTTTACCTTTTTCATCTTTGTCAAGCTTAATTGTTGAGCTCATTGGAGTACTTTTAATCTTGCCATCTTCAAGTCCGAATCGCTTTAGTAAATCTTTCAAATATTTGGCTTGATTGATGAAGATTCCTTCTTCGTTTTGTCTTATTTGTAGTCCGAGGAAGTACTTCAATTCTCCCATCATACTCATCTCGAATTCTTTGCTCATACAAGATGAAAAATCCTTACAAAGAAACTCATTAGTAGAACCAAAAATGATATCATCAACATAGATTTGAACAATAAGTATATCTTGATTCTTATGCTTGATAAAAAGTGTAGTATCCGCTTTACCCATTGAAAAGCCATTTTCCAAAAGAAATTTACTAAGTCTATCATACCAAGCTCTAGGTGCTTGTTTTAATCCATACAATGCTTTTGACAACTTGTAAACATGATTTGGAAATTTTTCATTTTCAAAACCAAGGAGTTGTTTCACATACACTTCTTCCATAATGTAACCATTTAAAAATGCACTTTTGACATCCATTTGATACAAAATAAAATTCTTATAACATGCAAATGCTAAAAGCATTCTAATAGATTCTAATCTTGCTACGGGTGCAAAAGTTTCATCAAAATCGATTCCTTCTTTCGATTGTAACTTTGAGCTACTAATCTAGCTTTATTCTTACAACTACACCGGATTCATTTATCTTATTCTGAAATATTCATTTAGTACCTATGACGGATTGATGTTCTAATTTAGGAACTAATTTCCATACATTGTTTCTCTCAAATTGATTTAACTCTTCTTGCATTGCCATAATCCAAGATTCATTGTTTTCCGTATCTACAAAGGATTTTGCTTTAATTTGAGAAACGAATGCAGTATGTGCACATGTGTTTCTAAGTGATGATCTAGTAGTTACACTTTGTGAGGGATCACCTAAAATTAAGTCTTTAAGGAGAGAAGAAATATACCTCTACTTCTTGAGGAGTGTTTGGGAATTACCTTCATTTTGCTCCATATTAGTTTGTTCTTTTTGTTGCTTCTCTTGATTCTCGCTAGATGAAGAATCTTGTTTAGCATTCAAGTTTCTCCTTGTGGTACTTCTTCATCCGCATCATTAAAAACTTTCTCCATCGAGGATGGGTTAGATTCATCAAACGTGACATGCATGGATTCTTCAACAACCAAGGCTCTTTTATTGTACACTTTATAAGCTTTGCTAGTGTTGTAATATCCAAGAAAAATACTAACATCAAATTTTAGATCAAATTTACCAAGATTGTCTTTAGTATTCAATATGAAGTATTTGCATCAAAAAGCTTTGAAATAACCAATGTTACGTTTTCTATTTTTCTAAAGCTCATAGGAAGTTTTATTAAGAAGTGGTCTAATTAAAACACGGTTTAAAACATAGCATGCGGTATTTACGCTTCGCCCAAAAATATTTTGGTAATGCATTCTCATTTAACATGGTCCTAGCCATTTCTTGAATAGACCTATTTTTTCTCTCAACAACTCCATTTTGTTGAGGAGTCCTAGGTGATGAAAATTGATGTATAATACCGAAATCATTACAAAAACTTTCAAATGCATGATTTTCAATTTCTCCACCATGATCACTTCTAATGCAAGTAATGAAATAGCCTTTTTCATTTTGAACCTTTTACAAAAGACTTTAAATGCATCAAATGCATCATCCTTATTAGCTAAGAATAATACCCATGTATACCTTGAATAATCATCCACAATTACAAATGCATAATATTTTCCATTTAAACTAGCATGTCTAGAAGGTCCAAATAAATCCAAGTGAAGAAGTTGAAGTGGTTTTGAAGTAGAAATATGATTTTTGTTTTTGAAAGAAGTTTTGATTTGTTTTCCAAATTGACATGCTTCACAAATTTTATCTTTTTCAAAACCAATTTTCGGAAGACCTTTAACTAAATCATTTTTGGAAATCTTTGAAATTAGATCCATGCTTGCATGTCCTAGTCTTCTATGCCATAACCAACTATCATTATGCAATGCGGAGAAACATTTATCAAGAGTAGATGCACAATCTATATCAATGGTATAAACATTAACACACCTCTTTCCAACAAAAACAATTTTACCATCACTTGCATTTTCAATAACACAATTTGTTTTATCAAAAATAACTTTATAACCTTTGTCACACAATTGACTTATACTAAGCAAGTTATGTTTTAGATTTTCAACTAAACATACATTCTCAATGAGAGTTGAGGAAACTTTACCGACATTGCCAATACCAATTATTTTTCCTTTTGAATTATCTCTAAAAGATACATCCCCTCCATTTTTCATTTTGGTAAAGCTTGAGAACCATAAATAGTCACCGGTCATATGTCTCGAGCATCCATTTGTCCAAATACCACTTATTTCTCTTTCCATTCTTCTTTGATTCCTACAGAGAATATCTTAAGTTTTAGGTACCCAAAACTTTTTGGGTCCTTGAGTGTTAGTAATGGTTCCTTTTGGAACCCAAATAAATTTAACTCCATAATAAGCATTTCTCTTAATAGGACATCTATTTTTCATGTGACCATCTCTATTGCAATAATGACAAACAATTTTATGATTATTAGTGGTAGTAGCCTTAACAAAGTAGCTTTTGTAGTATTTTTGTTTCAAATTAGGTTTATAACCAATCCCTCCTTTATCAAACACACATTTTTGGGCACCAAGTAATTTTTCTAAGTTCTTTTGCCCATTTGTGAATTTAGAAACAATCTCATTTAGTTCATTGCTCTTCTTTTTAAGTTCTTCATTTTCTTTGATTAAGTTATCAACATGTAATTTTTCATGTTCATATGAAGAACTTTGTTTACCTTTTAAAGAAGCAATTCTATCATGCAATCTTTCATTATCTAATTCTAACTCTTTAATCTTATCATTTAACACATCATTACATTTTTGCATAAAGATCATTTTCATTTGAAAGTTCTAATATATTCTTTTTAAGACATGCATTTTTCTTTCCAATTTTCATCATATCACTATGCAACTCATTAAAAGCATCATATAATTCATTATAGGATGGAAGATCACTTACCTCATCAAGCTCATCCTCTCCTATTGCCATAAGTGCCAAGTTTGATATTTCTTGTGATTGTTCATCCTCACTTGACTCTTCATCGCTATCATCCCATGTTGCCAACATAGCTTTCTTCTTGAATTTGTTGAGAAGGGGACATTCCGATTTTTATACGACCTTCTTGCATTCATAGCATATGATTGCTTCCTTCTTCCTTTTGATTCTTAAAGTTTCGAACTTTCTTCGATCACCGGTTTTCTTGAAGAACTTCCTGAATTTTCTAGCTATCATGGCCATTTCTTCATCTTCAAGTTCGCTCTCCTCATCACTTTCAGATTTTGATGCTTTCAAAGCAATGCTTTTCTTTTTCTTATCTTCATCTCCTTTCTATTTGCTAAATCTTCTTCATAAGAGATAAGTGAACCAATTAGATCATCAATAGACAAAATGTTTAAATCTTTGGCTTCCTCAATAGCAGATTCTCTTAGGTCTCCATTCTTTTGGTAATGACCTAATGATTTTCTTTACCCTCTCGCTATTTGAAAAGGTTTTACCAAGTGCCCCTAGAGTGTTTATAATGTCGTAAATCTAGTATACATAGAGTAGACACTTTCATTTTGTTCCATTTGAAACAATTCATATTGCCTAGTGTATCTACTTATTTTAGATTCTTTGACTTGGTTTGTTCCTTCATAAACAACTTCAAGTTTCTTCCAAATTTCATAAGCATTAGAACAACTTGAGACTCTATGAAATTCTTTCTTATCTAGGGCACAAAATAAGGCATTCATAGCTTTAGAATTGAGTGAAGCTTTTCTCTTTTCGAAATCATTCCATTCACGTGAAGGTTTAGGAATATCTTCTCCTTCTTCATTTTTAGTTATCGGCATGAATGGTCCATCACATACAACTTCCCATATTTCGTAATCTAAAGCTTGCAAGTAAATTCTCATCCTAGTTTTCCAATAAGGATAATCATTATCATCAAAGAATGGTGGCCTAGTGGTGGATTGTCCTTCCCTATAGCTAGAATCATATTGGGTTGCCATGGATCGTTTACTCTAGACGATTAAGTCCTAACAAGATAACCTTGCTCTGATACCAATTGAAATTCTATTTAGGCTACCCAAGAGGGGGGGTGAATTGGGTTTTAAAAACTAAGCCAATAAAAATGCACAATATTAAAACTAATGTCTTAATCAAAATCAAAAGTAATAAATTCAACAATGCTCAAATTAAAAGGATAAGGGAAGAGAAATCAAACACTAGAATTTTTACGTGGTTCGCCAACCGTGCCTACGCCCACGCCTCCAAGCACACCGGCTTGAGGATTCCACTATGCAAGCCTCCAAGGCTTCAAACACTTACACTTGACTTCCAAGGTGTCAATGAACCTTTACAATAAAGAGATTATTCCCAATCTCTTAACCCAAGTGTATCCCAACACTTACAATCACTCAATGATAGAGATTTAATAACAAATAATCTCTCACACACTCCAAATGATTACAATTGAAATTTTAATGTGTGAAGGAATGAAATGAAACACAATTGAAGCTCAAAGAAGATTGTTTCTCAGTAGGAAGCTCAAATATCAAATGTTGGATCTCTATTGTTTGAATTTGATTGAGCCTTTTTATAGTTGGAGTGAAAACTAGCCGTTATTGACTTTCTCGAGAATAATCGGATCGCCGTTTGTCTCTATCGGTTAGCGCGTTTTGAATTTCCAACTAGCCGTTATCCTTTGACTTCAAATAAGCGGTTTGCCGTTAACTTTATCGGATCACCGTTTCTTTCCAAGAACCGCAAAACGAGAATCCTCGGCTCTCCGTTTTTGATAAACGGTTCAAGAGTAGAGAACTTCTACTCACCTGGAAGTTATCGGTCAGCCGTTTTAAATAAACGGTTCAAGGCTAAAACATTTTTACTCACTCGGAATTTTTCGGTTAGCGCGTTTTAATTAACGGTTCACCGTTAATTTCAGTCGTGACACAAAACTTTGCTAACCGTTTGGGCTAATTGGTTCAAGGCTAAAACATTTTTTACTTACTGGAATGTATCGGTTAGCCGTTTTAAATAAACGGTTCACGTTATTTTCCGAACATGTGAAATGTTCATCATGTAAATTATCGGTTCACCGTTTTCCGAGAAAGTGTTAACGTTAATTTTCGATTTCATCATTTTTGAATTTAAAACAAGTGTATTGTTTTAGAAAATTCTTTTTAATAGCCCCAACACTTTAATCATGAACATATAATTTTTGTTATCATCAAAATCATTATTATAAGATTAACACTTATAGTTAAAAAGGAGTTTTGGTGTCACTTTTTGAAAATTTAAAGGTCGACTATTTTCCCAAATCTTAGGCTGTAAATGTCATTTTTCCTTATTTTAAACTAAATAGAATTATTGTTTGTTTTTGTGCCGGAAATTTTATGGAAAGAAATATGCAGGTGAATGACAAAAATAATTCTTTTTTACCTATGATCATATGTCTGAATGGAAAAATTATTTTTTTATCTCACAAAAACCTATGTTAAACGTATTTACTTACTATTATGCAGCAGCAAAAAATCGATCCCTTCAATTTTTTTTTTTAACCAAAATGATAATTTTTTTAAATTAACGTGTAATTTGTATATGGTATTAGAATTTCTCTTGTTCTCAACTTTTACTTGGTCCATTGAAGATTAAATAGCTAACATATGTTCAATTTCATTTATGTTAAATTCTTGATTGGACCAAGGCAATTTGTTATCAAAATTAATTTTTCATTATTTATTTTCATCTATATATCAAATGCTTACCTTCTAAATATTTATAACATATAAATAGTATACTAGATAACCCATAAATATATGAAAAGTGTTTCCACATATAAATTACACTCTCAAGAGCAAAAATATTCTATTTAAGCTGTTTTGAGTTTATAAAAATAAATAACTTACTATCAGACATAAACAAATTAAAAAAAAAAAAATCATTTAGACAAATACATTTAAATCTATTAAAACTTCAATAATATTCATATTCATTTAGATTTTAGATTAAAAAAAATGGTATCTAACATACATGCTAAAAATAGACGTGTCAAGATAGACCTATATCAGTTTAGTTACGATGCAATCCACATATTTTAACTCATAATATAAGAGGATGTCACGTAACAAGTAAATGGTTGATTTTATTGAATTTATTTTCAATAGGTAGTATCCCAACATTTGTCTTTATGGTTGAGGTGAAGTTATTGGGGATAAATAAGTAATTTAAAAAATTATAAAATCAATTATCTAATTAATTAATGCTACCTCCGTGCTTTAGATGGAAGTGGCAAAGGAAAAGAGATTAACCTCCACTGATATGTACACCGAATGACCTCAATCCTGATTTCAAGAATGAAACAATTAAAGAGGTGTTTACTATTGAACCAAAGAGTTAGGTGATGCTTGCGCATAAACATGTTTAGAAGAAAATTTTTATCAAGAGTATACATGATTTCTATCTCAGCAATGCGGCAACAACCTTGCAATTAACTGCTAGTGGCCCCAAATCGATGAGCAAGTTTAATTTTGATGGTCACTACTCACTGGCTGCATTGGTTTGAGTTCAACGGCGAGTACTCTTCTTTCAGAATTCAACTTACATATATTAAGAGCTTCCTCATGCGTGGTTTTAATTTCCAGTGAATATTGCTGAACCTTCCGAACATCTCTTCAGTGGACAATGATGTAACCTAAACACATGGATGGACCATTTTGAACAATCAAACACGCCGCGGCCGACTGCAGATTTTGCATCATGCGAATTGAACATCATGCAGCCTGGTTAGCTATATAAAGACTAATGTTTATTATGACTTGTGAGGACCATGATTGTTGTTATCAATCTCCATCAATATGTAATTTCGGTGAGAAGAAACTCCTCTTTAGCCAAATCTACAGAGTTCTTGAATACGTTAGATGATTAGAGCAATGTATAAATTCCGTCACAAAAACAAGAAATTGCTATATACAAATAAAATTGCCTCTTATGATATGGGCACATGGATATTTGATTTAGTGGGTGGCTGTGCTGAACTCACTGTCTGATTAATCTGCAGCTTTAATACCTATTCGTAGAAAGTCATAGGGCTTTATCACATGTCTAAATGTTCACTATATTGTGGGCATTGGTGATCAATGGAGCATATTCTCATAGGTGTATGTGTGTGTGTATACATATATACACATAATGATACGAAATGTATTAGAAATCTTAATAGACACATTTATAATATAGTCTTAAATTTTAAGAATAGTTCAGAAATCTACTTCCAATAATAATATTTGAAAAAAAATCTACCACCGAACACTTTTGGCAGCAAGCACAGTGATAATAGGTGACAGAATATAAAGCGGTTTACGTGAATCAACATTTGTATCACTATTTATGAAAATATTCTAGGCCGCCACAAAGCATATCATTTGGAGAAAGACTTAGAAGAAAAAACTAATAATGATACAGAATCAGTTTTCAATCCCAATCACATGCTAGTCTCACGGCCAAGACTCTTCCCCTATTAAATCCCTCATCCCTCTCCGCACAAATCACACTTCTCATATTACATCACATAATTATTCTCCCTTTTATTCTCTTCTCCAATCTTCACTTGTCCCTTCTATTTTCATACACATTCATACTCATCATTACTTTCCTTTGTCATCTCCCCTCCAATATTCTTCTAATTTTCTTCAAACACCTGTCTCTTTCAGTCTTTTTTTAATGTATAACAACAACAACAACAATTGCTTTAGCTTATCAAACATGCCACAAAGTTTCATCACCAATGAAGTCTTTCCAAGCAGCCGCTGCATTTGGGTGAATGGACCTGTCATAGTAGGCGCCGGCCCTTCAGGTTTAGCCGTTGCTGCCGGCATTAAAAACCAAGGGGTACCCTTCATAATCCTTGAAAGAGCGAACTGCATTGCCTCTCTCTGGCAAAACAGAACCTATGATCGTCTCAAGCTTCACCTTCCTAAACAATTCTGCCAACTTCCCAACTTCCCATTTCCTGAGGGTTTTCCTGAGTACCCCACCAAGTATCAGTTCATCACCTATCTTGAATCCTACGCTAAACACTTTGACATCAACCCGCGTTTCAATGAAACTGTTCAATCCGCTAAGTATGATGAAACTTTTGGTTTCTGGCGAGTCAAGACCATTTCTTCTAGTGATTCAAGCCTCTGTGAAGTTGAGTACATTTGCCGGTGGCTTGTTGTGGCCACAGGGGAAAATGCTGAAAAAATTGAGCCAGAGTTCGAAGGCTTGCAGGATTTCGAAAGCAATGTTACGCATACTGGCGACTATAAATCAGGGGCAAGTTATAGAGGCAAGCGTGTGCTTGTAGTTGGTTGTGGCAATTCAGGCATGGAAGTTTCTCTTGATCTTTGTAACCACAATGCAAAGCCTTCAATGGTAGTTCGAAGCTCGGTAAGTCAAAATACACACACACCGACCCACACACACATACTATATGCAGAGGAGGATTAACAATCGTGCATGTTTTGTTTTGATGATCAACAGGTTCATGTGTTGCCAAGGGAAGTGCTTGGGAAATCAACATTTCAATTAGCAGTTTTGATGATGAAATGTTTCCCACTTTGGCTTGTGGACAAGATTCTGCTAATTCTTGCAAGATTAATACTTGGCAATGTTGAAAAATATGGCTTAAAAAGGCCTCCTATTGGCCCTATAGAGCTCAAGAACACTGAAGGCAAAACCCCTGCGTTGGACATTGGTGCTTTGCAAAAGATTAGATCTGGTGACATTAAAGTTGTCGCCGGAATCAAGAAATTTTCACCAGGAAAAGTTGAGCTTGTCGATGGACAAGTTCTCGAGATTGATTCCGTAGTTCTTGCAACTGGGTACCGCAGCAATGTCCCTTCTTGGCTTAAGGTGAGAGAGACTGTTTTTCATTTTTTTTAATTTTAAAAAATGTTTTTCAAATACATTTTATCTTCTTCATATGGGTCCAGTTTTCTTCTACTGGGATGTGTTTCTTGATAAGAAAATTCTGAGTTCAATTCTCTCTCTCTTTCAACTCACACACACAAATATGCTTTTGTATTCTATGCAATAATTAATGATTTGGGTATCTCATAAAGATTCAAACCCAGGTGATTTTTTTTTATTTTTTTTAAATTTTGTACCTGTCAGGTCGTTAGTTTCTGTTATTCTTGATGATCTAGTCTTTAAATGTTTATTTATTTATTATTATTTTTCTTTCAGGAGAATGAATTCTTTTCTGAAAATGGGATTCCAAAAAATCCATTTCCAAATGGATGGAAAGGCAAGGCAGGGCTGTATGCAGTTGGGTTCACAAAGAGAGGACTCTCTGGTGCTTCACTAGATGCAACGAGTGTAGCACTTGACATTGCCAAAAGCTGGAAGGAGGAAACAAAGCAGAAGAAAAAGTCAATTGCTTCAAGGCACAGAAGATGTATATCACATTTCTAAAAGAAATGCCAAGCTCAACAACCTATTTTGCGTAATATTTTGTCAATCTGCTTTGTTTCTTCTGTATTTTGGCAACTAATTGTTGATGTAGAAAGTTAATAATGTAGAGCACTAGAGAAAAAAGAACACAAATGACACCAATTGTAGCCCTCTCCTATAGAGAAAGCCCTGAGATTTGAAAAATAATTGTGGGATTTTTTTTTTATTTTTTTTTTGTACAAAGGAAGATGAGGCTTAATTGTTTTCTAGTTCCTAAGGTATTAACTTTGTATTTCAATTTCAATTTAATAATTCAAGCCAATTTTAAAGTAATGCTTTCTTTTTTTTTTTTAATGTGGCCATGTAGACATTAATGCAACTGATGGTCTCTCGCTCCGCAATCTGGCCCACGATGTATAGTTTAATTGCAAAAAAAAGTCCCAACATCACACATAGCTCAGTAGTGATTTGACTTTGACTATTTTTACAGATAAAAAATAGGTTTTGAACTCTTTGTATTCATGTTGCCTTGCACATGGATAGAGCCCACAGTGATGGTAGGCAAAGGAAATCCCATCTTCGACAATGCAAGTGAAAAAAAATCACTAAATTTACCTTCCATAAAAAAAAAAAATCAAAATAGCATTATTAACTTGATCAAAACTTTTATTGATAAAAAAGGATAAATAATCAGTCTCTTGGGCGGACATCCGCACATGAATTTAGGCATGATTTTTAGCAAAATAAAGTTTTTTTTTTAATCCATTGTACACAAGTACACATCATAAACTACAAATGTCCGCGCTGGAAAAATTTTAAAAGAAGAAAAATAAAACGATTTATTAGTTCAAGAATATTAAATTTCTATGCCTTTTCGTTTTTTTTAAAAATAATTATATGATTCTATTGATGCAAACATATTAAAACAATCAACAATTAAATGGTGTATATGATGTAAAAATGACTACATATAATCGCAATTATTCTTTCTAAATTTAAATAATGAGTTTTTTTTATAAAAGAAGTCATTAGTATTGATATGTATTGTATTTTTAAATAAATAACATTATGTACATATTTTAAATGCGTGATAAGTGATATGTTATTAGGAATATGATAAATTTCACAAATTATCAAATGCATCTATTATCCTGTTTCACTGTTCACTTACAAAATGCCATATTATTTGGTATTGAAAATAATAAGATATAGGCTCCATTTGGGGTTGAGGTTGAAATTCAATAAACTGCTTATTTTATAATTTTTGATAAAAATAGTATATTGGTAAACTATATAAAATCTGCTTATTTTATAATTTTCTTCATTTTGACAAAAATTTTTAAAAGTAGGTAAATAGTTGCTTTCATAAACTACTTATTAAATAAATCACCACTCCCTTCTTTAATTTTTATTATAACCTTAATATTTTAACAAAAATATAATTATGTCCTATTTTTTTATACACCTAATATATAAACCATTAGATATCATATTACCAACATAAATAAATTATCCTTACAATTATAAAGTTGTGATCCAGTAAATTTATATTTTTTATATATTAATTTTATTTTTTATTATAAGATTTAATATGACTTGCATATGATTATATAAATTTTCTTTGAAGTATGACAATTTCATATGAAATTTAAACATGACTTTTAAAATCAATTTCATAACTGTTAATTTTAACATTCAACACACACACAAGGTGCTTATTGCAATAAGTTTAATATGAATATAATATATATTACTTTTTTATTTTATTTGGATTATGCATTATTATGAATTTTTATCATATTTTGTGTAACAACTTATGAAATTCATTAGATTTTATATAATTGAGTTTTTTTTTTTACTTTATATAATTTTATGTATTCTAAAAAGAAAAAGGTATGTCTAAACATTATTAAACATACTTTAAAAAATAAAAAAAAATTAAAATTATGTCTATTTTAATCATTATATAATAAAATAATACTTTCATAATAAAATTTATCAAACGTATGTGTATTTCTTTTTAAACTCAGTAATCATAACAGCACAATTTATTAAACACCAAACTATTTTTTTAATTAATAACTTATTTCATCCACATATTAAAAACAACTTATTTAAATAAGCACCGCAATCTCAAACTGACTTGAAATTAAGAGTACCAATCTTTACTCAATTCTTTTTCTCTTAAAAAAATAATAGAAACACTAAAAAGGCTAAGCTAGTCGCCTAGTTCTAGTGTTCTACTTCCAGAGCCTCTCTTAGAATATCTGCATATCTACAAAAACTATTACATCACATGAAAGCTTCTAATACCGTCTCCATTACTTTCATCCATTACAATTCCACATGCAGCCAAGATTGTGTTACTTTTAATTATGATTTTACTTCATATTTTTTCCACTATTGTTCAACTAGAAAAAGATTTGCTTCGCATTCAATTTGACATTGAGAAGCAAGCAAAAACATATGTTTTACCAGAAAGAAAATTTAGAAGTGAGAACGACAATCCATATGAGTACCCATGCTGTTGAATCAAACTCAATGGCCCATCTAAAATTTCTTCGCCAGCACAAATATACATATTTATGATGGTGAAATGGTCTCATTCAATATTTGCCTTCACGAACATCTATATATGCAAGTGTCTTCTTTAATTTCTTCAATTTTGTTTGATGCAATAGGCAATAAGAAGCAAAGAATTGACACTCCGAAAAATGCCCTACTTCCGGCCTACAGCATTAAAATGTACACCTGTATATTTGTCCAATTCCACTGCAATTTCTAAGTTTCTCACAACCCTGCAGCCTCTTACTTGGACATTCAACAGGTACCAAGAAAGGAAAACACATGGGTCTTGGTTCCAACCCGTTAGCCCATTACTTCTTGTTCTCATATGAATCTCTTGAACATTTTCTGAACCTCGACATTAAATTTCAAGTTTATTTTACAGACAATATAACATAGAGTTACATATGTGGGTGCATGTCTATATTTTTATCAAACATGCAGTAGCTTCAGGTTTTCAGAAGATGCAAGACAAGACCTTGTTTCCGACCCCATTTTCATAATGTCATCTTATCCAAATTATCATTTCTCGGTTACTATTTTGTTTGTCAATAATAGATATTATTATTGGATCCTTATCTGTTAGCTTAAATTTTTACTATTATTAGATCCTTACTTATCAACTTAAATTTTTAGATTAAGTTAGTTTCTAACTTAGTATTAAGAGTCAAGATTTAGAGCTTTTTTTTTTTTTTTTCTTTTAACTTACTTTTGATTTATAGACGAGCTCTTTTCTTAAGTTTTTAATTTATACTGCATGCGAAAGAGTTTGTTAAGACTTATCTTTAATATTATTTGTTGAACTCTTACCTATCAATTTGAATTTATGGATTTAAGCGATTTGAGTAAGAATTACATTACTTGACATTATAATCAAGTACCTACAAAAACATTCACTTCATCTTTGCCTAATTTGGGTCAAGGACATTCATTCTTTGTATGTACACGGATTAACAAATGCTATAGCTAGCTAGGCAACCTAAAACTCACTTGTTGACACAAGCAAATACCAGCAGAGCTAAGCTAGACTAATTGACCAAACCTATATTTTGTCAACAACTAGCAAACAAAACAATCGTAGACCGACAACTTTTTCAACACAAAGGAGCTAATTCCACCTCCTAATATACACTTTCAATTTTGGACTCCAGCTCGCTTGTCAAACGGGAAGAGCTAGCTAAACCCCATCACTTTATTTCTTAGCGGCTGAAAAATTCCACGACTTCTTGCAATTGCCTTCATAATTTGGATCGATACTTCTTCATTCTCAATTCTGTGTTCGTTTACTAGTCAAGCCGATGATCTTCAATTTCTGCTCTGAGTGATTCCTGCCAACTACTTCAGAACTGGTTGGCATAATTGGTAGAATAACAACACACCATACTATGGTTATTAAGTAATATCTAAAGTTTCTTTGTCAAAATGATGCGACGTTCATTAATGATAGATTTTTAAGATTATAGCATTAATCATTACAATATCTTGATCATTCAATTGATAAACTAGTAATTTCATTTATTTAATAAAGTGAATATAGATACTATTCTTGCTGGAGATGTCGTATAGTAATAAAGTGATGGGGTTTGAATTGGTTCTTGCAGTAGAGAAAAACACAACAACATAAAAACTTCAGCTAATGCTCTAAACAGAAGCGAACTTCATCTAGATCCTGCATGTGCCATAGAACTATCAACTATGTGAAGATTTTTGAAAACATTCAATATATATGGACTTCTTTACAAAGTGACATATTCGAGCGGGCCCATTTGGGATCCAAAGAAACTGGGGCGACTTCTCAATAAGGCCAGTTTTAGTATTTCTTTACAAAGCCCGAAAAGTTTGTGAAGACCCCAACTTCAATTTCAAATTACCCCATAAACAAATTCAATTCCTTGTCTTATTTTCCGCCTTTACTAGCTTTCATAATGGAAAATTTACAATACTAGCCAAATAACTTTTACAAAATACACAAATAACCACATAACTTTTTTTCTTTTAATATTAGCCAAACAACAAAATTTTGGACCATTCTAGCCCTCTCATTCTCACCCAAATTTTGGCAAACGGAAGCATTTCTCAACAACTTTCTCACCAATCGACGACACCGGAGAAGAACGACGGCTTCAAGCATCAGCGGCAATCACTAGATCTCACGTCGAACAACATCAATCACACCAAAATCAAGTCCAATAGAAGTGAAGAAATAAAAAAATAAAAGATTCAACTTCAAAAACCCTAGGTACGAAATTCGGAATAAATGATTTATGTTGTTGTTGTGTTGTGTTTCCTTGTTTTGTGGATGTGTGTTGTTGCTGTTTCATGTTGTTTGATGTTGTTTTGGTGGTGGTGGTTGTTGTTGTTTGATGTTGTTTTGGTGGAGGGTTAAAAGAGAGGAGAAGGAATTTGGGTGGGAGGGAGGAGAAGAAATTTTGGTGGGAGGGAGGGAGGCTAGGGTTGCCCAGCTTCGCGTGCAGTGGGCGAGAGGCCGGGTTGTCGCCCAGCCTCGCGCGCGCTGGGGGATAGCCAGGCCTGTTGCCTAGCCTCGATCGCGAGGCTTGCGCGATACTCGCGCGAGAGGCTGGGCAACAGGCTTGGCTGTCGCCCGCGCGCACAAGGATCGCGCAAGCCTCGCGCGCGGGCGGGTATGGCCTTCGGGGTTCGACTGTGTTTTTGTGTGACGGGCCATTCGTCGCACAAAATTTTGGGCGACGGGTGTTCGTCGCACAAAAAAACAGCAACTATGTAAACAATTTTTCAACCGTCGCCCAAATTAATATGCGACGGGAGCAAAGTGCTCTATGAAATTTTGTGCGACCGGCAACCCGTCGCACAAAATTTCAAAGAGCGATTTGCCCCCGTCGCACATTATTTTGGGCGACGGCTGAAAAATTATTTATATAGTTGCTGTTTTTTTGTGCGACGGACACCCGTCGCCCAAAATTTTGTGCGATGGACGGCCCGTCGCACAATATTTCAGAGAGCGCCTCTCACCCATCTCACGTTATTTTGTGCGACGGCCAAAAAAATATTGTATATGGTTGCTGTAATTTTGTGCGACGGGTTGTCTGTCGCCCAAACTTTTGGGCAACGGATGCCCGTCTCACAAAAAAACAGGAATTATGTTTCTACTTTTTTTGGCCGTCCCACACAATAAAGGATACTGGGAGAGAGGCGTTCTCTGTGCTGCATACCAAAACACAGAGACTGTGTGATCATGTTTCCACTGCGCAATTTGTAGTTTCAATAAATTTTGTTATGTTTTTTTAGGCCATTGTTATGAATTCTAATAATTGATCGAAATTTCATTTTGTTATAGATACATGGCGAAAAAGAGTTTTGCGAAGCGTAATCCGCCAGGTCCGAGGAAGAATCCAGGCGTAATGAAGTTAGGATTTGATAATCATTTTCTGGGCCGTATTACAGAGACCTCAAAATTTAAAAGAGTCATCGAAGCGATCCGTAGTAAGTTAATGAAAAAACAGTTGTCATTATTCAAGAATGATGTTTTCGGGCAGTTTTTGAATTTAGAGAGTTATGCCTTCAGTGGTGTTATAATCCACAATTTATTACTTAGACAAGTGGCACATAATAAAATCGATGAGAATCAATTGTGATTTCAAATAGGAGAGCAATTAACACACTTATCGATTGGGGAGTGGTGTTTAGTTACGGGGCTGTCAGGTGGTAAAAACATCATACCACGTGCTCCACCAGTGCATCATAGGTTACTCCGGCAGTATTTTGATGGTAGATTTAAACACTTGAATCTAAGAGAATTTGATATTGCTTTTGCCAATTTGAACTTTGATGTCATGGACGACGGTGATGCCTTGAAAATCGCGTTGCATTACTTTGCCGATAGGGTGCTGAATGGTAGAAAGGATAACAGTCAGGCTGATTTCCGATTGTTGAATTATGTTGATGATGTCGAGCAGTTTCGAAGTCTTCCGTGGGGTCGAATATCATGGGAAACGGTATACAACAGCATTGATAATACATTGAACCAAATGGCTGAGAAATTTCAGGACCAGCACGAGAAAGATCCTTCTCATAATATTGAGAAATATAATATTTACGGCTTCAGTCACAGAGTCTAGGTGGGTAGGAAAAGAAATTTAAGTTCGTTTGTGTACTAATATATTCACGAAGTAATTTTATTTAACTTAGTATTTTTCATTTATTGCAGGCTTGACTTTATGAAGTTATCGAGAGAGTGCCATCAGAGTGGGCCGTCCAGACAAGGAAGAAAATTCCCCGCATATTAAAATGAAAGACATTTTCTTCGTCGAAAATAAGTTATGGGGTCGTACATGCATATCTCAGTGACAACACTCTTATTATAAGTATTACATTAATAAAATAAGCAATAATATGATTAAGGACTATATCATTATTCGAACATAAAATTATGTCTACTGTACGCAAGGGAAATGTTATACAAACCATCAAGCCAAGTACAAAGGAGATGGCAAAAGGGTATTGGAAAGCCGTGGAGGATAGTGTGCCTTACGTCCCAAGATGGGTTCTTAACGTAAGTATCCTTCAGTATTAATTTACAAATAACAGTTTTACTCAATACGATATCCTCAGTGATTTTTTTTATATCTTTTCTGTGCAGTATGAACCTACAATCAATGCGATAGCTATTCCAAGCAGAGTTTAAGAGCCTGAGCAGCAAGACCAACTCCTTGACGAAAATGACGATCATGAGCAGCAAGACCCACTACAAGAGCCAGCTGCCGCTCAAAATGACGATCGATCACATGAAAAGACTCATCGACATGAGGCGGAGGTAACATCCTCATGAACGATCATTAAAATTTTGTTTGCAAATTGATGATCACGTTTAACACAGTCTCGTTGCATCTGTGTTTGTTGATAACAGTCAAGGCCAAAGTTCTGTGATGAGTATTTCATTACGCGGATGAACAATATTGATCGCAACCTCTTAGAGCTTAAGTTCGCATTTGAGGCAGAGCGCAAATAACAAAGGAAGTTTGGAAAACTCGTCATGGGACTTTTTGGTTCAAACAGCGAGAGTACATCCAAATGGTTGCACAACGATTCCTCGATTGGACGCTCGTACACAGTGAGCAACTTAATCGCCTTGTATCTTATGATTCTTTATCTTTGAAGTCGACAAGAGTTGAATATGTTTATATTGACCATTTGACAGGCCCCAGATGACGTTGGAGTTCATACTGATGTTAGCCATCCTTCTCACAGTCCTTTGACATTGTACAGCTTTTGCGGTGACCTAAGTGGTGATAGCATTCAAATTTTGACGAAGGCACCACCGGGCATAAGTCAGTTCGGCCGTCCTTATCAGCCGTCATATATGATTAATAGTCCATACATGATTTCTCATTTCAAAAGAGGAAGGAATGTGAATCTGCAGTCCAGAATCGAAATAAGTGACCATGACATTGACGAAAAAACAAGTGTGAATATAAATCCACTTAGAGGACTAGAGGATCCAACACATTTTCATGAGTTCGATCAGTGGTTTGCCGGTGAAATCACAGTCGATCGCACAATCCAACTGTCACACGAATTTTTTCAAATTCTGTTGGGTCATGCGTCACTTGGATGGCTAGGGGATGAGGTAAGTGATGTTGGTGTTTACTTTTTCAACTTCTTTGTACTATCTGCTATTATTAACAATTGTCTTTTTTTTTTTTCTACAGCATATCCATGAGTACTTCCGGTTAATTAATGCAAAGCAAAGACAATACCCAAATGCCTTACCTCAACGTGTCACGCACACAGATTCCTTTTTTTTGGGTAATGAAATCACAAAGCTTACAATATTTGATTACAATATTATATCTTTTAATGCCTTCAATCTTTAATTTCACACTCATTCCACGTAATATATATGTACTAGGTGTTCTTGAAGCAATTATGGAACGACGGTGATTGTGATTTGAATTCATTACAATATAGCTACAACTTCAATAACTATATTGATGGGCGGTCGGACATTATGTCCAAACGGTTCACCGACGTTGATATGGTAAGAATTATTATATAATATTAAAATTATCTCATTTTGTTAGTAATTATCTAAGAATTTTTTTTATGTTGATGTGTTTACTCAGGTATTTGTTCCTGTCAATTTGGCTAGCGACCACTGGATAGTAGCTCGAGTGGACTTTCGAAAAAAGAATGTCTGGATTTATGATTCGTTGGCAGAGTCTCGGGATGATAAAACGTATGCGCACAACTTCAGGCCATTTGAAGTTGTTTTTCCTCGCTGGTTAGAAGATGTTGGATTCTACAACATCTGACAAGAGTTACGAAGTGCCAAACAATGGAAGGTGAAAGTAGTAAAAAATGTGCCTCAACAAGAGCCTGGAACTGGGGATTGCGGAGTGTTTTTGTTGGTGTTTACAATGTATTTAATGTTTGGGCTCAAACTTAATTTTAGTAGTAGCCATGGACAATACTTTAGGAAAAAGATTGCTATTGACATATTTAATGGTGATATTACACTTTAGGCCATTGTTATCATTTGAATTTTTGTGCACGTGGATTTCTTCTGTACATATAATTCATATAATATAATTGAGACTAGATGCCTCACCAGATATAATGTTGCAATAAATAAATAATAAATGCTGAAAACACAAAAGTATTTATCATGATACAATTAGTTTTGATTCGACGCAATTGGATTCTTACATTTCTTGCTATTATGCCCCGTTTCATTGCACCGCCAATATCGTATAGTTCTCATATTTCCATCCTCACCAACAGAGGGTATCCTGTGCTCAGGACGACGACCAGATGGTGGTGCTTCAATTGGCTGGTTAACTTTAATTCCTTCGATTTCCTCCGGAATCTCTCAATCTGTCATGTCGCCAACTGGCTCGACTGGTTGTGCGTAAGCCTTCACTAATGAATCCTTGGTGTAAAAAGCAGAACAAAGACTTATGTAATCGACTCGAACGGTTAGGCAAGCAGCAATTGCATGTGCACAGACAAGTTGATCAAGTTGGAAAACTCTACAGGAGCAAGTCTTCTCACGTATGTCAACAATCCCCTCCTTAATACCACCACTTAGAACATGAAATCGAAACTGGGACACAGGATGAACAGTCAGTCTTTCGGCCATAGTTCTCCGGTCGGAGACTATTTCGTCTGCCCATGTTGTTAGACGGGTACTCATCGAGTCAGCCACATTTGTTCTATCATAAAACCATTGCTGCAATGTTTTTCTAAAGTGATCGATAAGATGAGTAATCGGAAATTTCCGCGGTTCCCTCATGAAAGAGTTCACACTCTCCGCAATGTTGGTGGTCAGAATACTGTACCGCCGACCGTCAAACTCAGACATTGCCCAATTACATGTGTTGACATTATTCTCTAAATAGTCTGCCGCACCCGCATGGAGCTGCCACAACCCCTCAAGTTGGTTTTTAAATTCTTCATGTCCATATGTTTTTGCTGCGTTTATTAAAGCAGGCTCAAATTGATCCCATACAACTTTGGACATCTTGAATTTTGCCTTTATATTACCTTTCACATGATAAAAGCAAACTCCATGGCCAGCAGTGCGAAATACTGTCAAAACAGCTCTTTTGATGGCAGTGCATCGATCAGATATAAACACTAAATCTAGTTTATCGCCAATCACTCAATGTAATTTCATCATAAACCATTCTCAAGCATCATTATTTTCGGAATCCATGATCCCAATGGCCAACAGATACAGTTGATTGTTTCCATCTAGGCATGTTGCCGCAAACATACTTCCGCGATATTACCCCTTCAGATGAGTGCCATCTACAGCAATCACTGGCCTGATGCACTGCATGAAATCCTTGATGGAAGATCTAAGAAAAACAAAGTAGTATAGAAAATTGTCATTTCCATCTCGTTCGAGGTGAGTAATGGTACCTTCATTTGCTTTAGTCAAAACGTATGAGTACTTAGGAAGTAAGTTGTATGACTCTGCAGGATTCCCTCGTACTATTTGAAGACCAACTTCCTTTGCCCTATATGCCTACTGATATGATAACTGGACACCGTATTCCTGTTGTATATCAGCTCTGATGTCATTCGGAGTGTATATCCGTTTTTCCTGAACAAACTTGTTTGCGATGATATGACCAACAACTCGGCTCCTCACTTAACGAACACCATCCGCCATCACCTCGTTATAACAAGTGTGTACATTGTCAACTCTGCTGACTAACCACGGAACATTTTGCTCACTCGAAGCCCTTGTTGCTCGGAGACGCCATTTACATGATTACGAAGAACACTGGGCCTCGAAGCGTTTCGTTGTGGACCGTGTGATCTTAAAATCAAACTTACCCTTCAAGGCAACTTTGCGCAGTTCTAGTATTAACTCATTCTTCTCAACAAACAACATTCCCACACCAATATCATCATGATTATAATTTTTAATCATATCTGGAGCAACCAAGTTCGAAGCCAATACTGGAGCAAGAGTTGCGAGGTGGTCACCTGTTGTCCTTTTTCTCGAACGGGCTATTGAAGGAATGGGTGGGTTGTCTCTGTTATTAGTGGAAATATCGTTATGATCCTCATCTTCATCATTAGTAGGAATACTGGAAGGACCGACACCCCCATCATGATCTGAACAATTAAAATGATTATATGTGGTATTATTATATAGTTCCCTACAAACATTATTTGCTTTTGTGTTGCCGATGTCATTAATAGGATTATCATTGTTGCGGAAATCATTGTTGTAGAATGGAGAGTAACGTTGCTCTGACGGCATTGTTAGTGGTAACTCCTCTTCTTTAACATCTCCTACTGTTATGTCATTGTCATTAATGGTGTTATTGTACTCGTGGAGTGGAGAGTAACGTTGCTGGAAGGACACTGTCTGTGGTATTACCTCTTCTTCAATATCCGGACCAGAAATGTTTGCTCTATAAGAAGTTTCAGTATGTACAAGTGGCTCACCATCTTCGTTCTGAACTCGAGGTGATGTGGTAACAAATATAGGGATGCATCCGTAATTGACCACATCAGAAGCCATATGTAACACAACCTTGATCATTTCGTCATTAAATATGTCTATAGGTAGAGCACATGTACGATACATTGTATTACTAGACCTCAGAGTTGTCTTCATCGTGATATTCCGTTCATTACGATCTATTTGCAAAACATCATGAACCCTTGCCACAAATTGATCAAATGAACAATCTTTATAAACTAAAAAAGCTGTATTATTGCCATTCACGTACTCCATATGCCCATCCGTCAACGTTTCCCAGCAACCGTTGTAACACAATTGAAGCACAACTAAATCTATTAAACCTGAAAAATATTTAAAAAAATCAAATGTAGTTACACATTACAAAACATGTTAAAGTTAATATACCATATATTTTACATGGATAACAAGTGTGTGTCACACTTAAATCGAGATAAATTTTCTATTTAACTATGGACAACATTGGCAAAAAAGTTGAGTTTTATTCGTCTCGTCACAAGCTTTAAAACGGTATATTATACAAAAAAAATGAACACATGTAGCTAAATTTATCATGTCAAAACATGTACCCATCGCACATGCTGTATTTTTGTTCGACAGGCTCAATTATAGGCGACAGGCAAAACATATACCCATCGCACATGTTGTATTTTTGTTCGACAGGTTCAATTATAGGCAACAGGCGCCTGTCGCCCAAAAATATGAACCTGTCGCACATGCTGTATTTTTGTGCGACATGCCAGATTTTGGGCGACAGGCGCCTATCGCACAAAAATAAAGCATGTTCGACAGTTCATATTTATGTGCGACAAGCGCCTGTCTCCCAAAATCTGGGTTTCGATTCTCAGTCGAGTTTTAACTGTTTTCAACTTTTTTTTTTATTTCTCAACTCAAATAACTGTACTTTTAACAAATTACATTACTTTATACAAAAAAAATAACAACATTTACAACAAAATCTACATCAATTTTCAACTTAAACACTAGTCTTAAAACATTAAAAATCTATTTTGTGTAAGCACATAAACTAACCTTGAATATCCTCTCCAATTGATGATTTTATGCTTCTCTTTTGTTGGGAGTGCTGAGATCTATTGAGTGTTCAGATTTTTTTGGGTGTTAATTGTGTTGGAATGTGTTTAACTTAACTTACCGTTTTGAGTTGTGAGAATGACACGATTTGAAAATTTGATGAAATAACGAGGGCAATTTCGTCAAACACTTAAGTTTTTGGCTAATTATGATAAAAAAAATTTGAGTGGCTAACTTTGATAAATATATAATTTTTTTGACTATTTTTATCAATTTCCCTTTCATAATAGACTGAACTGGACTTTCCATTGGGAATAATACACAACTGCGTATTCCATATCAACTTTTGAATTCTCTCTCTCTCTCTCTCTCTCTCTCTCTCGCTCTCTTTTTCCTTTTATTTTGTTGGATGAGTTTTGTCTTTATTTTTCACAAACACTGCCAGTAAAGCTTCATCCGACCAAGAAAATGTAGAAAGCACAACAAATAATTTAATACAATTTTCTTAATCGATATTTTTTTTTTAAATTAAAACTTCAATGTGCTGATAAGCAGTAAAATTAAAAAAAAAATGAAGATAAAGAAAAATTTTATAAATGTTGAGAGAGAACAAAAGCTAAAAGTGAAGATAAAACAGTGAATGATTATTATTATTATGACTGCTAAATTTTGAGCTGGCATAGCTATACCCTGAATCTTTTTACTTAAAAGTACTGCAGAATTTATCCCTCGGAAACCATACACCAACAGCCTTAGAAACCACTGCTAGTGTAAATTCCTTTTTAATTGTCTATTTAGAAATTTTGAGATCATAGTTCTTATTTGCTTAATTATTCCAGCGCACTCGCTTTCTTGTAATACTATAAATCCTTTACAATATTATAAAGTTTTATATCTCCGCATTCGAAAAGAACTTTTTATTTATTTATCTTTTTTTATTATGTTTTAAATGATGGACTCTATCGGTTTAATGTATTATTATTAATTTGTGAATTATTTTTGGTCTTTCTCGTTTATTTATCTCGGAATGTATGCATCAAAACATGATAACCGGTGGCAATGTAACAGCTGAAAATTTGGTAAGTACTTTAATTTAAAGTTAGTTCGATTTTTAATCTAATGTGTAATAAATAAGATATTAACACGAGAATTATTTATTGGCTTGGTGACTGTGTAACTGTGGAATTTACCTGCCCATCCAACCGCAAGGTTCAAATGTTGCTGATCACTGAGAGTGAGGGTTGCCGGAAATTGTATTGATCTTAACTTAAAAGGGTTACCAAACTATTTTTCTTTAGATGTATTCCAAACTTTTCATATTTGATGAAATTCTATGAGTTTGATTTGCTTAATTTTTGTGTTTAAATTAGTCGACATGGTGGTTTTAACCTATTGGTAGCTATTGTACAAATAGCATTGGCCAACAAAATCAATAAACTCATTCAAAGGTTCATCATCTCAATCCTACATGTCCACCGGCGTAAGAGTAACAAATTTCACATATATGAATAATTGATAATTTATTAAGAAATTCCTTTTGTGGTGAAATAATTTCTCCCTCAATTATAATTGGGATGAAGATGCACAAGTAGAATAAATATCTATCAAATATATTTATGACGATAAAAATTTAAGTCGTGCCACAATAACATTGATGTAAGATAATCTCAATAGATTTTTAATCGCAATAATCTGTGACCTTTCACTGTAAAGTACGTATAAGTGTTAATAATAATAATAATAATTGATTATAAATTATAAAAACTGTAGATTTTTTTTATATAAATATTTGGGTAGGGCCCATTTCAATCCAAATAAACTGGGCCGACTTCCTTTCACGCCCATGTAACAACCTTCTGAATAAGGGAGGCCCTTTTTTGTTTTTTTTTTTTGCTAATTTAAAAATCTAGCGAGTGTTTTGATTTTATCTAATTTAAAGTTGAGGGTTTTAAACTTGATTTGCTTCTACAAAAAATTGATGTCTTGGTCATCATCAGCACACCCACTGAGACATTTCATCAAACAGTGCGTTGCGTTGATTCTATCAAACACACTTGCCTTTCTAACAATTTCCAATGATTAAATAAAAATATTAACAAGTTTTATTTAGATTAACTTATTTAACAAATAATTCTATAGTTGCTTGCTTTTCTTAATTATCGAGATATTATAGAAGGCACCTCCGACAGAAACTCTTCGGGTGCAAATGCAATCTCTTCCGGAGAAGAATCACTATCTTTCAGCCTCCGGCAATGATAATTTTTTAGTTTTTTTTTTTTTTTAACTTTTAATTTTTCCCTCTTTTATTGATTTCAGAAAAGAGGAAAACAACAAACAAACCAAAAAAGAAAAAAGAAAAAAGAAAAAAAACCCACCGAGCTATGACCAATACTACCATGTTGTGTCGTTGCAATCACATACTGCCGTGTATATAAGTTCGAAATTTCACGTACACTCAAATGTTAGCTATTACCTTCCATTTTCTTCGGTTAGTATAGTTACTTGCTGGAAAGCATCTGATCTATTTGACCATTCTGATTGTACATCTCCACAATTTTCTTTGCGTATGAAGGCAAGTGCTTGTCAGCTCTGCACGTTATGTGATTTCAAACGTTAATAACAGGGTGGCAGGCAGGGGTATTCATATAAGAAAGAACTGGCATTCATTAGAATGCACCTTTGTTTTCCCCAAGCGCGGTTTATATGCAAATAGTTCCGGATGGTATGGTAATCAAGTGAATAACGGGCAAATTCCAAACCCTTGGGCCCAACCTGAATAAAAAAGAAAGAGGTCGAGTTAGCTTAAAGGATCTGTTTGCTTCAACTGCAAAACAGATAAAAAGAAGACCAATCTTTACCAAGTTTATGAGAAAAGCTATCAAATTCCCAACGAACTTTGGGGCAGGTTGAGAAGGACCTCTCCCTATAGGAAAAAAGGAGAAAGAGAGATACTTCACAGTGAAGAAGATTTGCTTCATCATTTAAGCACAGAAACTGAGAAGAGATACAAATATCAAGTTTGTACTTCAATAATTGGCAACCAATGTTTGTTAGGCTTGGGATGTAGAAATAAGCTACTAGCCGAAGCAAAATTTTCAAGCCGACCTTTTTCTCTTTCGCTACAATGATTTTCCAGCTTAGGATGTAAAAGATGCTTCAGGTAATTGTTTTACACTGCTAAAATCAGCTGTGTGTTTGGTTGAAAGAGATTAAAAATGCAGGTCCAAAGTTCAAGACTGAGAAGCGAAAGATTTTAAACAAAAAACTATAGAGGCCATACATACCCATCTTAGCATTATCGTCTGCCTTAACAGTCTCCATAACAAATGGACGTCTGTCACCCTGAAAGAAAATGAATGTCATGTGAAGAAATATTTTCTATTTTTGTGATTTACAAAACATCCCAAGGAAGATGAGAGATAACAGCTTACACTGCTGATTGTTGGAGTGATCTCCAAAAGGTTTTCGACCAACCTGAGCATTTCCTTTCCGCGTTCATTCCTGGAATTTGATGGGAGTGGGAAAAAGGTGAAAAAGAAGAAAAACAACAGCACGGTATTAATTCTAACTGAAAGACTAATGCTATTAGGACAAACATTGAATAAAAGAAAGCATTTGATCAGAAAGACAATTGAAAAAAAAAACAGGAGAGGTATAGAAAGAATAGCTGAACTCCGAAATACTGACAGCTTAATTGTAATCTCAGGAATGACAATACCTTACAGTAATATACTGGGGATGCTGTGTCATGCTGATCCCAGCATACTTTGGCACACCCATGTATCCGACCACCAGATCCTAAGGTTGACCAGAAATGTAAGAAGCATGACGTCAACATGCATAGACAATGCCAAGCATTAACATACCAGAGAATATTAGGAAAGATATGCTACGGGTGGTGTGTGTATTACTCAGAAATTTTTAAGTATTGCACCAATAACCATTTAATTCAATCTTGTCATTCAATAAGTAGACGAGCTTGTGAATTCTTAGTATTTCCTTTGACATCAACCGAGGTCTATACAAATTACTTTTTGTAACCACATAGACACATTTGATATTGAAAGGTCTAAATTTCTCTTTGAATCTACTTTTGGCTTTGAACTACCAGACGTGCATAAGGGACTTTGACGTAGACTCGACTCAATATTCCATACAATTTTTGGCAATTTTTAAAAAAGAGAACTAAGACTCATTTACCATTCTTCCTCCCTGAACCTTAACAAAGAATTAAGTGCCATAAGAAATTACTCAAGAATTTCTGTAAGAGTTTATAATTAAAAGAACAAAACTATGAATATGACAAAGTAAGCTGGCTCTGCAGTTGATTGTACAATAATGAAGTATTTACAATGCCTTATCATTGGAAGGAAGAAGTGAACAAGTAAATAGAAGTAGAAGACTTTAAATTCTGTGGTTGGGCCATTTTTTATGTTGAGGCAGAAATCTGGTCAACTAGAAATTAAAGTATGTGGGACGATACAAACTCAAACGACATGACAATTTACGCAGTTAACATAGGTAGAACATAGAGCAATTTTGCCGTCATGGGAATTATTACAATAAAACTACTCTCTGTTATCATAGCAGAGACACCCTATTTATAGTGCTATGCACATAACATGAAATTTGAATCAAAACTCACTTTTAGATTTCTCATCCCACCCGCTAAGATGGCTCCTTGCTAAGAAGGTTCCTTGTAAACACTAGTCTGATAACTTGTAATTAGACAGCAACTACTTTCTTAATTCTATTATTAGCGGAGCATGTTTTGTTTGACCAAAGGCCTCTCTTTTGTGGACTTGGACTTTGATATTTGGTCCATGGTCTGCTGGTCTTATGGTTTATGGTTTCCCTATCTCATGGTCCATAGACTCTGGTCTCATAGTCCAGTGATCTCATGTTCCATGGTCTCCTGGTTTTGTGGTCCATCCATGATTATACTTTCGTCAACTTGGCAAGACTTCTTTAGACCATAAACAAGTAAATTAAAATAAGGGATGGAGACTTATTAAACACTGTCCCAAACTATCTATGAGAAAAGTGTTTTGAGAACTAAATATTTTATCTGAGAAGTGAACACATTTGTCACAGTTGGATACGTATGCTTTGCCACGCAGTCAATTCTTTCTATGTAGTAAGATCATACAATTGTTGTAATTTTGTATATAAAGGTAGACTGCTTAACATAGCAAGTGCATCTAATTATAACAGTCGCATTCACTCTTCAAATAGAATATTCAGTTTTTAATACTCTTCTCTTATAGACAAGTGTTTACTAAATAAGTCTCTCATACTTTCTCCTGTTTTAGTTTATCCGTTTTAGAGTCAAAGAATTCTTTCCAAGTTAACCAAAGATAATCTATATGTAAAGTACCAACAAAAGATGTTCATTGGTAGTCATTCAAGTGAAAGAGTGAGAAAAAGGATGTGTCAAGTGAAAAATTAATTTTGATAAAATAATAAGAGCATGCTATATTTTCTATACATTTCTAAAGGAGCACAACTCTCTTGGCCCACTGCATGAGACTAGGAGACCATGGACCATGGACCATAAGCCCAAAGATCATGGACATGAGACTGGAGACCATGGACCATGGACCATAAGCCCAAAGATCATGGACATGAGACTGGAGACCATGGGCCAAGCATCCAGACACCATGGATCATAAGACTAGAAGATCATGAACCATAAGACCAGATAGCCAGAGGCCATGGACCATGAGACCAAAGACCATAGACCACGAGACCATGACACTAGGAGACAATTGACCATAGACAATGACCAAGAAACCGTGGACTGCATATGGAAGACCAAGTCCACAAAAGAGTAGTCTTTAGTCAATAAAATGCGGTTAACTAATATCGAGTTAAGGAAGCAGATGTAACTTGATTACAAGTTACCAAGTTGGTGTCTGCAAAGAACCATCTTAGCAAGTGGGCTAAAGAAACCAAGCAAGCGGGCTAAAGAAACCATAAGTGTGTAATCCGACTTTAACTAAAAATGAGAATTTTGATTCAAATTTCATGTTATTTGAGGAGCAATACAAATAGAGTATCTCTACTAGTAGAACGACAGAAGCACTCATACAAAGAGAAATTTCATTGTGATAGTTCCCATATTAGTGAAATCTTGACATATGGTATTCTCATGTCATTTACATTTATCAGCTTAAGCTTTTGAGACCAACTGTTTTCCAACATAGCATAAGAGATTATTTTAATCTGAAGTTCTTATACTCAAATTTCAGAGAGTTCCTACTGTAGCAACTAAATTATGATAAACAAGAAGTTCAGCCAAGTATTAAATGACATGCTATTTAAAAAGGTATATACAACTCACCGCTAAAGCATTCGTGTAGTCAAAACAACTGTCAAATAGCAACAAAACTTTGATTAATTAACACAATTTTCAACAGTAGTATAACAAGCATAATAAGTAAATAAATAAATAAATACCTAAAATTTATTGAATCTACTATTTTCCAGTGAAAACAAATTTCACTTTAGCCCAGAAAACTGATTTATAATTTGAAACTAAATTAAACACAGCAGAAAATAGGAAATCACCTATAGCAAGAGGGAGCAATAACATCAACTAAGTCGTTTGCTGGTAGACAGAAATAAGGAACCTGTTTTAGTTCAGATTTAAAAAGGATGAAGTAGGATAATTATGAGCTCAAAACCAATTGAAAGTACAGAATAATGCTAACCTCTTCAATGTGGCCATCCAGGTGCTTCAAGTGGACCTATCAGAGCATAATAAACTATCAACTATTAGATAAAATATAAGACAATTTAACAAAATATGATACTCAAGAGAAGCAATGTCAGCATATAACAATGAGTTAGTCATTATATACTCGAATCAAAAGTACAAGTTGTAATAATAGAGCCATCTTAATGGATAAGCCACAAGGCATAATTTTATAATATGTATGCAGTTATTGTACTGAAATGCAAAATATTATCTAGTAAAGTTTGCACAACATTCTTTAAGTGGAATGTTGGCTTGCAATGCTAATGTTATCAGATTGGTGTTCACAGAAATCTATCTAAAGGAGAATATGAGCCTAAAGCTGCATTCCTTGGTTATCAAACCATAAACAGCTCATGGCAAGAATAGCTTTTTTGGAAGCCTTTAAAAGTAAAGCTTTCAGGATTACTTCAGAGAGCCTGAGAAATGAAACAAGGGAAACTTTGAAGTGCAAGTAATTTGGAGCTCACGCATCTTGATGCTTCCTGCTAACAAATGAATTTTCGGACTGCATATATTAATCCACCCATCAAATTATCTATATGTGATAAATATGTTCAATACAGGCAGGGAATGAAAGAGGGAGGAGGATTCAGCAAAAACCTTGTAATCTTGCATGAACTCGTAATGAAGAACAGTTTCTGGTTCACTACTTGCAGCCTTTAGAAACTTATCAAGTCCTTCACGAGTCCCATTGTCCACTGTTGCAGGGATTTTTTATTAACAATTAAAATCATGAATCAGTGTGTGCATTAAAGCTTAAGTCAACCTTTTTCTTCAGAAAGTTTAAGAGAAATTTCAATTGCTTCTGTCTTCAACATACAAGAGCCACTAAGATAAGAGTTCCAGAACCTTATGATAAGCTTCTCCAAATTCAATCCAACTTTAGTACCCAAATTTTACAGGCAATTTCCGTAGGGCTAAATGGAAAATATATTAACATTTGAAAACCCACCAACTCTTTTATTCTAAATACAAGAAAATACTGAGGCACACTTCACGTAGTACATTGAATCAAATTAATTTTACCCATATAATAACTTAGGAATCATGGACACGGTTCAATTTAGTACCTAAAGTAATGTAAAACAAAACATATTGAAGGCTTTATGAACCGGATAGAGTCATTTATTTACCACAATTGGTGCCTAATACATAAAGCTTCTCCAAATTCAAATGGTGCTCCACCGATCTCAACGCTGCAGTTTAAGAAAACTCTGCATTACAGTAGTGCAAGTCACAACAAAGACATAACTTCAAGATAAAAATTTCCAGAGAGAGAAAATAATCATACCTTGCACTTGGCAACCCACACCACAGAAAAGAAGACGCTTTACACCTGCTGCCTGTTTCATGGAACAAATTACTTCCGTCTTCAGAAACTTAAATAAGTAAAATGCAAATAAAGACAATCACCATGTTGAAGCTTGTCGGCTCATTCTGTAAAGATGCATCAATCAGAGTATCATAAAGCATAGAAGGATATAGTGATGAGTTTTGTTAAACAGACCTCAACTAAGGCGAGGGTATTTAGATTAGGAGATAATGTTGGCTTAACTCCTTTAGCAGCCAGAACTTCCTCTGGTGTCCTATTGGAAACAGAAGAAAAGGAAAGGAGAATATAATCTTAATAAATAATTATCAGCAGAAACAAAAGTAGAAACATTTAAAGTCCCCAATCAAAATATTGATAGGAGAATATAGATCAAACTGAAGGATTCAGTAGCAAACCTTGCTAAAACTGGCCTTGGGCTAAGCCTATCATCTGGATCACTGTTATTGTAATATGAAAGGATCATGAGACTTTTTGAAATTAGACATTTCTAATTTAGCTTTAAAATTCAGTAATCAGTGTTTATGATACATCCACCATTACAATGTGAGCCTCTACCTCTGTACACAAACAACCGCCTCAACAATGCCTGTTTTCAGCATCTCAACAGCAATAGTTGTCACTATCCCTGTCCATTGAGCTCCTTCAATTGAAGAAAGTTAAGAACATAAGTCAAACTCCATATGATAAGACTTCATTTTGAATTAATTGATAAGAACAACAAAGATGCACCCTCTATTGGTTTGGTTTTACGAGCATATAACAGCTCCTCATGGACCCCCAAGTAAGTATCATCCAAGGAATCTTTTCTCCTCCCTCTACCATGAACCGCAGTTTCCAAGCCCTAAATGAGAAAATGGATTAGCAAACCATTAAATCTAAAACTTATGTCAAAATGTAAAAAGGGCATATGTATAATTTAACTCGCAACTAGAGGGCATGTGTAAAATGTTGTGACCAATTCACAAAGTAGTGCATTCGTTCAGACTCATTGCACCAACATCCATGATTATAATAGTGAGATATGTAAACATTTGATCATCTAAATAATTAATTGGACATTCTAACGCAGTAAAAAAGCAATTAGTTGAAGCAAACTCACTTCAATTCTGGACATTCCATCACCAAGGAAAGCACACGCATCCTTTACATGGGCAATGTAGTAAGTATCACAGAGACCGCATCGACTGCAATGGTCTTTAGCGGGATAGGTCCCGCCGGGTGGAATGGGTTTGGATCGGTTTCTCCAGTCTTCTCTCAGCTTCACTGACTTGCTCCCATCTGCTTTCTCCATCACAAGAAATTAATTTAAAATCGATCAAAATTAAATTTTTAAGGAAACAATTTCTTATTCCCTCCATTGACTAACTTAGACAAGAGAGCTGATGAAGTGTACCTTTAGAGGGAGATGAAGAAGAAGAAGAAGAAGAAGAAGAAATGGTGGAGATTGATAGAGGAAGCGAAGAGAATTTGGCATTTGCAATGAAACATGTCATCTTCTTGATTCTTGATTACACAGAGCGAAAGAAAACTGCTTGCTGCTAAGCTGCAAGTTGAAACAGAGCCTTTCCTTCGGACCACATATTTTTGTTATCCTTTCTAAGATAAAATTGCATTCGATTTTTACGTGCATGAAAATCAGTTGACTAACGACCGATTTCCACGTGGCAGCAACTCCAGTAGAAAGCGCTCTGGGCGTTCCCTGTCCTAATGGGCTCCATTTCCATTGACCATTGGAGTCCATTTTCACAAATATAAACTATAAAGTTGCTTTTAAGTATGTAATTTATTTCTAAGCACTGCTATTAGCACCTCATTAAAATTCTCATAAAACCCCACCTCTTTGGATACCCCATTGAAAGGAATTCAAATGCTAGTTTTAATCTAAAAGCACCCACTTTAATTCCAGTTATAAACCTACTCTTTTGTTTCCCCCTGAACCCCAATCTCACTCTCTCTCTTCATATCCAGAACATTTTCAAATTTGATCTTACATTCTTGTGTTGTTAATGAGTCTTCCTTTAAATTTGGATTATCTCCCACCGTTAAAAATTATTTGAGCATTTCTCAAATTATAGACGAAAAAAACTATTTTGATACTCATTTGCTTTTTATATTTTCAATGTGCTTTTCTTCTCTTTTTTTTTTTTTTTTTTTTGTTTCAAAGAAACTTTTACTTACCTAATTGAGAACAAACTTTTATGCGTTCTGTTCAATAAAAGAATCAAATATTATGATATTGATATTTAAAGTTTCTTTAGTGAACCAATGATTTCTTTATTCTGTTGTTTGTTACAAGGAAGAAGCATGGTGTTTAATCAATTTGTTTTCAATTATGAAGAGTGAAATTGTAAATGTATAAACACGGGGTTTTTTAAGAGTTTTGGGAGAATGCCAGTGGTCCAAATGTTAGGAGATAGGGCAAATTTTTTAGCCTCCTGCCTTCAAATTCGAAATCAGAAGCCAACTTAAAAGAGCTATTCGAAAACAACTTAGTTAAGCCGTCAGAGCTTCTAATTTATTAAAGTAATTAGTGGCAACGCACTCGGTCTATTTTCAGTCTTAAAACATATTTTACCAAAAGAAAGAAAAACTGTGACCCCTTTCGTCGCCCAATTGACAAAGTTGATGATTGCTATCATGCTAAGTAATAGATTTTGAACAAAAGGTACAAGCAGACGATGGCCAAAACTCATTCCACTAATCTCCTGGGCTGATGCCGTATGTATTTGTCAACAAAATAAGACAAAATAAAAGCAGTAAACTGTGAAGATATCGTAAGCCAGCTACAAACTCAGGTTCTATACCAGCACCTAATTTTACTTTCTTACATATAACAAATGTCCCATCAAAATTTTGATAACCAACTATGCAACATTAACAGCAACAGGGGACTGACTGACCTTTTATTGTCTCCTGTCAAAGAAATGACAATTGGATTTCCCAGTCAATGGGAAGCAGCCCTCTCAAAACAAGCTCATCTTTCTTCTATTTTAGAAAAAGAATGGATTCTATAATCGACTCAAAAATTTACAAATTACAGCCTCCACTGTATCACAAAAACACGGGAAGGACAGGGCAGAGTTGAAAAGACATCCGGATGCGTATCAAAGAAGCTTGCTGGTTCTTCGTCTTGATGGCCCTCCAGGAAATAACTTCATAATCCATCCCAAGACCCTTTCTACCACCTAATAATGGTCATAGACATGTTTAATAGCAACATCCAAGAATGCAGAAGCTGTAATAAGCAAACGAGGTAGACCATCATGTCTTCCAAAATGATTTGTTCCATGTCTTTTTTTTTTTTTTTTGGGTGGGTGTGCACACCAGAAGTCTTATAAAAATAAATAAATAAATAAATAATAACAGATGCAACAGATGAGCGCTGATGAAGTAGGGTTTGGTCCATATGGATCCAAAGACATTCATAGACAGCAGGACAAGATGTTACTCTATGCTGTAGTAGAACATGATAAATTCTAAAATTAATAGGATTATAACAGCTACAGTTAATAAATAAGAACTCAAGTTTCCAATTGTGTATATATGTGTGCATGGGAGATGGTACCTCATCACCCTCATCGGCATAAGCAGTATGGTCATGTGTGGTGGCAGAATCTGGTTGCCTGATTGAAATATTCTCATTGGCCATATTTTGAGCAGTCAGCAGCTCTAATCTTTGAGTTTGATGTTCTAGTTTTCGTGACAACTCATTGTTCAAATCCTTTAATAACAGAAAACAGATAATTAAAGAACTGGAACGAGCAGAATACAGAACACAACCACTATTCAAAAGAATTGAATCTTCTGGAGAACTGACAATTAAAAAGTAATGATCATCAAGTCTTGGATGATAACTTAGAAATTAAATCACATGGACTTGCAAATCTCAAAATAGGATAAAAATAATATATTCAGGTTCATACCTTTAACCTGGAACTTTGAGCTAATTCGGATGATAATGCTTGCACCAACTCTTCCTTCTCCAATGCTAACTGCAACCATCAAAAAACGTTCGTGATTTTTGAAATGTATACTAAGCAGTCTACTTCAACTTCTATAGCTATGACATTTAACCAGAAAGTGACCAAACCAATAGAAGTATGGATCATAAAAGTCAAGATTAACGTGAAATCAATTTTTATACTCGTTGGAATATTTATTACCTCAGAAATTAGTGCGTTGATACTATGAATCATTCTCATCTGATCGTGAGGAATATTAACAGCTAAACCTTCAAGGGCTAACTGCCCACTTTCAGGTAGCAAAGTGGAACCAGAAGCATCAATTCGAGGAAGGGAAGCGTCATCATGTGTTTCTTGGTTGGAGTTGTCAAATGTAGTATCTGCATTTGCTGTACATGTGAGGCTAACAAATTTAATAACCAGAAGATAAGCAAAGGGAAAAAAATGTTATAAATAAGGAATACTGGGTACTCATTTATACATTTGCTTACTTTTTACCCTTCAATCTTCAAAAATGAAGGGAACAAAGGGTGTGCACCTACTAATTCATAAACATCATCAAGAAGAACCGCATCTCAACAAACACAAACACCAAACAAAAGGGGAGAAAAAGAAAAACTCAGGGCAAACCCATATTGATCCATTGCTGAATTATAGCTTCAATCATATCTTTTCACACTAATCCAACTCTTTGAGACCACACTTCAAGCTGTTTAAACTTATAATAGAGGTTCTGAAGCTAAATTTCATTAATCTACATTAAATCTATAGCCTTTTTTTTAGGGGGCAAAATACACATTAGAAGACGATCAACTATCATATTTAAAATTGAAATTCAAATGAATGCACATTATAGCATGCCATTCAAGCATTCTATAAAAACAGTAATCTAATAAGGATATTTATACATATTACCAAAGGAAAAAAGAAAGCACAATAATTACCTAGATCTTCTGTAGAGGTTGATACATCTACACTGCTGCTAGCAGTCTTGCTAAAGTCAATAGACTTCCCACTCCCAGAAGCTTTTCGAAGCTTAGACTGCATCATCTTCTTTTCTGCGTGATACATCAGAATGAAAGAGGGCAAAATATTGCAATTGAATGATTCAGTGTAGAAACTGATGTAAAATTTCTATTGTTTCCCAATTTTAGCATGCTTACCTTCTTGAAGAGCCTCAATAGTTGACTGAAAATCCTGACGCTCCTTCTCTAGGCTAGATATTTTCTTTCTGCAAGAGTGGGAACAAAAGTCCTATAGTTATAAGATAGTTTGGTCTAAAACATCTAGAAACTACCAGGATGACTTTGCATTTATTCATGATTGAAGATAAAAGTAAAATAAGAAATAGCACCACAAAGAATGCTGTATGAAAGGTTCCAATACTTCATACTTTTTCTGTGACATACATACAATGATTACTCAAGAAAAACCTAGTTATTTTTGACAGCAGCACTTTTATTCTGATAACACCAGCAGTTAATGTGAAAAAAAATGATGACTATATTCTCTGTTTCCTATCAAAAAAGCCCAGACAAACTGAGGGATAGGCCATCCTTAGATGATTCACCAAGACAATAGACTGCCACCTACATAACAGGGATACTCCCACCAGGAAGATGAATCTTCATACTCATATCAAACAAAGATAACCCTTAACATGACCAAGATCATTTACAATTGTAGGTTTTTTTTTTTAAATAACGCATCAGATACTCCTTACTACAACTTCAGTATTTAGTTATTTATAAATTATTCCTCCCCCCCCCAAAACAAAAAAAAAAGGTCGTAAAAAAGCAAAATGGCAGGAGATACAAAAGTGGACCATATGTCCACATATAAAACAAAAAACAAAATATTTGAACCCATCATAATCAAGAGTATCCTGCAAAGCCTATTTTTGTTCAGATTTAGCATAAAAAGCAAGCATACATGCATAAGGCACAGCTTATCAAAAAATACCATGTGGTAAGTCAGTTACATTCTAGGCATATGTCATAAATTCCTTAAATACAGTCAAATAAAAAACCAAAGCATACTTATAAGAAGAAATTTCAGATTGTGAGTTCTCCAATTGCCTCTCCAGCTTCAGCTCATTAGACCGTAGTCTAAGTGCCTGCAAACAGTATGACAAAAAAAAAAAAAAAATTTAGGATGTAGCTAATGCCCACGGGCCAAGCAATGCCAATATCATATATGTAAGGGGAAACAATCTGAAGGTCGACTATTATAAAGTTTGATGTCATTGGTTATTATTATTTAGACTTCAAGCATCAGAGCGACAGAGCCACAGGAATACAGGACTAATTTGCTGCACAGACCACATCCATAAATAGTATAGAAAACCATGCAAGAAAAACAACTGTAAACCATTACTCAACAAATTTGCAAATGGGAACTTTTCACGTTGGCAGATTCATTTACCTCCACTATTACTGGTTAGTTTTACAAGAGCATATCTGATAGCATACCCATAGAGCTTTTGTGATTCTACTACAGCTGTCTTGAAAACATTTCCAGAAGTATGATTGGCCTAACTCATAATTGGTATTATCACCTCTGCGTGTGTGTGTGTGTGTGTGTGTTTTTTTTCCCACCCAATGCCTAAAATGGGAACAGGTTAAACAACAAGAAGTAGAGATGCTTGGTCCATAGGATTTTCACAATCAGATTATTAATTAATAGCTTTAGCTCAATATTTTCAAGTGATTTGAGTGGGGGTCGACTGAGCCTCATAACTAATTGGTTCCAAGAGATCTGCTGCAAATCCTAATTAAAAGATAAGATGAAGACAAGTGAGCCAAAATGGTATGAAAATACTGTTTAAGGGTTGAATATAAGAGAACCAGTATTCTTTTCAGCAATAGGTGATCTGAAAATAATTACAGCCACTTTATATTCTTTTCTCAAATCTGTGTGTAACATTCTGGTAACTGAAAGGAGAAATTTCATCAGAATATGTAAACTAATCAATGCCACATTTAAATGAATCAAGCAGATGTGCATGAAGCTGAAATACATCAAACAGAAGTCAATCACCAATCGAGCTAAATCAATGCTCCAAACTTCATATTGTTATATACAAAACACAGAATATGCCTCGGCGAGTAGAAAAACAGTTGTGATCTAGCATATTACCTAGAAAACAGTGATTTGCCAATAAATCTATGACATTTTGTGCAGAAGCAATCCTTTAATAGCAAAAGGAGATAAATTTTTTCCCTCTTGAATGGCAGTACAGGAAAAGGGGGAAAAGGGATAAAATCAAGGAATAAATTCAACATATCAAAGACTTCTTACCTTCTCTTCCAAACCAATAACTTCAGAAGCCAATATTTTGGCGCGTTCGTCAGCAGCGTTACATTCTAGCCGAACATTAGCATATTCATTTCTGAAAGAATCAAGTTCCACCTGCAAGCATCAAATATTCAAAATTGCAGGGGAATAGAAGGTTCAGAAAGGGAGGACAATGAATGTAAAAAGCTTAAGAATAACACATAGGGAAAAAAGAAAATCAAGCAGCCAATACTGTCAATAACTTTTCTGTTTCTTATCAAAGGAAAAAAATAAACTTTCAATTGTGATCCCACTTTGAAAAATGTCCAAATCATATCAATATTAATATTTCAAAAATAGCGTACACAAGCAAGTAATATCAAATATGATTTCCTCAAAACTTTAATTGTTTCAAAGCCACACAATTGCACAGAGGAAATCATGAAAGTTGAACCATGCTCAAGCGCTTTCACCAGTGTATCAAACTCGTTCTACCAATTATAGTTTTCTTACTCCTTAGAATGCTGCAGTTTCAGTCTATAAATACACTTGAATCTTGACACCCATTGAAAATCAAAATAAATATTGTTAACATCCTCAGGATGGCTAAATCAAATGGTACACGAACATGTACAGTCCATGACATGCATTTCATTTAGTCATTAGCCAGAAAATTAGGCAGAATAATCAATATAACCATAATCCTATCCGCTATAATCTGAAACCTATTGTGTGGGCGCAACAATGATAATGACCATAAAATTGACAATCCAGATCGAAGATGCAATTTTTGAAGTTACAGCTGCTAAAATTTTCTTACATTTCACTTCTATCAGTACTCCTGGGGATAAAAGATTGGAAAGTTTTCAGAAAAACATGTAACGTACTTGATAGCCATTTCTGAAACTTTAATCAAGTCAAATGACAACCTTTTACAAACAAAATTATTTTCAGATAAACAATAAAATTAACAATTCAGATTCTTCAAGTTAAGGTACATTTTTCACTTACATCAGTACTACCAGGGGTAAGAGATTGGAAAATTTTCAGATAAACATGCAAAGCACTTCATATCAATTTCTGAAACTTTCATCAAGTCAAATGATGGCCTTTCCAACAAAGGAAACCCATCATTATTTCTTATGTAACCAGAAATACTGCCTATCAAAATGTTCCATGCATACCAAATGGCCTAGTTGATTTGAGAAATACTTATCCCATTAAATGTCCAATGTTGGCAATTTAAGGATGTAACAGTTGAATCCACCAGTTTCCAAAAGATACGGAAACTTAATACTATGTGCCTAAAACATGGTCAACAAATTGAGGTGGTGCAGAAATTTTCTTATGAAACTTCCACGATTTGCAAGCCTACAACGTTTTTGATTCTTCTACTTCTATAAGTAAATAAGCACGAACAGAGTTGAGTAGAAGTTTTGCATGCACATGCGCAAATATACATGTAAAGCTGTCTCCTTGTTCCTAAATTATTGAGATTGCATGTCTAAAATCCTGTTAGATGCTGAAACAAGCCACTCATATATCCATGTCTATGGATCGAAGCCTTTTCTAACTTTTGACTCTCCCACTTGGGAAAGCACCAGCCAAGAGCCTGAGCAAATGCTTGTAATATGCAACACAGCTTTAGTTAGGAAACATTCATCAAACCAAATAGATAAGCACTGTATTAATAGAAGTGTCCTATGAAAGTCACATATTATATAAGATCAGGTCTGAAGAAGATGCAAAGTCAGATGGCATAAATATTGCTGCTTTAGCTAAACCATCAAAAAATGGATTTTCAACCCCTTGAGTTCCCTACAGAAACCATTAAGATGACACTAAATTTGCAGATTGGCACACACCCAAAATGACGATTACAATTGTGCAAAACATAGCCTGCAGACAAAATACATGAGCATAGAGCATAGCTCTACACAGGGAATTGAACAAAAACTAGGACTCTAGGTAGTAAGAGTAAAGTACTAACCAGTTGAACCTTGATTTCTTCCTGTAACTTTTCCATTTCTGATTTTAGTTGGTTGACAACACTTCTCTGGATAACATACGTGGAAGCAAATAAATAAGTGAATACAATAATCCATTCATAATAGTGATGTGGAACCATCAATTAGATCAAACGCCCAACTGAAGTTTCATCAAATAAGCTGCAATGACCAAGCATAAAAAACTGCACCACTGAGAAGCAGGGCAGAGATCATTTTAAACTTAGGCAAAGGATGCTTTTAGACCTTAAGAGAGACTTCCTAACTGACAACACAGGCAGCAAATTTTAGAAGATTTAACACACTCTTGAGAAAGTCTTTTCTTTTCCAAGCTGTGTCCAGCTAATATGACACCCAAATGTGCATAAGAAACAATATTATTTATCCGTGAGATATCCTAGAACCAGAAAAATCAATCACGATCCATGACATTAAGGCAAGTAACAGTACATGCAATGTCCTATATGCTAAAGAAATTTAACTCTTAAAAGTAAGGATAAAATCACTTTTTCAAAGAAAAGAGGAAGAAAGTGAAATAATTGCCTTATCACAAGCCCTAATTTTCAGCCTGCATTGGTACAGCATCATTTTCAGGGAATCTTGACATGAAAATGCCAAAGATAAGTGACAAACAAAGAAGCTATACAAAAATGTAAATGGAAGTCAACCAGTGGTATTTGGCACCACGTTCAATACATATCCATGAGTTTGTGTCAATACCATAGCTGTAAGTGCCATAGTTCACATGCCAACCTGTTGATTATAACTATCTGTCAGTGATGAATTTTCAGCTGCTAAAGATTCTGACAAAGTTCGTGAAGCCTCAAGAGACCGTTGCAACGCAAATTTTTCTTGTGTCAAATCTTCAATATGCTGCAAGCAAACAATATTGATGTTTCTAAGACAACTAACTCAAAATAATTAATAAAAATAAAAGATTCACTGCAACAATCATATTCAAGGCCATAAAAATGCTGATAGGCACAGTAAGGATACTTTTTACATAAAAAAATGTAAATATAGAAAACATAGTTACAGGCACGGTAAGGATACTTTTCACATAAAAAATGGTAAATATAGAGAAAATAGTTATCTTAGTAGCCTTAACCAAAATTTTTGACAACCACAAGTGTTTCCCAATCTTCAAAATCTAGCATGGCATTAGTCTGCCTAATCCAACACCGTTTTAGCAAACCCTCAAACTTCTCCCATATGCGAGGGCCATTGACACCCAATTTCCATCTCCCTCCACCTCTCCCATGCAAAGACAGGTTGCATAATAACTAGTTAAAAGTATATATAATGACACCCAATTGCACTTTATATTATAACTGAATTTTCAGCCATTACCCTTTATTCACAATAATTGCAGATCCCTAAAAAAACATGAGAAATATAAAAACCACAGATTTCAATACACATCAACAAAAATTATATAGCAACCATTAACTTTTTAAACCAAAACCACCACTAAGTTTGCTGTCCACATGTTTTAAAATTTTCAGGAGCAGTATATTACTGTTTTCCTTTCATGCAAAATAACCACCCCAGCGCCAGGGGCACCAGATATCAATTATAAATCTGCCTAATATGGAAAAAGGATGAAATAAATATTCCATGGCCAAAACCAAACTTAATGCCACCTTCTACATGCAATAAAAATTATTAATGAAACTTAGGAATGCATCATTTTAGCAGCAAAACAACAGTATATTCAAATGGTAAATCAAATAATATGAGAACAAAGAACAACAAATCAGATAAGCGCTACATACATGAGGAGTTATAGGTTACCTGCTCCAAAGCAGCAAAATCTTCATTTTGTTTGGTTGAATAAAATCCATGCTCATTCTCTATGCTACTTTCATTACTACCCAGCCTTTGAATATCACCTCCATCACTGGTGGAAACTATAGGATTCCCCACATAATCAAATGCACTAGGTATATTAGAAGTAGTTGTCTTTGAGAAAGGTCCTATGGTTTCCTTCTCCATTGATGGTTTCTGAGCAGTAGATGACCCCAGGACATCCATGCTGTTTAATGAACTACCGGACATAAATGATTCCCTTTCTGGTTCAGTTCGCTCAATAAGAGTCCCTGAAGAAGCTCTTGGCACGTTAAGAGAATCCAGGAACGATGCACGAGATTTACCAAGTGTGAATTTATTTGTAGCAGATGACATCAGTACATGATTGGAGGAATTTCCAGCATCAAAATTAGAACCTGAATACTCAGATCTTTTAAAACGTGTGCTTTGCAAACTAGCCAAACCACTGGCAGAGTTACTTGGCTTTCCTTCCCCTGTATTAAAACTCACAGGATCACTGAAACTTGTGATGCTCGGTGTGTTTAGCCCAACTTCAGATGCAGACCCTCCCATGCTTGTGGTTAGGTGTGCAGAGCCTACCATTAAACCAAGGATATACAACATGTGTCAGTTGCTTCTCCAGAGAAAATAATAGGGAAAATACAGATAATTAAAAATATACAAATATAAAATGCAACAAAATCATGATCACAATGAAAAATTACCTTCAGAAGAAGAATGGAAGGAATGGCCATTACCAAGTGCAAAGGCGTTACTGGGCTTACTTTGAAATAGAGTGCTGACAGAATTCTGGGGGGAGATATTAGTGACAAAATAATGTGAAGGACCAGAATTGACAAGGGTAGGGACCTTTGGAAAACTGTCATTTCCTTTTGACTGTGATTCCTCCATTCCTTGAAAACCAGATTTACTGGGATTGCTACCATCATAATCTTGACTTGCTTCAGGGAGTAGACTTAAAAATTGGTTTGACATCCCATCCTGAAGTCTACCTTGCCCACTTGAATATATTGCAAAGTCATTATTCACATCTTTTGTCTCTTGGCTAATACTAACATTTACCGGTCCAACAGACCCTGAAGTTTCCTGATTGTCTGAATATGTCTGAGCTAGATAAGCAGAGGATGAATTTAAATCATTTTCAAAAGAATCAGAATTGGAACGTTTATCACTTAAAGACACTTGTTGACTTTGCTGAGCTAATTTAAGTGCTTTGTTGCCATCATTATGCATCACAAGTGACAGGTCAGCAACAGCTTTATCAGGCCCATCAGACATACCAGCTCCATCTGAATCAGTGACTCGAACAGCTTCTAAATGATGTTGATCATGTAGGCTAACATCAGAAGCCTGAGGTTGACTAACAGATGATGCCTTCTTAGCTCGCTCTGATGCTTTTTTCTTCCGGAACTCCTCTAGCTGCAAGAGGGAAGGAAACAACATGTCAACTTTTAAAAGAGGTTAACTACTAAAAATTCTAATCCATCTAATGAAAACACCTTCCATATCATGCAAAAACAGATAGACATGAGCATTGAGAAAAAAAATTCATGCATACTGCTTCAGAACGACAATGAACCTTTAAGCAACTTCATCTTTGCCCAGAAGACTGGAAAAAGCTTACATAGAAAAGACAAAGCCCAATATTGAAGGGAGGACTGGTACCTACTGTAATGTACAGAACAATAATATTTGTTATAATTTTTGGACTTCGATGAAAGTTAAGAATAATCCTAGAGGTGCAACGTTGACGGTATTTGATTCTTCACTAATTCATATTTAAAACAACTGTCCATGCACGTGCACTTGCACCTTGAATTCTATTAACAAGCATGCTCTATGCAAAACCAAACCTGGGTAAATTAACTCACCCATAAGGCTAAATCCAGTAATGACACAATTCTAGAATCATATTGCAACCAAAAAAAAAAAAAACAATTGTGATGATTTGAGCATTAGGGGCAACATTAAAATGTGATACATTTTGTGCAAAATCGACAACAAAGCAGCCCCAATCAAATTAATCAATACGCAGCGTTTAACATTCATCGCTACTGCAAAATAACAAAATTACAAAAAAAAAGAAGGCACCTTGCGCTTGCCAGCTTCTAAATGCTCTTGCTTACGTGAGCTCGGCAGCACCTGAGCGGACGCCATTCGATCCAAGTGAATTTAACGTTCAAAATCTCATACGATCAATCGCCAATTCTCTCGATTTAGATTCAAATTCAAAAAACAAAACAAAAAATTGACAAACAGAACCCTAGAAATTGCAATTCAAATTGGGATCGTGTTTGAAATGAAAAAAGTTAAAAAATGTAAATAAAAAAATAAAGAGATGAAAGAGGGAAACGACAGTGTGAGGAAAATAATTCAGACAGGAAAGTGAAGGCCCCGATCAGATCGGAGGAGAGAAAGAAGAGAGAGTTGTTTTTCTGAAAATTTAAAAATTTAATCTTTTCTGGAAAGACAAATTTAATTTTTGATGTTGTGTCAGATCTCCTTCCTTCTCTCTCTCACTTTCTCTCCCTCTTTGCGTTTTCAATTTTTACGGTAACTCTGTTCGTTTGCGTCTCTCTCTCTCTCTCTTTTTTTTTTTTAAAAGAATTAAATAATTTGAATGGAGATAATTTGTTATTACTTAATATTACACGTTGGTGTAATAATATCACCACGTGGAATTTGTTAGCACTTAGCTGTGTAGGATTGTGATCCAAAAATTAACTTTTTTTTTTAATCCAAGCTAGGCTATTTCAACTCTAATATAAATTTTTATTGATAAATTTTAAATTTAAGATCCATGATAAATTTTAAATTTAAAGTCAAAGTATATGCACAATAGGTTTAAGGTTCCGTTCAGTATAATTTTTTTAATAAAATTTATTTACGTATAATTTTTATTAATAGAGTTTTTATTAAAAAAAATTAATTACTTAATTGTTAATAATAGCTTTCATTAAAAATTATATAATTATTTTAATAAGTAATTTTTTTAAAAATTATATTATGAAAGGAATTGAATAAAATTATTAAACAAGTAAATGATATTTTAAATAAAAAAAATTTTCAACATCTATTTTAAAAATTTAAAATTTAAGTTTTTATTAATGGAGATAAAATAATTTATTAAATTTTCAAAAGTTCTATTAAAAAATAATTAAAATAATAATAAAAATTTTAAAAAAAATTTATAAAATTCAATAAACTCTTATAACTATTATATAAAATATATTAAAAAAAACACTAAAATAAAGTAGGGATATTGTCTCTACTTTATTAATTTCGTGTGGCTTATGATTTATCCACTATTAAGAACTGTATTCCATTTTAATTTGTTTGTTTCGTTTGCAAAAGCTAATAACCAATCAACTTCAGCTCAAGTTCTTCACTACTCATACAAGCTTGACGAGCTACTCGGAGGGAATCATTTTTTTTTTTTCAGGAATATTTCCAAAAACGTTTTTCATTTTGAAGCTGCAATTAAAAGCATTCTCTAGATTAACAATAAAAAATAATGCGATTTGAAAAAACTCGATGTTAGGCTTATTCCAAAGGCCAATATAGTTTTTTTTTTTTTTTAAGTTTCAACAATTCAATCAAACAAACTTCAAACTCCACGAGGTTCACAATCAAAATCCACTGACCAAGCTAACTAGTAACTACAAAATTTTCCAACTTTACACAACGAAGTACGAAATGATAAATCCATAATCCATAGGGTTGAGGTGAGACAACGGATGGTGTGATGTCGGTGATGTTCGCAACTTTCAAGCTAGGGTGAGGCGCAGTCAGTGGAGGCCCGAGGGAGGGTTGGTGGTAGCCCAAGGTTCAAAAAGTTTAGAAGAAAATCTAGGCTAGGAGAAGTGGCTTATAAATATTAAATAAAGGCCCAAAGCCCATAACTCAGATGATTGACCCATTGTAGTTTATTAACGAAAAAGGAGTTTTTAATGGATTCTCTCACTTCTGTGTTTACTTTTCTTAGCAAGGAATTGTAAGTGAAGTTGAGTTTGCCATTAACAATATGAGGTTGGCCTCGAAGTTGGAACCCGCTTTATAGGTTACGGTACCGAGATTGGGTAGCTGGAATTAAAAATTATAATATTAAAATATTAAATAAATATTAAATTTTTAAAACCCGTTGTGAATGGGTATTGATTAAGGGTTTAGATTTTATAATTTATAAATTAAAAAAATTAAGATTTAGGTTTCATTAAGTATAATTTTTTAAAAAAATTATTTAAATAAAATTTTTATTAATAGATCTTTTATAAATAGAAATTTTACTTAAAAAGAATTTAGTTACTTAGTTGTTAACAAGAGTTTTTTATTAAAAATTATAGAATTATTTTAAGAGGTAAGTTTTTTTAAATTATGTTATAAAAGGAACAAAATAAAATTGTCAAATAAATAAATGATATTTTAGGTAAAAAAGATATTCGAACCCTTACTTTCATAAATTTAAATTTTAAGTTTTTGCTAATAAAAACAAAATAACTTATTTTATCTTCAAAATTTTACTCAAAAAATAATTAAAATAAAGACAAAATTTGAAAAGAACTTATAAAATTAAATTAGAACATATGACCATGTTATAAACTTTACCAAAATAACACTAAAATAAAGTAAGAATCTAGTCTCTTCCTTATTAATTTCGTGTGGCTTATGATTTATCCACTATTAACAACAATATTCCATTTTAATTTAAAAAATTCATAGTCGCATGTTTGTTTCATTTGTAAAAGCCAATAACCAATTAACTTCAATTCAAATTCTTCACTGCTCATACAGGCTTGACCCAATTAAGGAAAGTTTTCAAAAACGGTTTTCATTTTGAAGCTCCAATTAAAACCATTCTCCAGATTAACAACAAAAATTGCGAATTGTAGAAACTCAATGTGAGTTAGGCTTATTCCAAAGGCCAACTTAAATATTTTTTTTTTTTAATTTCAACAATTAAATCAAACAAACTTCAAACTCCATGGGGTTCATAATCTAAATCTTATAAAAGATGAAAATCGATTGACCAAACTAACTACAAAATTTTCCAACTTTACACTCAAAAATACGAAATAATAAATCCATAATAACCAAACTAACTACATAATCTTGTTTGTTAGCGAAAAGGAGTTTTTGAGGGGTCCTCTCACTTTTCTATTCAGTTTTCTTAGCAAGCAAATGAAGCGAATTTGAGTTGGCCATTTCGCCGAATATGAGGTTACCTTGGAACATGGAAACCACTTTATAGTTTAGGATTCTTTTAGTAACGAAGTTAGGCAGTTAAAATAAAAAATTTACAGTATTAAAATATTTTATAAACACTCGTTATTATAGTTTGAAAGTTATAACTTTTATGATTAAAAACTTATAATATTTTTATTATTTTTGTCAAAATTATCATTTAAAAGTTATGTTTACTACACTAATTAATTTTTATTTCATATTTATTTATTTTTTTCACAATAATTGTAGCTTAAACTAAAATACTTTAATACCAAATACAATATGAGTAATATAAGGTTGGCAAAATTCAGGTTTGGGTTCGGGTATTGCAATGCCTGGACCCGGCCAAGATGCAAAATTTTTACACCCATGCTTGGTTTTAATTCGGGTACTTGAATTTTGTATTTTTTAATATTATAATATTTTTTTGTAATTTTATAAGTTTTAAATTTATTTCAATGAAATTGACATGAAATTATAAATTTTAAGTATTTAAAAATTTATATTTTTGTAATACATGAGTCAAATAAATATAAATATTTAAAATAATATATATTTTATAATTTTTTTTAATAAAATTCAGGTTCTGGGCCGGGTCCCAAATTTATCAAGTGATGCTTAGGACCAGTACACCTTCATCCGAATCGAGTAATTCCTGGCCCATATCGTTCGAATCTGGTTCGAGTCTGAACTGTGAGGGTATTTTTACCACCCCTAGAGTAATACATTATTTTCTTTTTCACCTATGTAGATAGACATTTGAATTCTTTTGTACGTAATAAAAATATGCCTTTTTTTTCAAGAGAAAATATTATCCCTGTGAATTGAATTTCAAAATTCAAATGAATATAATTTTGGATGCTGATAATGAATTTCGTGTGTGATTATCTAATCGGATTTGACCACGGATATAAAATATCATATTTAATTAGCCACAGCTCATCTGATCAGCCATATCACATTCACTTATTATGTGATGGAGATTTATAATTTCACAAAAGAAATACGTATGGAGTGGAGTCTCTCTTTTTGTTGTGAGCAGAATGCAGAATCAAGTGCACCAAATAATTGCGGAAAAATAAAAGACACAGGAATTTAACGTGGTTCGGCAATTATACCTACGTTCACGGGAGCAAGAGAAAAATAATTATATTACTAACAATTATTTGAGTACAATATTTGAGTAACAAATCTTACTTTCCAAAACCCAAATACACCTAGTACTCTCACATACACTTGAAAGGAAATGCCTCTCAATTGTTCACACTCTTTGATTGCTCTCTCTCAACAATTCACTTGAATTGCTCTAAACTTTGAAATGCTTCTCACAAATATTTTTGGGATGAATACCAATGCATTCGGCTTCTTTATTTATAGGCAAAGCTTACAATATGAATACCTTAAAAAAACTTGGCCATTTTCAATTTTAATGGCTTCGATGCTGACTTTAGTGAAGGGTATGAAACTTCATGTTAGCACATGTACTTTTAGTCAAAAGGTTGCTGGCCATGTGCATTTATTCAACAAAGTTGGCTTCGGTGCTGACTTTTTCAACAATTCTCCACTTCGGTAAAAATTTGTCTAAATCTGAGCCGACTACCAACAAACCATCATCCCCAAAGTAGCTGCATCTTTATGATTGCCTACATACCCAAAATCTGGGATCAAGCCAGCCATAGTTCACAATTCTCCAAACTCAACACATTCGAAGAATTTGAATTAGTTTCAAACAATGTTGAAACTTAACTCTAGAAATCACCTTTGTCAACATATCTGATGGGTTATCCTTTGTATTGACCTTTTTCAATAACACATCACCGTCCTCGATAATCTCTCTGACCTAATGATATTTCACATCTATGTGTTTCGTCCGAGCATGATACGTTTGATTTTTCGCAAGGAATATTGCACTTTGATTGTCACAGAACACCTTAATGTTCTCTTGGATTACTCCTAAATCACCTAAAAAGCCTTTCAACCAAATAGCTTGCTTTACAGCTTCAGTTGCTGCCATATACTCTACTTCCGTAGTGGATAGAGCAATTGTCGATTGTAAAATCGATCTCTAGCTGATCGGACCTCCACCCAATGTGAATACATAGCCCGTTGTTGATCTTCGCTTATCTAGGTCTCCAGCGAAATCAGAATCACAATACCCGACACATTGTTGACCACAATCTTTTTTATACAATAACCCCACATCAACTATCCCATACAAATATCGAAGAATCCATTTCACTACAATCCAATGGTCTTTACCCGGATTATGCATGTATCTGCTAACCATACTAATGGCTTGAGAAATATGAGGCCTTGTGCATACAATATCATACATAAGACTACCTACAGCACTTGCATATGGAACACGAGCCATGTAGTCGCGCTCCTCTTGGGAGGAAGGACATGAAGAAGAGCTTAATTTGAAATGAAGAGCTAGAGGAGTACATACTGATTTAGCTTTGTCATCCATGAAAAACTTTTCTAGCACCTTCATCAAATAAGACCTTTGAGTTAACCACATGCTTCCATTCTTCTTGTCTCTATGAATCTCCATCCTAAGTATTCTTTGTGCATCACCCAAGTCTTTCATCTCGAACTCAGAAGCCAACTGCTTTTTAATATCTCACCTCTATTCTTCGAAGCTATAAGCACATCGTTGACATAAAGTAACAAATAAATGAAAGCTCCATCTTGTAGTCTTTTAAAGTAAACACAGTGATCATGTTCATTTCTGATGAATTTCTGCCTTTGTATGAATTGATCAAACCTCTTGTACCACTGCCTCGGTGATTGTTTTAATCCGTACAAAGATTTAATCAATCTACACACATGATTCTCATTTCCAGCAACTTTCAAACCACTAGGCTAAGTCATATAGATTTCTTCCTCCAAATCTCCATGTAAGAATGCCGTCTTCACATCTACTTGAGCCAACTCTAACTCATATTTAGCTACCAAGGCAAGTGGGATACGAATGGAAGTATGTTTTACAACTGGAGAGAATACTTCATTGTAATCAGCACCTTCCTTCTGAGCATAACTTTTGCCACGAGCCTTGCCTTGTATCGAAGAGTTGATTGATTTGGAGATCCTTACTTCTTAGTGTAGACTTATTTATTACCAATAGCCATTTTCCCTTAGGTAACTCAATGAGTTCCCAAGTCTGATTTTGATTAAGTGACTTTATCTCTTCTTCTTTGGCTAACTTCCATTGATCACTTTCACTACTGCGTAATGCTTCACCGAAAGTGTTGGGGATGTTATCATCAATAACTGGAAGTGCATAGGCTACCACCATATCTTTAATAAGCCACCCGGGTTTTTTTATCACTTTTTTTGGCCTCTTTGTTGCTATAGACTCATTTTCATCTTCTACATCTTCTTCAGTTGTTTCCTCCTCTTGTGGGATATCAACAGAAACAATTTCTTTTTCAACTCCTGAAGCCACCTCCAAAGTTGAACTCTTCTCTAATGTAGAACTAACTGGTACATATAGAGTTGCATCAAACTCCACCTACTGCAATACCTCTTTGGTTGTGCTCTCCACTTGCTGAGAACTTAAAGCCTTCAACATAGAAGCTTCATCAAAAGTAATATCTCTGCTATACATAAACTTTTTATCTTCGAGATCCCAAAGCTTATAGCCTTTAACTCTACCTTTGAATCCCACAAAGATAGCTTTCCTTACACGAGGATCGAGCTTATCGTTCTTTACATGATAATAAGCTGGACACCCAAACACATGAATGGAATCATAGTCTTGTGCATGCTTTTTAGACCACATTTCCATAGGAGTTTTACCTCCAATTACAGCAGAAGGCAACCAGTTTATTAAATGACTTGCGTAGCTTACAGCCTCATCCCAAAACTTTTTATCTAAACCAACATTAGATAACATACATCGTAATTTCTCTAGTAACGTACGGTTCAAACGTTCAGCCACACCGTTCTGTTACGGAGTATGTCTCACCGTGAAATGTCTTTTTATACCCTTACTCTGGCATACTTGCAAGAATGGATCAAAAGAATATTCACCCCTATTATCATACCTTAATACTTTGATCTTTCTGCCAGTTTGAGTCTCCACCAGTTTTTTTTATTTCACGAAAATCTCTATAACCTCATCCTTTGCTCGTATGGTGTACACCCACACACGTCTAGAGAAATCATCAACAAATAAAACAAAATAATGGCTTCCACCAATTGATGCAGTCTTGGTTGGTCCCCATACATCACTGTGAACATATTCAAGGATCTCACGAGTATCGTGATTAGCCGTACCAAGCTTGACCTTTGTTTTCTTACTACACAATGCTCATAGAAATTTAATTTACAGGTTTTGGTACCTTTTAAAAGTCAATACCTCATCAGAGTTTGCAAAGACTTTTCTCCAACATGTCTCAATCGTGCATGCCATAACTTGATGGTGTCATTATGCGCCTCAGCAACATTAGCTTCATCAGTTGTACCTCCCTTCAAATAATACAAATTGTGACGCCAGACCCCTTGCAAAATCACCATGGCTCCATATGTGAACTTCATTTTTCCATCTTTAATGGTAACCTTGTAGCATTTAGCTTCCAAAGCACCCACAGAAATTAGATTTTTCTTTAGAGCTGGAACATATCTAACATCTTTTAACTCTTTGACCATTCCATCAAACATCTTGAGCCGAATTGTTCGTATTCCCATTGTGCGACAAGGTTGATAATTTCCCATCACAACTGCACCGGATTCTAAATTACGAAAATACGTAAACCATTCCTTTACAGGACATAAATGATAGGTTGCTCTAGTATCAAATATCTATTCATCCGAACTAGCCACATACGCTGTAGGTGTAATACTTAGTGAATAATCAGAGTTTTCATCTTTGTATGCCACGTTCGCTGCTACTGGTTTCTTCCCATGTCTCTTCTGAGCCTTCAGAAAATCTTTCCTCCAATGGCCCTTTTCATGGCAAAAGGCACACTCATCTCGAGTTATATTTCTGCTTCTTGACTTAGACCGAGAGTTCTTTCCACCATGCTTATTCTTTTTCTCCATCGCCCTTCCTTTGGCTAACAAAGCTTCAGACGATGTTCTTTCGGAATGTTTATCATTATTCTGAATTTCCAAATTGGTCAATGCTGTATAGACATCTTTAAAAACAATCACGCTTTTCCCATATAACAAGGTAGTCACACAATGACTATATTCTTTTGGAAGTGAGTGTAATAGAATCATAGTCTTGACTTCATCCTTTATATATTCATCAAGATTCTTTAAATCAGCAACTTTTCAAATCTGGAGACATGGTCGTGCATTGACACCCCAGGCTTCATTCGAAAGTCATATACTTGGCTCATTGCATGGAGACAATTTTTGGGACTTTTTAGCAAGTACTTTTCTTCTAATGTACGCCATACAGTCATTGCACACTCATCATCTTTCACCAGGTATTTCACTTCCTTGGTCAAGCAAGATCTGATCTGACCACAGGCTTTTTCATTCATACGATCCCAAGTTTCTTCGTCATACAAGTGTTTTTTATTTTTTAGAACAACGTCGAGATCGATTTGAATAAGGGCATCCATAACTTCGCGTCTCCATATGCCAAAGTTGATTTTCCCATCAAACTTTTCAACATCGATCTTCTGGCCTCCAATAACATGTGTTGAAAGACGATTTGACAATTTTTTTCCTTCCACCTAAACTGTCTCTCGGAATAGTATGGGTAGATCTCTCCCCACTTCTGGAAGTTTCACCTTCTACCATTTTCTCAATGAACTATTCCTACTTGAAAAACAATCTCTATGATGTTTATTTCGTGTGAATAAATGCACCAGGAAAGTTTCTAGGAGAATGGAGTGGTCACAATGGTCCCACTTAAAACCCAGACTTCTTAGACTCTTATTTTCTTGTTGATAGAAGTTTCCTAAACGTGCAAAAATACATACTACTTACAATAGATTGTCTCCCAAGTACAAATGACTGTCTCCACCGTATTCGTAAATAGTACCATATTTATGAATAGTACCGTATATGAACAATACTGTATTCCTCAAGTACGAACCTTCAGCTCTGATACCAATTGTTGTGAGCGGAATGCAGAATCAAGTGCACCAAATAATTGCGGAAAAATAAAAGACACAGGAATTTAACGTGATTCGGGAATTATGCCTACGTCCACGAGAGCAAGAGAAAAATAATTGTATTACTAACAATTATTTAAGTACAATATTTGAGTAACAAATCTCACTCTCCAAAACCCAAATACACCCAGTACTCTCATATACACTTGAAAGGAAATGCCTCTCAATTGTTCACACTCTTTGATTGCTATCTCTCAACAATTCATCCGAATTGCTCTAAACTTTGAAATGCTTCTCACAAATATTTTTGGGATGAATACAAATGCATTCGGCTTCTCTATTTATAGGCAAAACTTACAATATGAATACCTTAAAAAAACTTGGCCATTTTTAATTTTAATGGCTTCGGTGCTGACTTTGGTGAAGGGTATGAAACTTCATACTAGCACATGCACTTTTAGTCAAAAGGTTGATGGCCATGTGCATTTGTTCAACAAAGTTGGCTTCGGTTGATAATTGAGGCCAATAGTGGTGCGGCGTTGGAGTTATCAAGGGCTTTGTCCCATTTTTAATTTAATTTATCATAAAATTTTTTGTAAAAATGTAAAAATAACTATGAATAAAGCCTTAGGCGTTGAATTATGATATGTAACTAAGTTGCATTCATCGACTCTTGATCCACCAAGTATCGGGCTTACTTGGCTAAGGAGGAGTCCTTTTATAGAAAATCATTATGCTGGTCCAACCCGCAAATAAATATTGTTATTTTGAAATCCTTAGGGCCCTAGCTCTCCTCGTACAAAAGAACTGAAACTAGAGGTGGCCAATAAGCCGTGCCATGCCGTGCTCATTTCGGCAAAGGAAAGCCCATGCGTGCTCGTGCTCGTGTTGTGCTGTGCCCACTATGCATTTCGTGCCGTGCATAATTTTTTTTTTTAGGCCCAGCCTAGCCCACATGCCATGCCCACCCGTGTCGTACCGTGCCTAAGAAAAAAAAAAGCCCATTAAGTTTTTTTTTAAAAAAATTTTCTTAATAGTACATACCAAGTTGTTGGCATATTTTTTTTAAGTCTATATACTGTTTTGGATCTATGTGTCTTTATTCAAATTTAATAAAATCAAAAATTCAAAACTCAAGTCTATATTCAATAATAATAAATTAATGATAATAAGGGCCAGTTTGGTAATGCTGTAACTTTTAAAATAATTGCTGTTAACTATGCTGCAGAAATAATCAGATATAAAGAGAATCAGTTAAGTGTTTGATAGATTTTATTTTCAAAAGTATTATGAATTTTGAAAGCAGTTATGAGTGTTTGGTAAATCTTACTATTAAACTACTGTAAAAAAATAAATGACTAAAAGGTACATAATGTAGAATGAAATTTACTTACACATATAAAAATGTGCACATACAATATCTTTAATTGTATATTATAATACTTTTAACTAAAAATAAATTTTATACTATATTGATTTTATTTCTTTTATTTTGTTTATCTTAAAGTAATTGATAGTTAAAAAATCAACTACAATTTTCATTCAATAACATCAAGCAAAGAATAACTAGGTATTCCAAAAATAAACATAAAAAAAATGTAATGAGCTACAAAAACTCAAAATGAAAACAAATAATAGATTGTCATTCAATATTATATTCACATTAAACTTGCAGCAATATTATTTCTTAGAATAAAAAATTATTAGAATATTAAAGTATTGATTTTGTTTTCAATTTAAATAAGGATAATTGGGGGTTTAGGTAATAATTGTAAGGATATTTATGAAATTTTATTAAAGGATAAAATTGATTCTCAAAATCAAAATCAAAATCTAAAAGCTACTCTTTTCCAATTTTTCAAAATTAACTATAGGAGGGGTTGATTTTGGTAAAAGTGATTTTAATTTTTTTTTTTTACCAAACACCAAAATTAGCTTTTAAATTTTTACAATCACTTTTAACCCTCCCAAAAGCAATCCAAAACGGGCCCTCAAAGAATGTAATTTTAATTACCAAGTTTGACTCTATAATATTATAATTCTTTTATAATACTTAACAACAACAATAATAATAAATTTTTTTTAAGGGTTAACTTAATTGTTAAATTGAAATTACATAGAGTCATATATCATAGTTCATAAATAATATTAATACATATTTATAAAATCATGATATTTAAAATTTTATTTATTAAAATCATGATATCGATTATTTATTTAATAAATTATAAACATAAATCAATTATAATTTTTTTGAAACCAAGGATTAAATAAATTTAAAAAACTTGAGCTAATAAAATATATTAAAAGATTCAATTTTAAGTTATTTATAAAATCATAAAATTTTAAGTTTACTTTCATTAAAAGTGAAATGTGGTTATTGTGTACTTTTTTGCATGCCATGCTTTGCTCTATCTCTAATTGTGCCATACTTTTAAGGTCTATGTGCCTAATATTCTATGCCTGGCCAGGCCCATGTAGGTGCGATGCCGTGTCCCGTGCTTTACTGAAATATGCTCATGCTGTATTGTGCCGTGTTATATGAAAACGTATCGTGCCTGTGTCATGCCTTGTGTCATCTGACCCATTGGCTGTCTCTAATTGAAATTATTCATCTTACTAAATTTTATCTAATTGATTTTTCTTCTATGGATTTTATGGCACTTGAAATTGAACTTGATGTTTACATTATGAATATGGATTCTGATAATAAATTTTCAGGAGTGAAAGAGAATTGGTGAGCTAACAAAAAAAAATTGATATTAAGAAGGACAAATTATATTCATTAATTTATCTATTAATGACATTAATATTGATTTACCAGTTGCCACGCCTATAGTAGAATTTGAATTTTCAGTTATGAATTTCGTGAATTGTTAGTGAAATTAAATGGGAGAAACTAATTGTATTCTTAGAAAAAAAAAATATTTTGTAGTCTTGATGATAGGTAATTCTTCAATATTTTCAACATATGAAAACACATCGATCACAGTTATAATGTATTGTTTACTTACTATAGTAGAAGTGGGGAGTGCAGAGTCATCCCACTCCAGTGTTGACTTGCTTATTTGAAGAGGAGTGAGAGTCTTACTCCGTGGGGTCTACTTACTTTTAAAGTGTGTAGTGGGATTCCTACTGCCATAGAAAAAGGTGGAAGTGGAAATTCACTCATATATCTTTCTTTTTTACTCATTTTTTGTTAATATAATATAATTTATATTTATTAAAATAAAATAATATTACATTTACTTAAAAATAATAATATTATATTTATTTAAATAATATTATTATTTTATTTAATAATATTAAACTTATTAAATAAAATATTATTATATTTAGTAAAAAATAATAATTTATGTAATCTAAGTTAAAATTATTTAAAAATAATATTATTATATTCATAGAGAATTAATAATATTACTATATATTATCTTCATTTGAAAATATAATATTATTGTATTTATTTACAATTACTAATTAATAATAATAAATAGTTTATTCTAAAAAAATATTAATTTTGTACTATATTATTAATAATATTGTTTCATTTGTGTTGCGCTTATCAATAATTTTTAATTTACATAATAAAAATTAATAAAAATTATGATTTACATAATTAAGAATATTAATAATTATTTTAATTTACAAGTATAATAAAATGAATATTTTATTTTTAAAATATATTTTTATATTAATTTTGTAATTAAAAATTACAATTCTTTAAATGAGGATAAAATTATAATTTGAAAACATTTACTCACAACCCAAGACAAAGTAAACACATAAACTGTATTCTGACTCTGATTTCATACTCTCATTTCATTGTAAGTAAATGACATACTCTCATTTTATTGTAAGTAAATGAAATACTCTCATTCTCACTCCATAATCTTAATCCCAAAATTCCCACTCCTCAGAATTCTTACTTCAATCCAAAATGTAAATATTACCTAAATGTATTGAATTAAATGTATTAATGAACTTTTATTTTATTTGCTAACCATTTTTAAATTATATTAATTATTTGAACTCAACCCTACTAGATTAAATTCTTGTCATCGCCTCTAATTGAGGCTATTGCTACAAACAAAAAAGGAAATGAAAAAGCAATTAACAAAACAAAAATCAAAGTCTAAATTTTATCAAACTTTTAAAAAGCTATTTGTTATAATTATCCCTATATGAATAATATGTATAAACTTAAAAATTAGACAATAAGTAAATGTGTCATTTACTAAAGTGTACTTTCTTGAGCGGTGCTAATATTTAGATGAAATGATAATAAAATGAAAAGTAAAATAAGTTGATACTAAAATTTAACTACTCGAAGGAAAAATGAACAAAATGTCAAAACTTCATTATGTTGTATTAATAAAGGAGAATGCCAGTTTTACTTACTGTCCTACTATTTTCTTAATAGTCAATATCTCTCATGTCATAAAAAAAATTAAAGGAAAAAAAATAAATAAATAAGTTATTTTTTTGGTATTTTATCTTGACAACATAAAATATATAGTTAATTAAAAGTTTGACTAGTCAATTAAGAGAGATAGTAAATTTATTACTTTGCCCTAAATGTTTTGAACATAATCAAAATCCCCTCTGTGGTTAAAAACAGTTATGTTAAATTTAATGTTTTTGTATCTTTCAATATTTTATCCTTGATGAATTTTTTTTTGAATTTTGTTAAGCACATATTGTTACTGATATTACATCAGACTTTACAATTACTATTTACAAGTAAAATATGTATTTGGGACCTCCCCGCCATCCTTGATGAAGTTAAATGCACTACTGATTAATTACAAATTCTATGGATAAAACAGTGGAGTCGTCAAGAAACGAAAGGTTGAAAGTTAAAAGAATTTTTTCACAAATAAATATGAAAAAGGCTACTGAGCTGCTGGGCTCGATGACTGAAATGCCATGCCTGCTATCACCCGGGTTCAAATAATGGAGGGCAAGAGTTGGGGTTTAGTGGGTGAAGTTTTTATTGTCATGATCTCATAGAAACCCTAAAATAAATAAATAAATTGAGAAGAATATAATTATAAACGGGATTGCTAGAGTTGTGATGCGAACCTTGTCTTCGACGAATTTAATCCAAAATCGAGCAAGAGCTCTCTCGTGAGGATCACTTGGCATCAAGGAGGGATTCTGTGGCCACACCTCTTCAATGTACTCGAGAATAACCATGGACTCACAAACTGGTTTTTTGCCGTGGACAAGCACTGGGATCTTCTTGTGAACTGGATTATACGTCAAAAGCAAAGCACTCTTTCCGTTTGAGAATACATCTTCTTCAATAAATTCATATGGCACGCCTTTCAATTTCAGAGCCCAAATCACTCTGTGAACAAATGGACTCGGCAGTGCCCCATGAAGCTTCACTTCACCCATCTTAACTCTAAGATTAAATTTGATGTTGAGTAATGAGTATAGCTGATAACTCGCTGCATGTGTTTCTGAATTTATAGTTGATTTGTGGAGTTTGCTTTCTTTAGCACTTAGCAGAAGGCTTCAAATTTCCACTAATAAAACGATTAATGCTGAACGCGAAGAACTAATACTATTTCAACAAAATACATTTTTTCAAAGTTGTGCGCAAATTAATTACGTTTGTTTCTGTATTTGGGTGGTTAATACAAACTAGTTTGATAATTAGCCACGTAATGAAATTTTTGGCATTTAATATCTTTTTCCATGGATGATGATCATGGATCAATCAGAGAACAAGACGTATATCCACTTGGAAGTAATATGGTAATTTGTTATAAAAAATTCAATTGAATTTTTTTTTAATTTCTTTTTCAATTTTCTGTCGTTGTACATATTTAGTATAAAATATCTAATGACTGAAAGTGCTTGATTAATTAATTTAGAAAGTTCTTTTCAAAATTTACCTTTGTTTGTGTTAGATGGTGTTGTGTGCAAATAAATTACGTCTACTTCTGTATTTGGGTGGTTGTTATAAACTAGCTAGATAATTAGCCACGCATTAATTAATCAAATTTTTGTCATTTAGGACCAATTTAGGATTGTGGAGGTTGATGAAATAAACTATTTGTGTTGTGCAGATGAAATAAGCTATTAATTAAAAAAGTAGATTTATGTTTGATAAACTGTATTGTTGCAGTTATTGTGAATTTAAAAAAAAAAGTACATGCATTTAGTAAATTTTATTACAAAAGTGTTGTTTTATTATATAATGACTAAAATAAACATAAGTTTTAATTACTTTTTATTTTTAGAGTATGTTTAATAAATTATTTACACATATCTTTTTTTTTAAATTTGTAAAATTATATTAAAAAAACTCAATTAAAAGAAATCTAAAGAACTTTATAATCTGTTACATAAAATATGATAAAAATAAAGGTATAATTTATATATTACGGTTTATAGATAAGTATTATATAATTGTCTTTTTGTTTAAATTTAGGGTTATAATAGGAATTTTAAAAAAGTGTGTAGCTTATCAAATATGCTTTCAGGCAAAATTCTCCTCTCACCAACTATCTCGTCTGCCCATGTTGTTAGTCGAGTACTCATCAATTCAGTCACAATTTTCCTATCATAAAACCATTACTGCAGTATTTTTCTAAAGTGATCAATAAGATGAATAACAGAAAATTTTTGTAGTTCTCTTATGAAAGAATTTACGCTTTCCATGATATTTATGGTAAGTATACTGTACCTCTTTCCTTAAAAATCAGACTTTTTCCAATTACATTTATCAACACTATTTTCTAAGTAATCAGCCGCTCCCGAATGGAGCATCCATAACCTTTCAAGTTATTTTTTAAATTCTTCGTGTCCATATACTTTTGCTGCATTAATAAAGGCAGACTCAAATTCTTCCTAAAGAGCTTTGGACATCTTGAATTTTGACTTAATGTTACCTTTGACGTGGTAAAAACAAACACCATGAGCAGCAGTGAGAAATACTTTCAGAAGGGTCCTCTTTATGGCAATGCATCAATAAGAAATAATTGCTAACTCTGTCCTATCGCCAATCACTCTATGTAACTTCGTTATAAACCATTCCCAAGCATCATTGTTTTTCGAATCTATGACCCTAATGGCTAATAGATACAGTTGATTATTACCATCCATACATGTTACCACGAATATGCTTCCACGATATAGTCTCTTTAGATGAATACCGTCTACAGGCTTGATGTACTGCATGAAACCTTGGATGAAAAATCCAAGCGCTATAAAGTAGTATAAGAAATTATCATTTCCATCCTGCTTGAGGTGAGCAACTGTACCCTCATTTGCTTTGGTCAAAACATGAAAGTATTTGGGAAGTTATATGATTTTACAGAGTTCCTACGTACTATTTCAAGATCAATTTCTTTGCCTCGATATGCTTGCTGATACGTTCACTAAACACTGTATTCTTACTACTAGTCTGCTCTAATGTCATTCAAAGTGTATATCCGTTTATCCTAGATAAATTTATCCACAATAAGATGACCAACAACCTGACTCCTTACTTGACGAAGACCATTAGGCAATACCTTATTAGAACAATTGTGTTCATTGTCAACTCTTCTCACAACCCAAGGAACATTTTACTGTTTCGAACCTCTCGTTGCTCAAATGTGCCATTTACATGATTATGAAAATAATAAGCCTCAAAGTGTGTCGTTGTGAACCGTGCAATCTTGATATTAAATTTATCCCTCAAGACAACTTTGTGCAGTTCCAGTATTAACTCATTCTTTTCACGAACAACTTACTCCCATCAATATTAGCAGAATTACAGCTTCAAACTAAATTTGAAGTAACTAGGTTTGCAAGAAAAACTAGAGCAAGACTCACTAGGGGATCAACTGTTGTCCTCCTCCTCGAACGGGCCATTGGAAGAACTTGATAGTTGTCTTTGTTTTTAACAGGAATATCATATTGATGCTCATCATTATCATTGATAGGAATATTGGAATGACTGATACCCCCATCATCAACAGGACTATCATTGCTATGGAAATCATTGTTGTGGAATGGAGAATAATGTGAGCATAATGATGTCGTTAATGGTAACATTTCTTTTTCAACATCTGCTAATGTAATATCGTTCTCATCCATGGTATCATTAATTTCATGGACTAGAGAGTAGCGTTGTGGTAACGACATTCACTGTGCTAACACCTCATCTTTAATATTGGGGATAAAGTTATTTGCTCTAAACAAACTTTCAATTTCTACAAGTAGCTGAGGATCACGAGTTGAAACTTGAGGATAAAGTTTTTTGTTCTAAACAAATTTTCAATTTCTACAAGTAGCTGAGGATCACGAGCTGAAACTTGAGGAGTTGTAGTGACAAATATAGGGATGCATCCATAGTTAACCACATCAGCGGTAATGTGCAACACAACATTGACTATTTCATCATTAAATATATCCATAGGTAGTGAACATGCATGAGAGATTGTGTTACTAGACCTTAAAGTTTTCTTTATCGACATACTATATTTGTTAGGATTTATCTGCAAAACTTCATACACTCTTGTCAGAAATTGATCAAATATATAATCTTTTCAAACTAAAAAAGTTATATTCTTGGCGTTCACGTACTCTATACAGCCATTTGCCAACATCTCCCACCAACCGTCATAACACAATTGAAGCACAACTGAATATATTAAACATAAAGATCATTAAAAAAATAAATAAATAAGGTTACATGCTATAAAATAAAGTGAATATGCGGCACATTTATATGGATGTCACACATACTATGATTATGAGTCATAATGTAATAGGTTTCTATAGTACTTAAGTTTAGGCAATTTTTGGTTTGACCATGTGATAGAATAGAGTAAATAATTTTGAATTTAATTCGTCTCGTAGCAAGCTTTGAAACTGTATATTATATGTTCAAAATAGACATTGTAGCCTAAGTTATGACTTTCGAAAAATATCTAAATTTTAGTGAGACGTGCTACTTTGATGAGATAGGCAGTGGGATAAATGCTTGTCTCACGTAAACACAAAACTGATTATGTGTGACAGGCACTTGTCCCATTGTCTGTCACACATAATTTGGTGAGACAGGCATCTTCAACAAATTATGTAAAGATATGTTTGTCTCACCAATTTATGTACGACAGGCAGTGGGATAGGTGTCTGTTGTATATAATTACTTCTATGTTTATGTGAGACAGGCACATATCCCACTGCTTGTCTTATTGAATTAGTTATCTCATTTGTTATGAGCTCATTTTTTGCTTGAGTTTTTGTTGTTTTGAACTTTTTTTTCATTTCTTAACTCAAACTAAGTACTTTAATAAATTCTATTATTTTATGAATGAAAAAAATAACATTTGCAACAAAACCTACTTTAATTTTAAACTTATTTGTTAAACTCAATATATTAAAAGTATATATTGTGTAAGAATATATACTAACCTTAAGAAGCTTTCCAATTGATGATTATATCTTTAGTTACACAGTGCTTGTTTGATGGAATTTGTTGATTTATTGACAATGATGAAGTTTGTTGAGAGTAAGGAAGGTTTGTTAAATTGTTGAAGGTTAAGAGCATTTAAGTTTGCTGGGAATTTTTAAGTGGCATATGTTTGTAAATTTGTTAAAAGTGATGAGGATAATTTAGTCCAATAATAAGATGTTTGGCTAGTTATGATAGAAAAAAATTTAGTGGGTCAAATTTAAAAATTGTAAAAATTTTAAGATAATTTTTATAAATTTTCCCCCAAAGCTTAGAAGGCATTATAAAAGGGCATTATGAGAAATTGGAAGAAAAATTGGACTTAAAGAAAGGGCCTATGAATATTAAATTCGGGCCAGAAGCTGATAATGCAGTGGATTTATTTGATCCATTTGATTTGAGCCTGTTTATGCATAACCTAACAAGTATTGTCAAGTAACGAACAGAAATTTTCTAAAGGGTTCTATCACTTCTCCGTTCGTTTTCTTAGCAACCAAATGAAGTTAAACTAAAATAGTTAGGAGGACATTGAAGGATTATCAATCCATCGTATAGGTAAGTAACATTACTTGGAGTTGAAAAAAAAATTTGGAATAATATTGGTAAATTACAGTACTATACATATTTTCATAAGGGTTAATTTTATATTACTGTTCTCATGAATTCACTATCTTTAAATCACTCTTTATTTTTTAAAAATCTAAATTTATTCTTCATTTTTATAAGAAAATAAAAAAACTTCATCAACCCACCTCCATCTTTTAAAGATAGTCAATTCATGAAGAAATAATCCAAAATGTACACTTCATATAAAGTCATAATTTTAACTTTCACATTAGTCCAAAGAAATTAGAAGTCTAAGAGGAAGTGGAGTGTCTGTGCTTTTTAAGGCAACCTATTTACATGGGGTTACATTGTATTACTTGCAATGCAATGCAGATCTACATTTGGTGTAGTAAGAGGCTACATCAGCTAAATCGAATTAGAAGTCGAGTTTAACTAATGTAGCAATTGCCACATTAGTTTTTTTTATTATTAATAATAAAATCAATTAATAAAAATTAATAAATTTATAATTTATTATTCAATACTATTATATTATATTTTAATTTTTATTATATTAAAAATATAGCTAAATAATGTAATATTTAATTATATTGTAATAATTAATATACAAAATTGATTAATATTTAATAAGTTAATATAACTAATAATAAATACTTAAATAATATATACAAACATAACATAGTATTAGGTTATTTTACTTATATTATAGCAATTAATATATAAAAATTGATTATTATTCAACAATTTAATATAAATAATGATATAAAATATTATCACATATACTACAGAACTCTTACTTAAATTATTTAGCACAATTCATTTTGTTAGTGAATATGTGACCACAATTGTATCACTTTACTATTTTTTTATTATCTTGTGGTATGTGTAAACGTTTATTCTATCATCCTAAGATGACTTTTGAACTAATCTTGTAGGTTTTAACTATTTATTTGTGTTGTTATATTATCTAGAAATTATTTGTTTTCGATCTTTATTTTAAAGGTTACTTATTTAGAAAATATTGAAAAACGCTTGTTATCTTTTTGAAAATTTAAAATGATAAGCTTTGACTTTATAAAGAATTATGATTTTGTTTTTTAACATCTATACTAAAAAGAATGTTAAATTTCTAAAATTTAGGACTTCTATATTTAGTATTTTTCTAACTACTAATAAATACTATTTTCTAAATATATAATCTAAATTAATCATAAAAAATTAATATAGTATAGTGCAGCACTAAACATAATATAATTAAAAATTAATATAATACAATATAGCACCAAACATTGTACAATATTATTATTGTTAGGGAATTTTAATACTACCTAAGACCTTACAAGCAAAAATATCGAACAAATAATAAATAGAAAATAGATGAATAATAAAACCAATTATACAACATAAGAATTCACGTGAAAAACTCTTATATTAGAGAAAAATCACGGTCACTAAGGATGACGAGAGAAAAATCTACTATATAAAAAATTATTACAATCATTCTAGTATTTTTTTTCTCACATCCAGAACCCCAATAACATCTAATCTCTTAATAGACTTATTTTTTCTCTCACATTCGAAATTATCTACTTGTAAAAAATTGATTGTTGTGTTATATATATAGTGATTATTTCTTGTAGGAGATGTATTCATTTTCTTATACTAGCTATATTTCTTCTTAAATAAATAAAATTTTAAAAGAAAAATTACTTATTCTTTAAATATAAATCCTACTAAAGAACAAAATATTCTAAAAAACTCTTATTGACACATAAGATATATTTCTTGATAGTTATAAAGTGATACTAATATAACATATTATAATATAATATAATGCACCGAATGCATCGTAAACGTCCAATGAACGAAATAGCCATAAGATTCCATTCGTCAAAAAGAGTACAATGACCTAATATATAGTTTGGAAAATGATTGAAGTCGCCGTGGATGTAGGAATATGACAAAAGTGAAGGCACAAAAATTTCAAATGAATTTGTTGCTTCTGAATCAAATGAAGTCAAATCTGGCAGGCAAGTTTGGAAATTTATAAATGAATGTTGACTTTCAACAAACCTGGGCCGTGAAGTTGAGCATGACATTTGGTGGTAAACAACATATGTATTCTTTTGAACTAATATATGTTGGGTTGGACTCCTTTCAAATATGATAAAAAAAAAATAATAAATTCTTTTTGGTAAGCGAAAGTTTAGAAATTTTTGTTCATTCGGGGTGAATTTTTAAGAAAGGTAAAGTAATTAATGCAAATAGTATAAAAAGAAAGGGGATCGTGTTATCCAAAATATTGAATTTTGAAATTCGAATGAATATATTTGCATATATACAACGAATTAATTATGGGCCAATCAGATCTCAAGATTAGATCAAGTGTGATTTAAATCATCACATATAATTTTATTGAGATCACATGTGTTCTGAACCATAAAATCTGATTCTATTATAATAGCTAGCCACATCACAATTGATCATAAAATATCAAATGCCATAGCACATTTGATCACATTTATTATATGGTGGAGATTCATAATCTCAAAGCAAAAATATATATAAAAAGCAAAATCTCTTTTATTATTTATATCTATAAAAAAGTACCCACTAGTCACTGCTAAGCGAGGCGAGCAAGCCTCCAAACCTTGCCCATAAGACAATATAATAAATTAATAACAAAGCCAAAATAACTCTTTTACCACCATTACAAAAGCAAAATAAGCACAATGAGAGACTCAAGTGCTCAACGAGCAGATTTTATACTACTGCATTCTGGCAGAAGCCTGCAGCTTTTCATAGCGACCTTTGAAAAAGACCAACAATTCATCCCTACTAGGGAGGTTTTCCTCAATTACGGGGAATTGCTTGTAATTTTCTAACCACGCATGCAAGTGTGGGAATTTGTGAGATTCAAAAAGTTTCACTCCCACTATATCTTCAATGATTTGCAACCAATAGACAATGGAACCAAATGCAATGTCAACTAAGCCAATCTTGTCTCCATTGAAAAATTTCTTCTCTACTAAGCCATGTTCTTCAACAATTTGTAGCATTTCCAAGATTTCTTTCATCGTATTCTCTTGATCTTCAATGCTACGAAACAATTTCCAAACAGCAGCTCCCTGCCATAATGTTTTATATCTAATTATATATTATCAACATATATGATTAATAATAGAACTGGAGAATTTTAATTCAAAGCTGACACGAAGTATAAAAACTGATTTTTTAACGATTTTGTGTTATTACGTGTTCATTTATAACTGTGTATAATTAAGATTTAATTACATATATGTTATATTATTAAATAACTAAGTAATCTTGTTAAAATTCAGTACTGAATGAAAATCCGTAAAGAATTAACTTAGGTAATTAAATGAGTTAGAGTGGTGACAAGAACCTTGTTTTCGGCAAAGTTAATCCAAAAACGAGCTTGAGCTCTATCATAAGGATCGCTCGGCATCAATGGATTCTGTGGCCACGTCTCTTCAATGTATTCGAGAATAACCATGGACTCGCAAACTGGTTTGCCGCCATGAACGAGCACTGGGATCTTCTTGTGAACTGGATTATACTTCAAAAGCAAGGCACTTTTGTTTGAGAGATCTTCTTTAATCAATTCAAATGGTATGCCTTTCAATTTCAGAGCGCATACCACCCTGTAATTAAATGGACTCATCAATCCCCCATGAAGCTTCACTTCAGCCATGTTTCTAAGAGTATTATTGAAGTTGAATATCAGGTTGTTCGTTGTTTGAAGAGCTGATGACTCATTACGTATGTACATCTGATTTAATAGTGATTCATGGAGGGTGCTAGCTTGGGCTACAAGTTGAAAAGGTTGAATTCAAACTTGAAAGAACTGATGTTGACTCTCGCAATTTAGTCTATAAACTAAAGCATACGTTTAGTTTACATAAAGAACCTTTCTGCTTTCTAGAAACATTGATGCGCAAAAGTGGTCGAACAGTAAGACAGAAGAAAACAGTTAATCCAAGTCATTAGGAGGTCGAACAACTTTTCTAGAAATAGCTGAGTAACCATATTTTCAATTTTAAAAAGGGTTGCAAAATACAAACAACAATTTTTTTTTTTGTTTTTTAGAAAAACTTAGGTGGAATTGTCCGACAGCCTCAATATAGGTTTATTACAACGAATCTTAATATGGATTCGTCAATGAGACTCACACTGAACTCCACTGAATTATTTATTAAAAAAGTTAATGTTTCTTATGTTAAGATCCATCTCTCTACCATATACTAAATTTTTAGTAGGCTGTCTCAAAACTTCAACAGACTGAGATGATGGGATAATTCAGCACAAATTGGACTAAATAATTAATTATAGACATGGCATTTGTTTACCGATTTAATATTTATTTGCGTCATGAATGCATTATCAATGCTTTTTAATTTGCCTCATCAATGATGATCATGGATAAATTAATCAACGTAAATTTGCCTTTTGAGCATGAATTGGAAAGTAAATGTTGAACAATGTAACCTGACTAGTGCCAAATTAATGCGGAGACACTTCTATAAGTAACTTGGCAATATGCAAACTGACCAGTCTTTCAAGCATAATATCATTATCATTAATTCACTTGACTAATATATAACTGAGCATTAATCACCGCATGAGTTTGTTGACTTCTTTTTTCATGCAATATGAACGCAAAGCAAAGTCATGGTCAAACACGCGCATGCCTCCAATTTGTCAAAGCTAAATGGGTGGCTTTATTGGTTTGTTTTTCGATGTTGTTTTTCAAAGAAATAATGACATTTTTCAGGCCTAGAAAGGCTATAAATTGAAAGATTATTCGATGAGGTAGAAGCAATGAGATTGACATTGCCAAAAGATAATGAGTTGATTCACCGTTTTTTTTTTTTTTTTAATTTCAGTTTGTGTTTTTGAGAGTTATATCTGATTGATTGTGTTTCTTGACATTCCTGAATCATCAATTAAAGGTTAAAAATAGGTCTAGGGATGGATGGATTGGATCATATTAGCAGATCCAACCATAACAAGAAGTGATACTTGGTTTTCTCAGTTTTTGTACTCATAAATATAAGCTTTAATCTAATATGACATAATATAATTGAATATATAAATAATAAAAAATAAATTACGTGCGTTGGGAATACACAGAGAGAGGCCTCGAAGCCCATATAGTTTCCTACGATCTGGAAGATTTGATATGACCACAGGAACCTCGTTGAAATTGTTAGCCCATGCATGCAATCGAGGAAGAGCGATGGGTTCCCACAATTTGACGCCCACAACTTCTCCGATTGTATCAAACCAAAACGAGAGCCATCCATGGGCAATGCCCACTAAATTTGTAGCATCTCCCCCGAAGAATTTCTCATGCCCTAGGCCTTACTCTTCTAAGATTTTCAGAATTTCTCTTAAGTTCCTTTGCTGCCTCCTTTTGCTCTTCATTCATTTTTTGGAACTGAGGTGAGGCTATTTTATAATTAATCTTGATTAATTATAAAATAGCCTCACTTCAATTTCTTTCCTATGGAAATTAATAAATACCACTTACGTCTCCTACTATTCTCATAATACCCAATAACTCTGTTAAAACTATAATTTTATATTATTATTTTTATTTTTAAATATATTTTTATTCATGTTTATTATAAATTAAGTAAATCATATAAATTAAAATTAAAATTCAAATTCAAATACTGAAAATAAGAAATATAAGTTTTAGTATGAATAAAAAAAATTAATATAAGAAAAGTTTCTTGTAGTTTTTGTTAATTTTTAAATAATTTTCTCTCATAATTAAAAAATATATATTTTATATTCCCAAGATCCAATATTAAATAAATGATCTACTTATCTCTCGTTTCTTATAAAATAAGGATAAGTGGTATATATATATATATTCATTTTCAATTGTTTTCAAAGGATAAATGGTATATATTAATTTTAGTAAGAGAGAAATTGATGATCTCTCAATTGTTTTTAACAAGTTGAGTAAAGAATTTGAATCCTTTGAATAATAGACGGTTTCAAAGAGTTTAAAATTTCAGAAGAGGAGAAAATAATTATTTTACTGGAACAACAAGAGGTTTTTGATCATTTTTCACAAAATGAATAATTTATGATATCTGTTGTTTAAAGTTACCTTGTCTGCTTAAAATAATGAAGCTGAAACTGAGTTGTGGCTCGCTCATAACTAGCATCAGTTGGCAACAATGGATTTTCAGGCCATGTTTCTTCGATCTATTCAAGGATAATAAGCGATTAACAGATGGGGTTTTCACCTTGAACAAGTAGAGGAATTTTTTTTGTGAACAGGATTATATGCATTTTATGAGTGATTCACTTTTGTTCAGAAGATTTTCCTCTTTTTATTCATCATTTAACACCCTTGGGCTTCAGTGCCCATATCACTCTGTGGCCGAAAGGGCAGCCCAAAATCCTTGTAGCTACACTTCTTCCATTGTCGTGAGTTATATATATGAGTTATATACATAACAAAGTGACAATGCCATAAAAAAGTTAAAAAAATACATATTTCAGTATGTTAATAAATAAAAAATATAGTTTTTAATGTGTTAAAATCTATTTTTTTATTTTTTACTGACATCTTTATGGGGCGCACTATAAAGTAAAGATTTCCAAACTATATATATAGGGCCAGTACAATTCAATTCATGCTCATAATTTAATGGGGTTGTATTTTTTTTTTTTTAACTTGAGCAATCAAGTTTCATTTTTTTAAAATGATACATTTGGCTTTGCTATATGTGTGTTCTAATTGATGATGCCTGTGTTAAGATACTTGTTAATTAAGTTTGTTACACTGCTGAGCTGGATAAGTTTGTTACAATGATGAGCTGGATGTTGAGTAAGCAAAGGTTGTTATTTCTGTTAGCTAGATATAGTTTTCCTTTATTCTTTTCTCATGTAACTGATGTATGTAAATGCTTATGGATTCTAGTATATAAAGTCTTGTAAACTCATTCATAAAAGAAATAGAAAGAATGTTCTGCAGTAAGATGTTCTAGAGTTTTCTTTGATATTTTCTCAAAAACCAAACAGCTTTGTACAATAAAACATTTTTGATTTGGTATCAGAGCCTTAGTTCAGATCATCACGCTAATGGCTTTCTCGAACTCCAATATCAATGCTTCTTCTTCAATTTTATCTTTTACATTCACAACACCAATTAAACTTGATCGATCAAACTATACAATTTGGAAATCTCAGATCCTTTCCTCTATTCGAGCTAATGATCTTGAGAGTTTACTTGATGGATCACGAACTTGTCCTGATCAATCTCTGTTAGATGGAGTAGCAGGCACTAGTGAGGTTATATCAGAGAATCCTGCTTATGCTGTTTGGAAGAAACAAGATCATATGCTGTTGAGCTGGCTATTATCATCTGTTCATGTTGCGATTTTAAGCCTTGTGGTAAATTCTAAAACTTCTCATGAACTTTGGACTAGCTTAGAGCAGCAATTCGGATTTGAAACTGCAGCTAAGAAAGTTCATTTAAAAATAATGCTAAATAATCTTAAGAAAGGATCCATGTCAATAACAAAGTACTTTGGAAAGCTTAGATCTGTTACTGATGAACTAGTAGTAACAGGTAATCCAGTTAGCTCTCTTCACTTTATTACACACTTGATTTCTGGTTTAGATCAACCTTATTATCCTGTTGTAGTGTATATTGAAGCCAATGTTCTTAAAATGAGCATAAATGAAGTATACTCTATGTTGCTGACTCATGAAGCTAGGTTGGAAAATGCTCAGACTAATGCTAGTAAAGAAGCAAAACTGAACTATATGGCAAATGTAGCTCAAATTGGTAACAATCAAAAGAAACCAGGAAATAATGCTGGATGGAATAGTAATGCTCAAGGAAATTGGAATGGAAATTTTGTTAATAGATCTGGAAATGGTAACTAGAATGGAAATAATAATAGGGGAGCATATGGATATAATAGAGGTGGCTTTATAGGACAAAATCAAGGTAGAGGCTGGAATGGTAATCAAGGGAGAGGTGGTTTTAATGGAAATTTCTTTGAAGGATTTAACAGTAATGGTGGTGGATTTAATGCTCATGGTCCTGATAATAGATTTAATGGTAATGATAACTTCTATGGAAATGGATTTAATGGCAATGGTTTTGGCGGTGGACCTAATGGTAACATTGGACTATTTGGTAACGGGTTTCATAGAAATGATGGTTTTTCTAGTGCTAGTGGCAGAAGAAGTGGTCGAGGAAACATGACTTGTCAAATTTGTTTCAAACAGAATCACTCTGCTGTTGATTGCAGGAATAGGTTTAACAAGAATTTTGTTCCTAATTTTCCAATGCAAAATCAGGTGTCTAAAGCTGCTTATATGATGACTTCAGAAGGAGCTGCTGATCAAGGTTGGTACTCGGATAGTGGGGCTACTCATCATTTTACAAACAATATCCAAACTTTGACTGAAGGTAAGCCTTATTTGGGATCTCAGTTATTACTAGTTGGAAATGGCCAAGGACTTACAATTACATACACAGGCTGTACTTGTCTTTATACCTCCCTAAGAACATATCTAAATTTAAACAATGTACTGAGTGTACCTAGCATTACAAAGAATCTTATCAGCATATCTCAACTTTTGTTCGACAACAACATAACCATTGAGTTTTCTTCTAATATGTGCTTTATCAAGGACAAGATGAAGAGAGCTTTGCTGGCACAAAGGATTGTTGAAGGTGGCCTCTACAAACTATTGTCACCAAATGACTTTTCCTTCCCTTTAAATTCTATGCTGCAAAACCAAATTCTATGGTGTCAGTTCTTTTCAATTCCAAGAATATCAAATCATTACAAGGGTCAAATGATCAAATATCTGTTGATCAAAGTTATCATAGTTCTGTTTCTACTAGTTTTCTTGCTTCAGGAAGTGAGTAAATAAAGTTGTTACACAACAGATTTGGTCATCCAAATAAACATGCTTTGCAATTAATTCAAAGAAATCTTGTTTCACACAATATTCCCAAGCAATCTATTGATTTTTGTAATGCTTGTTAGTGTGGTAAAATGCATCAACTTCATTTTTCTGTTACTGAAATCAAGTTTAAATCTCCATTTGAATTGTTATACACTGATTTATAGGGACCAACTCCTGAATATTCCATGAATGGATATAAATACTATATCTCATTTGTAGATGATTTTACTAGATATTGTTGGATTTTTCCTCTTACACTCAAATCTGAAGCCTTTGTGACTTTCAAACACTTCAAACTCCTTGTTGAAAAATAATTTTCTTTACTTATCAAATCTCTACAATCAGACATGGGGGTGAATATTTAGCCTTTAGATCTTTTCTTCAACAAGAGGGTGTTCTTCTTAGATATAGTTGTCCTTATACACATCACCAGAATGATGTTGTTGAAAGGAAACATAGACACATTGTAGAGACAGGCTTAACACTTTTAGCTCAGTCTCAATTACCAATCTCTTTTTGGTGGGAAGCTTTTCACACAGCCTCTTTTCTAATCAATAGAATGCCTACACCAGTTCTAAATAATTTGTCTCCATTTCAGAAGTTACATCATCAACTACCAGATTATACATTCCCAAGAGTCTTTGGTTGTTCTTGTTTTCCCTTACTGAGGCCTTATAATCAGCATAAACTTGATTTCCATACTCAAATGTATTTTCATTGATTATAGTCCTCTTCATAAAGGGTATAAATGTCTAGACAAATCTAGAAAAATATTTGTAGCTAGACATGTTACCTTTAATGAGTCTGAATTTCCCTACAAACAACCATTTTCTAAACAACCTTCTTCACCTATCTCTGAAGATAATAATTTAGCATCACCAAATCAAGTTACTTTCTTTCACAAATTCCTATCTACTGAGAGTAGCAATGCAGGGTCATCTGACAATGCCTCTGCTCCAGTTCTGTCTCCAACATTAGGTTCTAGCTCAGCACATGTTTCTTCTTCAACACCATCCTTTATTCCTCCTTCTTGTTCTACTTCAATTCCAAAATCTATTCATCCTATGATTACCAGAGCAAAAGCTGGCATTTTCAAACCCCAAACTTATGTCAAAGCTACTCTACAAGATCCTAAGTGGTTCTTGGCCATGAAAGAAGAATTTGAAGGTTTAAAAAGAAACAGTACCTGGACATTGGTTCCTGCTGAGACAGCCTAAAAAATTGTTAGAAATAAATGGGTTTACAGAGTGAAGTATAACTTTGATGGTAGCATCTCCAAATACAAAGCTCGTTTGGTAGCAAAGGAGTATGATTAAACACAGGGAATTGACTATTTAGTCCAGTTGTAAAGCCATGTACAATCAGAGTAGTTCTCAGTTTGGCAGTAATGCAGCATTGGCCTATTAGACAGCTGGATATAAACAATGCTTTTCTTCATGGAGTACTTCAAGAAGATGTTTTCATGCATTAGCCAGAGGGCTTCTTAGATTCTGAACATCCATCATATGTCTGCAAACTCAACAAAGCTTTATATGGTCTGAAGCAGGCCTCTAGAGCTTGGTATGACAGATTGAAAAACTCTTTGATTCACTGGGGATTTCAAACTTCTCAGTCTGATACATCTCTATTTATTCAACATATTGGTGAGCACATTTTGCTTATCCTTATCTATGTTGATGATATTCTAATTACTGGATCCCACTCTAAGCACATTGAGTCTGTTATTAAGCATTTGAATGCCTAATTTGCACTAAAAGATTTAGGGGAGTTTAATTACTTTCTTGGAGTTGAAGTCATTCCTTCTATGGACGGATTGCATTTGCCTCAAACTAAATACATAGGTGATATTCTTAGAAAGGCCAATATGCTTGACAGTAAAAGGTACAACACACCTATGACTACATCTAATAAACTCCACAAGGAAAAAGGTGCTGCTTTTGAAAACCCCTCATTATACAAAAGCATTATAGGTTCTCTTCAGTATGTACTCATAATAAAACCTGACATTGCTTATACTATCAATAAGCTCAGTCAGTTTTTGGCAGCTCCAACAGTCTTTCATTGGCAGGCTTGTAAAAGAGTCCTTAGGTATCTCCAATGTACAGCACACTTTGGGATACAATTCTTTAACACAGGAGCATTGTCTTTAACTGCATTTTCTGATGCTGATTGGGCTTCTGATCCTGATGATCGAAAATCAATTAGAGGATATTGTGTTTTTTTAGGCAACAATGTTGTTTCTGGGTCTTCCAAAAAGCAGCATATTGTGTCACGTTCCTCAGCAGAGTCTGAATACAGAGTTATGGCATTGGCTGCATCAGAAGTTCTTTGGCTTACCTATCTGTTACAAGAACTCAAAATATCTCTTACTCATACTCCAATTTTGTACTGTGACAACCAAAGTGTTGAGGCTTTAGCTAGTAATCCGAAATATCATGCTCAGACTAAGCATATTGAATTAGATCTTCATTTTATCAGAGAGCACATTGCACAAAAACAGCTCACAGTGAGTCATGTTTCCAGTTCTGAGCAAATTGCAGACATTCTCACTAAGCCGCTTTCTTTTGATCATTTTGCATACCTTCGAAGCAAGCTTAATGTTATTCCAGGACATTAAGCTTGAGGGGGGATGTTAAGATACTTGTTAATTAAGTTTGTTACACTGCTGAGCTGGATAAGTTTGTTACAATGATGAGCTGGATGCTGAGTAAGCAAAGGTTGTTATTTCTGTTAGCTAGTTATAGTTTTCCTCTATTCTTTTCTCATGTAACTGATGTATGTAGATGCTTTTGGATTCTAGTATATAAAGTCTTGTAAACTCATTTATAAAAGAAATAGAAAGAATGTTCTGCAGTAAGATGTTCTAGAGTTTTATTTGATATTTTCTCAACAACCAAACAGCTTTGCACAATAAACCATTTTTGATTGCCTGTACAACAATGTCAACACATGATCGTTAATTTAATGGGGTTGGAGACCATTTTTGGCTTGTGCAAGAGGTTTCAAAGACAATGGCAAATCATCTTTTAAAATCCATTGTCTTAATATTAGATTTTTTTTAACCAACCATAAAATTAGAATTTAAAAAATTAAAGTAGCGAAATGGTATTTGATAGTTTGAATATTATATTATTACAAAAAATTAATTAGAGCAACAATACATGTATGGGCAGCGAAGTGGATACCTTTTTTAATTCTTATCATGAGATTTTACTTTACTTTAATTGTGCAAATAAGATTTTATTTTAATCATGTCTTTTTTCTTTTAGATGTGTGGCCTAATTAAGATATGACAAATTTTCATCTTTGTTTCCAAATTCCAACGTATCTTCACACAAAACAAAAATAGAACTGTAATTAGAACAAACAAACGTGTTTTTACTTACTGATCAGTACTGCTTACTAAGGTCTACCAAAAATTTATCAAAAATGGTGACAAATAACCACCAAAACCAAGTCATTTTGATTGTTTTAAAAAAAAAAAAACTACGTAGTTTTGATGGTTATTTTGTCACTCTTTTGTAATATTGTTAGGAGAAAAAATAAAAATAAAAATAAAATTAAGTCACTTTTATTATTTCGTATCCATAAAATAATTGCCAACAAGCTCGTCTTAATACATAGTAGTAAAATTCAACAAAGCATAAAGAATTCTTTTGACACCAATTAATACAAAAAAAAACAGGCCCAAAGCAACACTCAAACAAATTTTATGATACTACAATATTCACTGTTCACGCAGACGCGGCAACAGTTGAAACAGACCAACATCTTCTCCCATTTCAGAATATTTTCTCAATTTCAGGGACTTGGTTAAAATTTTGAAGCCAAAATAAATACGGGCTCAAAAATATTAAGACTACGTGTATACGTGTCACAGTATCCATTAAAAGTTTGATAAGCCCATAGTATATATATTTTTTGAGTAATAATATAGTTATAAATTATTGTATAATTTTTATTTACGAATTGATGTGACATGATATAATTAGTTGGATTAAATATTTTTTTGTTCATGATCTATTTTTGTTACTTTGTATTTTTATCTAATAAATGAGTTAATGTCAAATCAGTTTGTACAAAATAAATTTATACAAAAATTTATGATTGTATCATTACTCATTTTTTTTTTAAAATAATATAATTTAACCACTATAAGTCGTAAAGACAAAGGGAAAAATAATCAAAACCACTTTGTTATTTCAGTAAATTAATAGTTTTCGACCTTTATATTAAAAAAAAAAAAAACAAATTTCCATGTGTTTAGAAAAATTTGGCTAACTTTCAACTTTCAACTTTCAAATTTTTCTTTCTCTTTTACCATTTTATTTTTGATGTAGCAAAGCCCGCCATTGATTAATCAAACCTTTTAGGGTAAACACCTTTTTAGCTGTAAAAGGGGTTTTGAAGGATTTTAAAATCCCACATGAGAAATGATTAATTTCGATTAATAGGAGAGACATTTTGATCATTTTCTCTAATGACAAACAAACATGAAAAGAATATACTTGTAGACATGTTAGCTCGAGCTGTGATGCGAACCTTGTCTTCGGCAAATTTAATCAAAAAACGAGCCAGAGCTCTATCACAAGGATCATTCGACATCAAGGGATTCTGTGGCCAAATCTCTTCAATGTATTTGATAATAACCATGAACTCACGAACTGGGTTTTCGCCATGAACAAGCGCTAGTGAGGACCTTTTTGTGAACTGGATTGTAATTCAAAAGCAAAGTACTTCCGTTTGAGAGTACATCATCTTCATCAATGTATATATTCATATGGTATGCCTTCAATATTAGAGCACATTTCACTCTGTATAAGAATATAGATCAGCCATGTTTGACTGTGGTTGTTTCAGTACCTAGCTGATATAACTCATTACAAATGTTTCTGAATTATTTATCGTAATTGATGGTGTGTGCTTGCTTAAGGAATCAGAAAGCTTGGTTCAGATTTCCCTCAATAAAACGTTTGATTCTTTTACTGCATACGGATGTTTTGAACAGTAAGACAGATAAAGAATACGATTAATCCGAATTCATTTGAAGGGATTCTCATGAAAGTCATAAATTAGCAGCAGTTGCTCAGTCATACCAGAATCAAGTGACAGAGTCGCAACTCTCTTGGTCAAGTGCTGAATCAAAGGCTCAACTAACTTGGTCCACACCAACGAGGCTCCTGGTTTGCCATTCATCAAGATGTAAATTGTTGGAAACCAATCTTGCTTAATAATTGCTCAATATCGACTAGCCGTCAGATCCTGTTCACTTTATTAATTTTTTTAATTCGTTCAAATATTTATTTAAATAAAATAAGTAACAAATTTAAATAATATTAATCGAAATATCATCTGAATCATGCAAAATATTATCTTTAATATTCCAATTTTAAAAATATTTGAAGGTGTGTCCGGGGGTAAAATGGTTCGATTTGAGGGTTTACCTGTCTGTTTAAATTTTAAGGTAGGAGTTATTTTTGTGAATATAATTTTTTTTTGAAAGTTTCAGACAATAAAATGGCCCTTTAATGCGTTGCAGAGTAACAGGTGTAAAATTATCATTTTGTAAAAGTTCTTTAACATATTAACTGACAGAGTTAATAGCAAAGTTCCTGATTGATGCAAAATTTTAAAACATATATGGTGCACATCAGTTATGAGAATTCTTCAAGTATATTTGATAATATAGAGGTGGTGCATAAATAATTTCTTATTTTGAATTAGGGTGGTGACATTTTAATTTCACCACACTTCCAATAAATACTTATTTAATTTCCATTTCGATGCAGTTCCAAGAAATAATTAACTATAAGTTCATATCGTATTTTAAAAATTTAAACAAAGAAGAAATTTAGATATGTAATTAAATTAAATTAAATACTTAAATTATTAGATACGAGAACTCATGTTTCTTGGAGCAATTTGGTCAATTAATAATATAAGGATAAAATAATTAAATAAAACTTATCTTAAAGTGACTTTAGTGATCAAGCATACCTAAGTATAAATTGTTTTAAAAAAGGACTTAATTGATTAATTGTTAGTATTTTTTGTTGATTTATATATTTAAAAATAAAGTGAACTTGTTATAATTATTTTCTAAAAGTGTGGTGGATTTAAACAAATAGTGGGATGGAAGTACCCTCACCCATTAATTAGATCTATAAATGTGTAATGTTGTACCCTTATAAGCTTCATATTTATTTTTTAAAATATTGCTAACAAAAGATAGAAATATATACAAATTCACTACCTTATTTTATTATTCATAACTATAAAAAGTACCCAGGTAAAGTAGCCTTCCAAATTTAACACAAGACAATAATAAAAACAAAGAAAAAAGAACATCTTTATTCTTTAAACACCAATACAGAAATAAAACAAGCACAAAATGAGACACACAAACAAATTTTATGCTACCGCATTCAAGCGGAGGCCACCCACTGTTCACGGCGATGTTTGAGATAAACCAAATGTTCATCCCGATTAGGAAAGTTTTCTTCAATTACAGGGACTTGCTTGAAATTTTCAAACCACGCATACAGGCTAGGGAATTTGTGTGATTCAAATAGTTTAACTCCCACTACATCTCCAATGACTTGCATCCAATAAAGCATTGAACCAAATGCTATGTCAACTAAGCCAATATTGTCTCCGTTGAAAAATTTCTTCCCTCGGAAGGCATGTTCTTCAAGGGTTTGTAGGATTTCCAAGATTTCCTTCTTTGCATTCGCCAGTTCTTGTGGAGTAGTGCTACGGAACAATTCCAAAATAGCAACAACCTGCCACAATAATTTTTTTTTTTAAAGCTAAATTATCACCACATGATTAATAACATACATCAGCTAGAAAACTTAAACAACGTGCACACACGTCACAATATCCTTTAATTAAAGGTTTGATAAGTCAATTAATAGAGATAGTAGATTCATTACTTTTGCCCTAAATGTTTTGAAAATAATCAAAATCCCCCGTATGGTTAAAAACAGTTATGTTAAGTTCAGCGTTTTGTATCTTTCAGTATTTTACACCTGAGGGAGTTAAATCCACTAATGATTTATAAAAATTTTCTAGAGAAAAAATAGTGAAGGAACAAAAAGTTGAAAGTTAAAGAATTTTTCACGGATAAATTATGAAAAAGGCCTTTGGCAGCTAGGCTCGACTGACTATCTAAGTGCTTTACGTGCCATCACCTGAGTATGAGTAATAGAACATAAGAGTTGGTGGTTTAGTTGGTGAAGTATCATGATCTCATCTAAACCATAAAATAAATAAATAAATTTGAAAAGAATACACTTATGAATGGGATTGCTAGAGTTGTGGTGCGAACCAGCTTGTCTTCGGCGAATTTAATCCAAAATCGAGCAAGAGCTCTATCATAAGGATTATTTGGCATCAAGGGATTCTGTGGCCACGTCTCTTCAATGTATTCGAGAATAATCACGGACTCACAAACTGGTTTTTCGCCATGGACAAGCACTGGGATCTTCTTGTGAACTGGATTATACTTCAAAAGCAAATCACTTTTGTTTGAGAGATCTTCTGCAACAAACTCGTATGGCACGCCTTTCAATTTCAGAGCCCAAATCACTCTGCAAACAAATGGACTCAGCAATCGCCCATGAAGCTTCACTTCAGCCATGTTAATTCGAAGATTGAATTTGATGCTGAGTATGGCTGATAACTCATTACATATGTTTGTGAATTTATAGCCATTTGTGGAATGTGCTTCCTTTAGCAATTAGCAGAAAGCTTCAAATTTCCATTAATAAAACGATTAATGATGAATTCAACGAACTAATACGATTTCAACAAAATAAATTTTTCAAAGTTGCGTGCAAATTAATTACGTCTGTATTTGGAGGGTTAATATAAACTAGTCAGCTGATAACCACGGATTAATTAATCAAAATTTTGGCATTTGTTTCCCATTTAATATCTTTGCGTCATGGATGATGATCATGGATCAATTAGTCAACAAGACACTTTCCTTTCGCGCATGCATCCACACTGGACGCACATTTGGTAATTTGTTATAAAAAATTCAATTAAAATTACCTTTTAATTTTTTTATTCATTTTTCTATCTAACTTAGTGCATGTTTAGTATGAAGTATCTAATGGCCAAAAGTACATGATTATTTGATTTCAAAATTTCTTTTCAAAATTTAGTGTTGTTTGGTTGTATTTTGAGTAGATTTTTTAAATATTGAAGAAGCTATTTTCTTTTGCCAACAAAACCTTAAGTTTTAGGTTTTTGAGAGTAGAGGTTGTAAAGCTTATTTAAAGAATAAATTATTTAAAATACCCTTTATTTATTTAATAATATTATTCAATTTCTTTCATTTTTAATTTTTTTTTATTGTTTACCCTAATGGCAACTCAATCCCCTCCTCACCCGTGTGAACATGGTTTGAACCCTAGACCTCTTGTTTTTAATTAGACGACACCTGCAATTAAACCATTCCTTTTATAATATATAACTTTAAAAGTTGTCAATTAAAGTAATTTTACAATTTCAATTAAAAACTTTCAATAACAATCGAATAACTAAAAATTATTTTAGTAAAAATCTCCATTTGAATATATTCTATTTGAAAAGTTATTCAAAATGAAGCATACTCTTCTTAGCGAAATTGTAGGTTACGGTGATCAATCTTAGGGAGGCACTCCCTGTTGGAACAATAATCCATTGCTGAAAGCCATCACTTATGATCTAAGAACATTCTTGTTGTATCATCAAGAATCAATAACAGAATATGCAGAAGCGTAGTTGAATTCATAATGCCCAATTGCTTTCAAGAGATGTGTGATTCATCTTCTAGATCAACATGTTATCTCATAGAATCATTTAAGTTTGTTACTGCACTCTGTCTGCTGATGGGGTGTCAGAAGAGAATAGGATAATGATACATGCGATCTAGAGACCATAACCATTTATATAGATAATTTTTCCTGTTGTCTTTAAATATTCGTATGTCAGCCCATCATAGAAATATAAATTACTTTAAAGCTCTACATATTAAAGGTTAGCACATTATTAGATGCATCAAAGCCAAAATTAAGGAATATATTAATAAGTTACTTTTAATTAGGGTTAACCTTAGATGATAGTTTGTAACATATAATTATTCACATATAAGTCTAACGTTAGATTAAGAATCCAACATCGTTGGATTAAAGATCTAACAATCTTCCACTTGGGTAATATCAATAACCTTATAATTATACTTTTCAAAATATAACTGTATAAGTGCAACCTTACTGTCAATGCCAAAATATATCTATAATCAATTTGGTCTATCAATCATATCAATATAGGATCAAAGCGGCCTTTGTTATAATTATTGTAACTCGACCTATCAATATTCACTATTTTAATACAACTGAATGACATGGATCATGATGTGAATGTGTAGCATAAAACTTTTATACAATGCGATCTTATCATGCCTATTTCCAATTGGTCCACCTTAAATTTTAGTAAAATCAAACAATACCAAAATCAGAATGTGAATAAACTAAAACTTTATTTCTATAAAAAATTACGTTAAATATCCATAAACTGAAATAACTGAAAAATGTCTATATTATTAGAGTATGTAAAATTACAAACTCCCACTAAAACTAAATATTCTATAATGATATGACAGCTATATGACCAATGTGCTCCTGAAACATTTTGGATGGCAATCCCTTAGGAGGTGGATTCACAATCATAGAGTTTTTGTTGACGTGCTCTATAAATAATTGTCCACTTTGAACTCTCTCTTTAACAACTAGGAATTTAATGTCTATATATCTCGACTTTGTCGAACTCCTATTGTTATTGGAATACAACATTACTGATTTATTATCATAAAATAACTTGAGTAGTGTATTAATACCATCTACTATACGTAGCCTTGTAACAAAATTTCACAACTATTTTTGTGAGTAGATGCCTCATAATATACTATGAACTTTGTTGCCGTTATAGAAGAGCTATAAGAGACTATTTAACACTTTTCTAGGAGACAACACCTCAAACTAGAAAATAGTTGTAGCTCATCATGGACTTTATACTATCTTGTATCCACTAAAACCAGAATTAGTATCCTCAATGATCTCAAGTTGATCCGACCTCGAATATATAAGCATATAGTCTTTTATTTTCTATGAGTATTGTAAGGCTTGTTTGATTGCTTTCCAATAGTCTATTCCTGGATAACTTAAATATCTGGCTAACATCTTAGTAACATACGCAATACTCGGTTGCATACAAACCTAAGCATACATCAGACTTCCTACTGTTAATACACAAGGAATATTTTGCATCTTCTTTTCTTCAAAATCATTATTAGGGCACAGATAGAAATTGAACTTATCTCCTTTAACCATAAGGGTATCACTTGGTTTGCAATCTTGTATGCTATATCTTTTAAAAACCTTTCCAATGTAACTCTTTTAGAATAATCCATGAATACTTGAGAAAACCTGGTCTATTTATATGCTTAATATAAAAGAGACATCACCAAGATCTTTTATCTCAAATTTTTTAGCTAGAAATCTCTTGGTTTGGGCAATAAGTCTATATCGTTGCTGGAAAGCAAAAAGTCATCAAAATATAAAACTAGAAAAATATACTTGTTCCTCCAAAATTTATGGCATATGCAACCATCAACCAAATTCATCTCAAAATTGAATGAGATGATCACTTGATGAAGCTTAAAATACCATTTTCAAGGTGTTCACTTAAGCCTATAGATGGATTTTTTAAGTTTGCAAACTATATTCTTTGTATCTTCTAACATAAAATTCTCTAGTTATACCATATAGATCGTCTCATCAAAGTCACTATTGAGAAATGCTATTTTCACAGCCATCTAATGTAACTCAAAATTAAAATGTGCCACTAATGCCATTATAATCTTAAAATAATCTTTTGAAAAAACTAGAGAGAGAGTCTCTTTATAATCAATTCTTTTTTTTTTCTATGTAAAGTCCTTTGCGAGAAAATACGTCTTATACCTCTCCACATTACTTTTCAAATCTGTCTTGATCTTAAATATCTATTTATAACTAATAGGTTTCCTACCTTCTGGCAATAGAAAAAGATTTATACGTCATTATCCTTTATAGACTTCATCTTCTCATTCATGACATTAATTCACTATTGTAAGTTAGAAATTTACATGGCCTGCTGAAAGTTAATTGGATCCATAATTCCAATGTCCACTTCATATTCTTGGAGAAATACAATACAGTCATCTGGCACTGCACTTTTTTTTTTCTAGTGGACCTCTTAAATGATATAGGTTGTTAAGGTAGTAGACTTTGCTCCTTTGAAATAATTTCTTGTATGGGGGTTCTCCAATATTATCTTGATTTGTTGCATTTTGAACAAAATTAAAAATTTGACTTTGATAAATGCTAATAACATCTATGAGAGTATCAACATATTCCTCTTAAATAATAAAGTTCTTAACTATATCACCCCCTACAAACTCAACATCCTCAAAGAATTAGACATTTCTTGACTCAAAAATTGACATAGTCTTAGGATCATAAATCTTATATCCCTTAGATCTTTTAAGGTATCTAATAAAATAGTAACTTACCTATTTTTAGTCTAATTTCTTCTCATTAGGCCTATCAAGCATTGTTGTTACTAGACATCCTCAAATACGTAAGTGTTTTAGACTAGGCTTTTTTCATGTGTAAAACTTATAAGGAATTTTGACAATCATTTTAATTGAAGACTTAAATAATTCTCCCTAGAGTGACTCTAGTAGGGTAGAATGACAAATCATACTCCTCACCATGTCTTAAGCTTTTTATTTTGACTTTTAGCAATACCATTCATAGTAGGCAAACTCGATTTAGTAAATTATAGAATGATACTGCATTCTTCTGGAACTTAGCAAACTTCCTAGACTTTATTCATCTGAGCAGTTATATCTGCCATAATACTTACCACCACAATTAGATCTAGAGCTTTTAATTCTGTTGCTGAGTTGGTTCTCAACTTTACCTCCAAAAGTTTTAAATAAATCCAACGACTGTGACTTTTCATGAAAGAGATATACATAGCCATATTTATAAAAATCACTGATAAAAGTCTTAAAATAATATTGACCACTCCAAGCAACCGTATAAAATGACCAACAAACATTTATATGTATGAGTTCTAAGACTTCTAAAGTTCTGTTGGTGACAAATCTCTTTTTATTGATTTATTTTCCCTTATATAGTTAGTGCAAATATCAAAATCTATAAATTCTAAAGGGTTCAAAATTTTGTATGACACAAGTCTCTCGATTCTCCTTATGAAAATATGATCCAATTTCTTATACCATAATACAGCTAAATTCTCATTGGTTAACTTTCTCTTTATATCTCATGTATTAATTGTAGGGATTCATTAAATGAAGCAATCGTATTAATCAAATAAAGGTTATTATTGTCTAATAAAGAACTAAAACCAACTAATTTTGAATCATAAAACAAATTAAATTTTTCATTCTCAAATGAACAAGAAAAACCACATTTTGTCCAAAGTAGGAATAAAAACTCAAGTTCCATCTAAAAGAAAGTATAATAAATGTTTCATTAAAATTCAAATAAAATATAATCTTTAATAATAATCTAAATTTTTGTATTGCTTCAACATCAACCCTTTTCCCATTGGCCATATAGATGTATTTTTCACCATCATTGGGCTTTCGACAATTAAGACAACCCTATATAGACAGACTGATGTAATTGGTTGCACTAGAATCTATCAATCACGTGTGTCTAGGTGTCGAAGTTAAATTAATCTTAGAACAAACTAAATTAGGAAGCATATATTTCTTAGCACGCCATGCGTGATAATAAGTGCAATGCTCTTTCTTATGCCCTTCAACTCCACAGAAGAAACAATCAGTACCTTTTAGATCACCTAATTTCTTTTATTAGTTCTTCTTGCCTTGTCCTTGTCTTAGAGGTAGAGGCTAAGTGACCACTTTTTACTTTATCTTTCTTCAGTCTATCCTCTTCCTGGACGCCAAGTGATATAAGTTCATTCATAGGCCAAGTATCTTTTGACAATTGTAGCTTACCTTAAATTGCTTTAACTGTGTTGTTAAGAATATTAAAACTGATGCACTAACAGGTTCTTAGAGAGTTCAGCTTAAGTGCTCTCAGCTTAGAAGAAAAAGAAGACATCTCCATGATGTACTTCCTGATGTTGCCTTTACCTTATACCTTATTGAAATTAGACTTGTCAAAAGCATACTTACATTAGCCTTTTTGTTTTTGACAAACATTTATTTAATTTCTATAAAGAACTCCTTAGTTGTAGTTGTTTTTTCAAATATTAAGCCTCTGAATGTTTTTGGAATAGCCTTCTTTATGATCATAATATACATGCAATTTGATTTCTCCTATCTTTTTATTTCTTTTTGTCATCAGGGGTACTCTTATAAGAAGTGGGAGAGAATTAACCATTAACACAAGGTCAAAATTCATGATTGCGAGAATTATTAAGAGGTTCCTTACTATAACTTGAAGTTAGAGCACTTTAATATAGGAATAGAACTGATATTGGCAGTAGTAGGAGTCATAACTGAATAAAGAATAACAAACAAACAAAACAGGTTCATATAAGTCTCAAAATAAAAATAAATTCAAATAAAAGTATACCTCATTTCAAGATACTAAACACTCTATTAATATTCTTTCTTTGGATAAAATATTAACTTGTAACTGATATTTTGGTGTACAAAACAAAAATTGATAATAAGAATATGTCAAACAATAAATCTTCATTTGGATTGATTTATTATTCACATATAAAATCAAATAATTATTACGTGTTTATTATCATAATTGTACATGCAATTTTGTTAAATATGAATCTTCCTTTGGGCCGTTTATATCTCTGAGATAACATGTTGATTTTAAAATATTGTTAAGAGAAGATATAAAAATATATATATAATTTACTCTCTTTAATTACTCATTTCCATTAAATAGCACCTTGTAAGCTCGTCTCAATAGTAAAATTAAACAAACAAGAAGAACTCTTTTTCTCATCAGTACAAAAACAAAACAAGCTCAAAGCAAGGCACAAAAAAATTTCGTAATAACATTCATGCACATGCCACCAATATTTCCAAAAAAACGTTTCAAAGGGACTATCCATCTCACCTTGACTCGGAAGATTTTCTTTAATTACAGAGATTTGCTTGAAATTTTCAAACCACTTGGGGAAACTAGGGAATTCATAAGATTCAAATAGTTTCATTCCCATATAATTTTTTAAATAGAACTTTTTAAGTAGACTTTAAATTAGTAGAGTTTTTACCCAAAAAAAAATAGTTGTTTAGTTTATTGGTTGTCAAAAGAGCTTTATAAATTATAAAATTACTTTAGTAGATAAATTTCTGAAGTTATGTTATGAAATAAATATGAATGAAATACGAAAGTAAAATAGATAATGAGTATATTTGACAATTTAACATTAAAAAAAATTTTTAATCTCTACTCTCAAAACCTTAAAATTTGAGCTTTTATTAGTAAAATCAAAATAACTTAATTCTAAAAACCTTGACTCAAAATGAAATCAAACAACAACAAAAATTTTAAAAAAAATTAAGATTAAATAAGTACTTATAATCTTTAGAGAAGTGATGTCAAACAAATATTATATCTTCCTGGACTTGCAACTGGTACAAACACTAAGTCCACTAAGCCGATATTGTCTCCATTGAAAAATTTCTTCTCTCCTAACCATATTTTTCAACAGTTGGAAGCATTTCGAAGGCTTCCTTCATTGTATTCTCTAGATCTTGTCCAGTGGTTAAAAAAAAAATTCAAAACAGCTGTACCCTGCCACTAATTTTCTTTTTCATTTGTTTTTCCTACATATTTAATAAATTAGGATCATCTCTTTCTCTCATATTCTTTAGCGGTGCTGAATTAACAAGTGATCCTATTTTCAATTTAAAAGAGGGGTCATGTTTTTATTAATTTTCAAATTACATCTTTGTTTTGATTAATTAAAAAGGCTAGCTAATGAAATCATTAATTTGGTCAACTACTCAGATGACCGAGTATCAATTATACAATTGGCATTTCTTTCCCAATTTAATATATTTGCGTCATGCATGATCGATGCTTTATTTAATTTATTGCGTCACGCATGATGATCATGGGTCAGCTGTATTTGAGTGCCTAGGTGCCCAGAAAGTCGAGTCGCCCTGCGGCTCTCTTTGACTATGCCTTTGAAACACAAGTACTTGATTTCGTTTTTGTTTGATAGTGTGGTCAAAATCATGGCATTAATCAGGTACGTGCCCAGCTAGTCAAGTTGCGCAGCTGCTGTCTTTGAATATACCTTTGAAACACAAATAATTGTTTTCATTTTTGTTTGATAGAATGGTTAAAATCAAGGCATCAATCATGTACTTATTGTCAATCCTTAGAGTAGATCTACAATGCATAATAAATAATATTACTTAAAAAATTGAAGCTTCTAGATAATTTAGATGTAAATTAAGTTCTATTTTTACTTCATCAAGGTGAAACATTATGAAGCTTGTAAATTTAACAACATGAACGTAAAAACTTAATAAAAAATTTGAAGTTGGTTGACAACATAGAAATACAAGTAAAAAGAGATGCTAAAGAACACAACCCAAAATTTTCATTGGGTGGGATTATTGATCATGCTAGCATAATGATGTAGTGCCTGAGAATACCTAAGACTTTCTTAATATTATCATGTAAAAGGTAGGATCACTCACCTGTGGCTGTTGTCTAGCATTTAAATTGACTTTTCACTTGGTTCTTCTGGATTGACTCTGAGAATAGGCGACAGATTCACTAGTATAGATGATCAGCGGTTTTTTATCCAGTTAAGGAGGGTGGCTTGGGTATCTAGTCTTTTGATGATATTGTTGAGGGTTTTGAGCTTAAGCTTTGGTGGCTTTTTTAGGAGTAGCTTTCATTATGGGTTTTTTATATAAAATCTAAGTATTATGGGGTTGCACATTCGAGTATGATTCAGTTTCAATATCCTACCTCTCCTATTTGGAGACACCTTTGCTCAATTTAATGTGTTGCTAAGCCTCTTATGTGTGCTGGTTGGTTGGCCATGGGGAGTGTAATTTTTGGTATGATTGTTGGTTGGGCTCTTGTCCTTTAACCTTTTATAATCCTGCAGTGACTTCTCTGGTGTTGATTTCTTTTTATTAACAGTGTACAGTATGGGATAGGGTTAAGCTTCAGGATATGTTGCCCATATTGATTGTTATGTAGATTTTTTTCTATATTTAGTGAGGAATCAGATTTGATTCAGTGAGATCTTTCGCCTAATGGTAGTTTTTCCTTGAGGACTAGTTGGGATCTTGTGCTTCACACAAGGGTGAGGGATAAGGCTTTCTCTGTTAGTTGGCAACGACATATCCTTTCTCAGATATCCTTTTTAATCTAGTAATTATTACATGGGTTCCTAGCCACAGATGATGTTGTTGGGATAATAAAACCTTTAGTGAAAACTATCACTTATAACCTAGGAATATTCATGTCACATCACTAAGAATCAATAATAAATTATGCGGAAGCGTACCTGAATCCATAACGCTTAATTCCTCTCTAAAGTTGTGTGGTTTGCCTTCCAGATCTACACGTTCTCTTAGAGAGTCCTTTAATTCTCTCTGCGCTTTCTCTTTAATGATGAGATATCAGAAAGAATTGAAAGATTTCTCCTTAACGTGTGACTTGGGGACCATGACCACTTATATAGACAACAGTTTCTTGTTGTCACTGGGTATTCCTAATTCTGCCCATCATAGAATTAGAATACTATTGGGTCTCTACACATTAAAAACCCACATCCTATTAAATACATTAAAGCCCATAATACCGTAAACCTTAACAGATCACTTTAATTGGGCTTAACCTTATATGACAGTCTACAACACATAATTATTCACATATAAACTCAACTTTGGATTAAAGATCCAACAATGCTAGATTAAAAAATCCAACAATCTCCCACTTGGGCTATCTGTGTAACCTCATAATTATGTTTTGCAAAAATAACTGTATGAGCTCAACCTTACTGTCATTACCAAAATGTATTTATAACCAATTCGGTCCATCAATCATACCAACATAGGATCAAAGCAGCCTTTATTACATCTATCGTAACTTGACCCTCAATGGTCACTATGCCAATACAACTGAATGACATGGATCATGATATGGATGTGCAGTATGGAAATTTCATGCAAGGTGATCTTAACATTCTTATTTCCAACTAGTCCACCTTAAACCTTATTGAGATCAAAACATACTAAAATAAAAGTATGAATAAACCAAAACATTATTTCTGCAGAAAATAATCTTAAATATCCAAAAACTGAAATAACCGAGAATGTCTATACTATAAGAGCATCTAAAATCACAAACTCCCACTAAAACTGAATATCATTAAATAACATAACACCCATACGAGCAGTGTGCTCATGAAACATCTTAGGTGGCAGTCCCTTAGTAAGCGGATCCGTAATCATGAAGTTTGTGCCAATGTGCTCTATAGACAACTGTCCACTCTGAATTCTTTCTTTAACAACTAGGAACTTGATGTCTATATATTTCGACTTCGTTGAGCTCTTGTTGTTATTAGAATACAGCACTGCTGACTTGTTGTCACAAAATAACCTGAGTGGTCTATCAACACCATCTACTATACGCAGCCCCGTGATAAAATTCCGTAGCCATATCCCATGATTGGATGCCTTATAACATGCTATGAACTCCGTTGCCATCGTGGAAGAGGTTATAAGAGACTGTTTAGCACTCTTCCAAGAAATAACACCTCCTGCTAACAGATAGATGTAACCCGAAGTGGATTTCATACCATCTTGGCATCCAGCAAAATCAGAGTCAGTATACCCAACGATCTCAAGCTTATCTGACCTCCGATATGTGAGCATGTAGTCTTTTGTTCTTTGCAAATATCGTAAGACTTGTTTGGCTGCTTTCCAATGGTTTACTCCTGGATTACTTAAATATCTGCCCAACATTCTAGTAATGTACGCTATATCTGGTCGCGTACAAACCTGAGCATACATCAGACTTCCTACTGCTGACGCATAAGGAATCTTCTACATTTCCTTCTTTTCAAAGTCATTCATAGGGCATTGATTGAGACTAAACTTATCTCCTTTAGCCACAAGGGTATAACCTGGTTTACAGTCTTGCATACCATATCTCTTGATAACTGTTTCGTTATAGCTTTTTTGTGACAATCCCAGAATACCCTGAGAGCGATCTCGGTGTATCTGTATGCCTAATACAAAAGAGGCGTCGCCAAGATTTTTCATCTCAAAATTCTTAGTTAGAAATCTCTTGGTGTCGTGCAATAAGCCTATATCGCTACTAGCAAGCAAAATGTCATCGATATATAAAACCAGAAAAATATACTTACTCCCACAGAACTTATGGTATATACAATCATCGAACAAATTCATCTCGAAACCAAATGAGATGATCACTTGATGAAACTTGAAATACCATTGTTGAGATGCTTGCTTAAGCCTATAGATGGATTTCTTAAGTTTTGCAAACCATATTCTTTGGGTCTTTGGACATAAATTTTTCTTGCTGAACCAAATAGATCGTCTCATCAATGTTGCCATTGAGAAACGCCGTCTTTACATCCATCTGATGTAACTCAAGATCGAAATGCGCCACTAATACCATTATAATCCTAAAAGAGTCTTTCGAAGAAACCGGAGGGAAAGTCTCTTTATAGTCGATGCCTTCTTTCTGCGTAAACCCTTTTGCGACAAGACGCGTCTTATACCTCTCCACATTGCCTTTCGAATCTCTTTTGGTCTTAAATATCCATTTGCAACCAATAGGTTTCGCACCTTGTGGCAATGGGACAAGATCCCATACATCATTGTCTTTTATAGACTTCATCTCCTCATTCATGGCATCAATCCACTTTTGAGGGTTAGAATTTTCCATAGCTTGATGGAAATTGATTGAATCATCTTCCATCACGCCAATTTCTACCTCATGTTCTTGGAGAAATACAATGTAGTCATCTGGGAATGCACTTCTCTTTTCTCTAGTGGATCTCCTTAATGGCATAGGTTCTTGAGATGGTAGAGTTTGTGCTTCTGGAACAAATTCTTCGATAGGGGTTTCTCCAATATTGTCTTGATTTGTTGTGTCTAGAACAAAATCAGGAATGAGACTCTGATCAATGCCAATAACACCTATGGGAATATCAACATATTCCTCTTCAAAGACAAAGTCTCTAACTGTATCTCCTCCCGCAAACTCGACATCCTCAAAGAACCGAGCATTTCTTGACTCGAAAATTGACTTAGTCGTGAGATCAGAAAACTTGTATCCCCTAGATCGTTCTGAGTATCTAATAAAATAACAACTTACCGTTCTTGGGTCCAGTTTCTACTCATTAGGCCTATAAGTTAAACTGTGTTGGTAAGGATATTAAAGCCAAATGCACTAGCAAGTCCTCAGAGAGTTCAAGCTTAAGTGCTCTTAGCTTAGAAGCAAGATGAGACATCTCCATGATATACTCCTTAATATTGCCTTTACCCGTATACCTTATTGAAATTAGGCTTGTCAAGAGCGTACCAATTTCAGCCTTTTCGTTCTTGACAAATCTTTGTTCAATCTGTGCAAGAAACTCCTTAGCTATATTTGCTTTCTCAGTCATTGAGCCCCTGAATGCTTCTGGAATGGCCTTCATGATCATGATACACATGCGATTTGATCTCTCCCACCTTTCCATTTCCCTTTTATCATCAGGGATACTATCATCTGTAAGAGGTGGGGGAGAATCAACCCTTAACGCAAGATCAAGATAAATTTTCCATTTCCAAAGAACAAGAAGAACTATTAAAAGATTCTCGTGCCATGATTTGAAGTTAGAGCCATTTAGCATAGGAATTGAATTGATATTGGTAGTAATATTAGCAGTTGACATAATTGAATAAAGAACAACAAACAAACAGAACAAGCTCATATTAGTTTTAAAACAAAATTAAATTCAAATAAAGGTAAACCCTATCTCAAGATACTGGGCACTCCATTAATATTCTATCTTTGGACAAAATATTAACTTGTAAGTAAAATCTTGGTGCAGTAACCAAACACTGATAATAAGAACATGTCAAATAATGAATCTTCCTTTGGGCCGATTTATTATTCACATGTAAAATCGAATAATCATAACGTATTTATTACCACAAGCGCACATATAATTCTATTAAATATGGATCTTCCTTTGGGTCGATCAATATTTGTAGGAATTACATATACAAAACCATTTATATTATAAAATAAATTAATTTTCACAAGAGAAGTCACTTTGGTGACATGTTGCTTCAATTAATTCATCTCAAAATACATATAAACCAACCAATATTTGAATTTAAAAAATTACCCAAAAAAAAAAATTTTTTTTGGCTCAAAGTTCGGTCAACGGTAAAAGTCAAAGGTCAAATTTTTTACCGGTTCAAAACCGCTGACCGGTTCAAAATCGCTAACCGGTTCTAAACTGGACCGATTTGGGTCAATTGAACCGACCGGTCCAAACCGGCCCCAAATCAAAAATTGAAAACCCTAATTTTTTTTTTCTCTTCTTTGAGCGGCGGCCATTCTTCTTTCTTCATGCGGCGGCTATGGCCTTTCGCTTGATCTTCTTGACCGTGGGGCTGGGGCCATGATTTTTTTTCTCTTTGGGGTGGCCGAAATGCCGCATCATGCCCCCCCCCCCCTCCGTTTCCTTTTTTTTTTTTTTTTCAGTTTTCCCTTTTCTTGATGCGACGGCTTTTACTGCCACACCAACTTGATCGGCCGCGGCTTGATGGCCGGGGTTTCCTTGATGGCGCGGCCAAACGACAACGCCTTTTACCGAACGCCGACAATAGCTTTGCAGCCGCCGACTTTATACTTTGAAACCGATATTTTTTTTTTCTTAATTTCTTTAATTTATCCTTAAACTTAATAATTTTAATTATTCTTGTATTATTAAGTTTAAGAACACCAAATCTATCATCATTAAAAAATTATAATTCGATTCTTAATTATTCAACATGAATAGGCTCTGATACCACTTGTTGGGATAATAAAACCTTTAGTGAAAACTATCACTTATAACCCAGGAATATTCATGTCACATCACCAAGAATCAATAATAAATTATGCGGAAGCGTACCTGAATCCATAATGCTTAATTTCTCTCTAAAGTTGTGTGATTGGCCATCTAGATCTAGACGTTCTCCTAGAGAGTCCTTTAATTCTCTCTGTGCTTTCTCTCAGATGATGGGATATCAGAAAGAATGGAAAGATTTCTCCTTAACGTGTGACCTGGGGACCATGACCACTTATATAGACAATAGTTTCCTGTTGTCATTGGGTATTCCTAATTCTGTCCATCATAGAATTAGAATACTATTGGGTCTCTACACATTAAAAACCCACATCCTATTAAATATATTAAAGCCCATAATATCGTAAACCTTAACAGATCACTTTAATTGGGCTTAACCTTATATGACAGTCTGCAACACATAATTATTCACATATAAGCTCAACGTTGGATTAAAGATCCAACAATGCTAGATTAAAAAATCCAACAGATGCCTCATGTTCGAAGGGTTTTTGCATGGTTTCTTAGTGTCTTTGTGGATGGTTTTCTGAGACTTCTAGGCATTTGTTTTTTGATTGCCCAAGAGTAAGGCCAGTTTGGGTCCATTTTTTGCGTACTCTTAGTTTGCAGTATGTTGCTTTTTTGTCCCCCTGTACTTTACTCCTTCATTAGCTGCCCCTTCTCGGAGCCATATTTGAGTTCTTCTTCCTTGCTTCATTTTGTGGCAAGTTTAGAAGGCTTGTAATGCATTTAGGTTTGACTCAGTGGCCTTTTTTGTTGATGCTGTTATTCATCAGGTGGTGTTAGATCTTAAACTTGCCGGTGCTGTTATTGGTTTTAAACCATTCTAACTGCATCGAATTTTAGGCTCTCAATTTGCGTAGCGCTTGAGAGTTGTTGTTCTGTCTAGGAGGCCAATTTGTTTAGTTCTTGGCTACAGCCGCAACTTGGGGATGTGAAGCTGACTGTCGATAGTTGCTCTATGGGCAATCTTGAGATGGCTGCTTCATATGGTATTTTACATGATCATTAGGGTGTGGCTTTGGTTGCTTTTGGTTCATTCCTTGGGCGCCAGCTGGTTCTTTGTGCAAAACTCATGGTTATTTCTGAGGGTTTAGAGTTGGCTACTCAGGTAAGTTATTCTGTGCTTGAGGTAGAGTCGGACACGGCCTTGATGGTTTCTTGGATTCTCTCCCATGACCCTGTTCATTGGGACGATGTTTATTCTTTGTGCCAGGTGTGTACTTTGACATATTTTTCTACTGTTGTGCTTAGGCATGTGCTTCAAGGAGGCTACTTCTGCTACTGATTTCTTGGCCAATTGAGCCTAAACTCTTCAAGTTTGTCGGCATTTCTTAGGTTCTCAAGATAGCTTTGCTAGCTTATTTGATATTCTCCATTTGGATGCATAGGTAGTTCCTCATATAAGGCGATAGGATTGCTTATTTTGTGTTCCTTTTTTGATCTTGTACTTTTCTCTTTTCCATTCTTATGTTCTTGCAATTGCTTTAAGAGGATTTAGTTTATATCTCCCTCTTATGTATTTGATTTATTTTATGATTTATATGAGAGGTAAGGATCCTGCCTAAACTTTATCTTTTTTGAGGTTTTTTTTTTTTTTAAAAAAAAAAAACAGGTCAAGGAAACACGCATGATTTTCCACGTATAAGCAAACCTAGCTCATAAAGGTAAAACATTAGAAAGCTTGTAAATTTAACATATGAACGTAAAACCTTGGCAAAACATTTGAAGTTGCTTGACAACATAGCAACACAAAGCTAAAAGAGATGCTAAAGAACACAAGACAAAATTTTCATTGGGTGGGAGTATTGATCATGCGAGCATAACAATGAGGTTACTAAGAGTACCTAAGATTTTCTTAATAAATAATATCATGTAAAAGGACAGGAATCACAGATGATTATCCACGTATGAACAAAACTAGCTCAAAATGTGAAATGTATTAAGATTTTCAAACATTTAAACTAATAGTTAATAATTTCGGACAAAAGATTCTTTGACATCCTAAAGTTCACTGATTCTATGTTGTGGCTCATTGTCTTTCTCAACAATTTAATTTCTAGATTATATGGCTCTTATTTATTAAAAGACAATATCGTTAATAAAATTATAAATTATAATAGTTAAACCTAAACCTACATCATTTAGCAATTTACAAACGAAAAAAATATAACAAGAGCCAAGTGTTGGAGTAGCAACAAGCCAACGAGAAAACCTCAAGCCATGTAATATCCTGTGTCAAGAACTGAAGAAGAACAAACCACCAGCCTCTAGGCCACTGCTGCACTAACACAGAGGCCGATTTGAATAGTTAGAAGTTGTAATATTAATTAGAGACTGAGGGTAAATTTTGGATTTTGATTTAGTAAAATTAATTTAAATGATTCCCAGTGGAAATATGATTATAAAGATATCGATACAATTATAACATGTTAAAAAAAAAACTTATTTTCACACAAAACAAAAAAAATAACCCTTGGATGTGGGATGTGTTTAAAAAAATAGTGGGGTGGAAATATTATCACCCTCAAATTAGATATATAAATGTTTAATGTTTTACTCTTATAACTTTGTATTTATTTTTTAAAATATTGTTAAGAGAAAGATAGAAATTAATATTTTTAAATCGAGTCCATATCCATAAAAAGTAACCACTATGTAGGGGTGACAAAAATATCCGCGCAGTCTAGACTCGGACTCGGACAATGTGGCAGGCCAATCTTGGGTATCACTTGATAAACTTGGGACTTGGTCCGGAAGCTAAATTTTATTAAAAATATTACAAAATATATATTATTTTAAATATTTATATTTATTTGACTTATCTATTACACAAATGTAAATTTTTAAACACTTAAAGTTTATAATTTCATGTCAAATTTAATTAAAATAAATTTAAAACTTATAAAATTACAAAAAAATACATATATAATATTTAAAAAAATATAAATCCAAGTGCCTAGATTAAAATTTGGTTGGGTGCAAGGCTTAAAAAACCTGGCCTAGGTGTCTAAAAATTGCATCTAGATCGAATTCGGACATTGCGATACCTGAACACGAGTTTTGCCAACCATACCACTATGCTAGTCTGCCAAGCTTAGCATAAGAGAATAACAAAACACAAAAAAAAAGAAAAAAAGAAGAACATCTTTAAACACCAATACAAAAACAAAACAAGCACAGAGCTAGACATACAAACAAATTTTATACTACTGCATTCGAGCAAAAGCCATCAACTGTTCACGACAACGTTTGAAAACAACCAACAATTCATTCTGATTAGGAAGATTTTCTTTAAGCACAGGGACTTGCTTGAAATTTTGAATCCGGGCATGCAAGCGAGGGAATTTGTGTGATTCAAATAGTGGATCCATAGTTTAACTCCCACTACATCTTCAATGACTTGCAGCCAATAAAGAACTGAACCAAATGCTAGGTCCACTAAGCCAATATTGTCTCCATTGAAAAACCTCTTCTCTCCTAAGCCAACCTCTTCAACAGTTTGTAGCATTTCCAAGGTTTCCTTCGTTGTGTTTTGTAGTTCATGTCCACTGCTACGAAACAATTTCCCAACAGCTAGACCCTCCTACAAATATTTTATATTTGATTTTATCACCGACAAGATTAATTAATAATACACATAAGCTAAAAGAAGTTAGACAATGTATACGTGTCACACAATCCACGGTTATGTTAACCTTAACGCATTGTGTCTTTTAATATTTTACCTCTTATGCAGCTAACTAGCTACCTCCACCATTGATTAGTACAAATTTCTGGAGATTAAATATTCAAGACACAAAAAGTTAAAAGTTTAAAGAGTTCTTTACGAATAAATGTGAAATAGGCCCCTGGGCGGCTAGGCTCCTCCGCCATGGGAATTCACTTTTCGCCATCACCCGAGTTAATAGAGAGTAAGAGTTAGTTGTTTAATGGATGGAGTTTCTTATCTTCGTGACCTCATGTAAACCTTAAAATAAATAAATAAATTCGAAAAGAATGAACTTAATTACAAACGCGTTTGCCAGAGTTGTGATCATAACCTGTCTTCGGCGAATTTAATCCAAAATTGTAAGGATTATTAGGCATCAAGGGATTCTGTGGCCACGTCTCTTCAATGTATTCAAGAATAACCATGGACTCACTAACTGGTTTTTCGCCATGGACAAGCACTGGGATCTTCTTGTGAACTGGATTATACTTCAAAAGCAAAGCACTCTTTCCGTTTGAGAATGCATCTTCTTCAACAAGTGATATGGCACGCCTTTCAATTTCAGAGCCCAAATCACTCTGTAAACAAATGGACTCGGCAGTCCCCATGAAGCTTCACTTCAGCCATGTTTATTGAAAGATTGAATTTGATGTAGAGTAATGAGTACAGCTGATAACTCGTTACATATGTTTCGGAATTTATAGTTGATTTATGGAATGTGCTTCTTTTAGCAGTTGGCAGAAAGGTTCAAATTTCCATTAATAAAACGATTAATGCTGAATTCGAAGAACTAATACGATTTCAACAAAATACATTTTTTCAAAGTTGTGTGCAAATTAATTACGTTTGTTTCTGTATTTGAGAGGTTAACACAAACTAGTTAGATAATTAGCCACGTATTAATTAATGAAATTTTTTGGCATGTAACGCCTTTTTGTCATGGATGATGATCATGGATCAATTAGTGAACAAGACGTTTATCCACTTGGAAGTAATATAGTAATTTGTTGTAAAAAAAATTCAATTAATTTTTTTTTTTATTTTTCTTTTAATTTTCTGTCTAACTTAGTGCATGTTTAGTATTAGTGTATGCTTGGTATAAAATATCTAATGGCCAATATTGTTTGATTAGTTAATTTCAAAAGTTCTCTTCAAAATTTCATGTTGTTTGTGTTAGATGATCTGGGGCCTCCCTCAACCTTAAAAGAGGGTATTGAGTTGGAAGCAAAAACACTTGTTCATCTTATTAAACTATTTTATAATTTATTTTGAACCTAGACTTTAAAACATTGGGCTTAAATTGTTTGAACATAAGCTCTAATACTAGTGTTAGCTACTCTTAAACTTCTTTCAATCAAATCAACTATTTCAATCAAGGGTTAGTTTTTTTCTTATATTATACTATTATAAAGTCATAAAATTTAAAATTTATGACAAAATGATATTATAATTCCAAAATAATTTGGTTATATTTTAAATAGAACTTTTATTATAAATATTAAAATATTATGGTATTTAGTGTATTATTTATTTGACATTTAAATTTAACTTGGAGACAAATGTAAAAATATATATTTAGAAGTGAGATTTTTAAGTTTAAAAAGAGTCCACTCAAGTCTTCGAGCCTAAGAGCCCAAATCCAGGACAAGGTTTGCTATCATGGCCCGTTTCTGAAAATTTCTACAAATAGGGCTTTTATCACAAAAAAAAAATGTTTAGTTAATTGGTTGTCAAAAGAGATTTTATTAAAAATTATAAAATTACTTTAATATATAAGTTGTTTAAGTTTTGTTGTGTAATGGATATGAATGAAATAAGACTATAAAACAAATAATGGATATTTTAGATAATTTAGTATTTTTAAAAAAATTCTAATCTATACTCCTAAAAGCTCAAAAATTGAGCTTTTCACAAGTAGAAGCAAAATAACTTATTTAATTCTAAAAGCTTTACTCAAATAAAACCAAATAATAACAGAATTTTTTTGAAATTAAATAGATACTTATAACCATTAAATAAATTATACCAAACAAATACATAATATTTTAGCTAGTTGCTTAAACTTCTTTCAAATGCTAAAAGTCCACTGAGCCAATATTGTTCTTGTCAGTGCTAAAGAAACATTTTCCAAACAGATGCACACGAAAATGATTTTATTATTACCCTTCAAACAATGCTGAATTAACAAGTGATACTATTTTCAATTTAAAAAGGGGGTCATGTTTTTATTAATTTTCAAATTAAATCTAGGTTTTGATTAATTAAAAAGGCTAGCTACTGAGATCATTAATTTGGTCAACTAAATTAGATAACCGTGCATCAATTATACAATTGCCATTTCTTTCCCAAAATAATATATTTGCTATCATGGCGCGATCTGAAAATTATCTAATTTGTTGCTTTCATCACAAAAAAAAATTTTCAAATTAATTGCACTTTCTGAAAGGTATTTATTAAAAATTATAAAATTTATTTTAATATAAAGTTTTTAAGTTTTGTCCACCAATGGATATGAAAAATAAGAATATAAAACAAATGGTTTGGATATTTTAGATAATTTTTTTTGAGAAAATCTTCGTTATATTAAAGATAATACAAAATCGATAATGATATTGTAATAGAATTTAAATAACTATTTAATTTCTAAAAGCTTTACTCAAATAAAACCAAATAATACAGAATTTTTTTGAAATTAAAAATAATTCATTAAATTTATTTACCAAACAAATTTTATTTTTTAGTTAATTTTGAATTAGTCCAAAGATAGTTGAGCCAATATTTTCTTGAATCAGTTTAAAGAAACATTTTCCAAACAGATGGAACATATTTTTATTATTTTCAAACAATGCTTTTGATACTATTTTCAATTTAAAAGGGGGTTGTATTTAAATTAATTTTCAAATTAAATCTATTTTTCATTAATTAAAAGGATAGCTACTGAGATCATTTATTTGTCAATAAATTGAATAACCAATGCATTTATTTTAAAATTTAAATTTTCTTTCCCAAATTAATATATTTACCATCTATTTTTTTGCGCTTGATTGATATCTAATTCAAAATTTGTTGACATCATGCATGATGAAATAATGGGTCCATTGTAAATAGGGTTTAATTTGCCCAGAAAAGTCAACACATGGATCTTTGAATCAAAATGCTTCTTTTCATTTTTGATGAAAGCATGGTTAAAATCAAGGCATTCAATTAGGGTGCTAAGGTGCCCAGCAAGTCAAGTTGCCCAGCTGCTGTCTTTGAATCGCAAATGCTTCTTTTCATTTTTGTTTGATAGCATGGTTAAAATCAAGGCATCAATCATGTAGGTGCCCAGCATGTTAAGTAGCCCAGCTGCTGTCTTTGACTATGCCTTTGAAACGCAAATGCTTCTTTTCATTTTTGTTTGATAGCATGGTTAAAATCAAGGCATCAATCATGTACTTAATGTGAATCTTTGGAATAAATCTACAATGCATAACAAGTAATATTACTTAAAAAATTGAAACTTTTAGATAATTTAGATTCAAATTAATTTCCATTTTTACTTCATCAAGATGAAACATCATAAAGTTTGTAAATTTAAAATATGAACTGAAAAACTTAACAGAACATTTGAAGTTGCTTGACGGCATAGAAATATAAGCAAAAAAAGATGCTAAAGAACACAACCCAAAATTTTCACTGGGTGGGATTATTGATCATGCTAGTATAATGATGATGTGTCTAATAATACCCAATACTTTCACGATAAATACTATCATGTAAAAGGCACTACAAGAAAAATGGTTATTTCCGAGAGCAAATACTCTCGGAAATACACAAACGCCCTCGGAAAAACTCATTTTTGAGAAAGTCATGCTGTTGACCGTCGTCGTATTAAGTTGAATCGGAAAAGCACCATTTTTGATAGGTCGTCGGATAAAAAAATTATTTTCAACGGTAGTGCTGTTAGAAATGACATCAAATGCCCTTGGAAATAATCTCAATAAAACCAAAGATTACATATTCCCAATTGCATTTGCCCTTGGAAATGAGATTGGATAACACAATTAATTACTATTCCAACCATAATTTACCATCAAAGATGCAAGAAAGACGTTGGAAATATGCTTCTTCTTTTTTATTTAGTGACCCATTTAATTTATTTAATATTATTATTTCTTATGCTTTTTTTTTTTTATTTTTTGAAGTATATGCAATACCAATGCAACATAATCAACAAAATAGCGATAGTAACATGCAAAATACATTAAATGTAGCTTCATTAATTTCAAAAATTTATAGAAATCACATTCACCAATCAAAAGTACAACATAATCAATTTTAATAGTATATTTTGAAAAAAAAAAAATCTCAAATGTACATGCAATATGATTTCATAGCTTGAAGTATTTCAAGCATCCTCCAACACTCGTTCTTTAGTCTCTAAGACTTTGTTTGCCTGTACCTCATCTTCTCCATTCCCGTCATCATCTTCATTCGACCAAATAATATCCTATATGAATCAAGAAATATGAATATGCACCATCCCGACATCATCATTAGTAGACCGAACAATATCCTCGATGAGCGAAGAAATATTAATTAGTAAATTATCAAATCAGTAACTAGTATAATAGTATGTTATATTCAAACAATCACTTTGTATAGAGCTGAGCATAAGTATTATATCATATATGCTTAAGAAGCCTAACAAAATACGAGACTGAAGCAATTGATAATAATCATTAGAGCAATATTTTGTATCAATAAGCAAATATGCTAATATTTGGAGTCAACAATAGGAGTTGGGTTCTAAATTTAGCAAGTATTTACTAACCTATAAATTTGGACGTTAGTCCTTATACAAGTTTAGAGAGGCCAAAAAATGCAACACTACCATTAGAAGATTTATGCACTTAACGATAATCTGGTCTATCAATTTGAAAACCCTGTTATGGTTAGTTTCGATAGATTAGAAAGTGAAAAAAATTTTAAAAAAAAATTGCTCGAAAGTAAATGAAAATTAGCAATCTGTAACTTAAGAGATGATTCTTGTGCACTTGAGTTTCCAAGTATGAGCTTCACTATTCCTTTCAACTTCTTCACTTCCTTCTCCAGAAGCTATTATACAATGAAGAATACCAAACAATGACCATGAAATAATTGCTACTTGAAGAATCAACCATTGCCAACTATAAATTGTTGACAAACCTTGAAAGAGGGTAAAACTACCATAAAGAGTTTGGATTCATCGTCATGAACAGCAACAAAAGCAAGCCCTTCAACTAGCTCAACTGAAAACTCATTGGCTGTCAAATTATATGTACATATAAATTAACCCAAAAAAAAAATAAATTTAAACATATTAGTATTATTTTCCTGATTATCCAATACTCAACATGCATGGTTTTGAATGTAGGCTCAAGTAATATGCAGTAATTAGAATCCAAATAGAAAATAAAAGAAAACTCATTCGAGATTTTAAACAGTTATATTTTAGTTACCTTAATTTCAGCCACATTGTGCACTCTCAGATAAGGAACATTGTTATTAAATTCTCCCAGCTGTAGCATGTGCTACTTTACTCTTCAATTTGATAGCAAAGTCCATAGTCCCCATATATCAACTAAGAAATTCAATAAGGAAAACAAATATTGGACAAAGCTTCAAAGTTCACAGTCCCTGTATACCTGAAAGGAATGTTTTTCAGAGGTTATATATTACATACAGGTGTTACCATAAAAGCAAATAAATAGTGGCAGCATATGCTCTGTAAAATTAAATTCAATAACTAGCAAAATATAAACTAAAAAGGGAGTAGTAGCTAGGTCTGCTCTCTGCTTCAATATTTTTTTTCTTTTGGTTGTTATTCTCTTATTCTTCCCTACTAGATTTGATTCTTAATTAGTTTCTGAAAATCAAGCATGTGTTGCCACTCCTGATTCTCGAGTCATCCGAATTAGCTTATGCTATATCATATCCTTTTTGCTTTAATTATGCCATACTATTAATGAATAACATGAGATGATAATTAATTCACATATTCTTGATCAACTAAATGGAATAATCAATATTGTTTCTGAGAAAAGAAAATTAAGCAAATGCAAAAATGATGCTGCCAAGTTGTAATTATACACTAGGATTATAGTCTCCATGAACCTGATAATTAAATATCTACTGACTAAGGCCCAACCATGTTTAAATAACATTCCTTTTTCTATCAGACATTTCAACAAACAGCTTGAAGACTCCATTGAAATCAGAAAGAGACTCAAAAAATGTAAATTGATGCGCTTGAAATCAGACGAAAATTGGACCTGGTCTGCGATTTTAATGACCCTGTCTGTTGAGCAAGGTGAAGAGATCTCTAATTAGAACCATAAAATTTTAATGGAAATCATAGACTAATCCAAAACTAACTTGAATCTAACCTTAAAACAATTTGAAAAAAATAAAGAAATCGACTGCAAAATTAAGAGATCGAACAATGAAGAAGTGAGATAATTTGCAATTGAGAAGTGAGAACATTAAAAAAACTAATATTTTTTAATGTTTTTATTCTTTTTACCTTTATAAAAGATACTTATTGAAGGTAAATAAAACCCTCGGAAATATCTCGTCGATTATGTTATTGTTTGTTGTAGTGAGGTCAGGAAACATACTTGATTATCTACGTATAAACAAACCTAGTTCAAAATGTAAAATGTACTAAAATCTGAAAATGTGAAATGTATTAAAACAGACGCAATATAATATATATATATATAACAAAAGCCAAGTGTTGGAGCGGCAACGAGCCAACGAGACTCAAGCCATATAATATCTCTCGCAAGTTGTTCAAAAAGATATTGACGTATCCTGTGTCAAGTACTAAAGAAGAACAAACCACCATCCTCTAGGCCATCGCTCACTAGCGCAGGGGTCGATCTAAATCGTTAGAAGTTGTAACATTAATTGGGATTGAGGGTAAAATTTTGGACTTCGATTTAATAAAATTGATTCAAATGAGTCCCAATAGAAATCTGATTATAAAGATATCAATAAAATTACAGCATGTTAAAAATAATTAAAAAAATTATTTTCGTACAAAACAAAAAACACAATCCTTGGATGTGCTTTTAAAAAAATTGTACGGTGGAAATATTATCATGTATCCTCAAATTAGATATATAAATGTGTAATGTTTCACCCTTATAAATTTTGTATTTATTATTTTTAAATATTGTTGAGAGAAAGATAGAAACTAATATATACAAATCGAGTCCATTATTTTATTATTCAAATCCATAAAAAGTAACAGGTAGGTTAGTCCCCTAAGCTTAACATAAGACATTATTAAAAACAAAGAAAAAAGGACGTCTTCAAACAGCATTACAAATACAAAACAAGCACAAAGCGAGACATACAAACAAATTTTATGCTACTGCATTCAAGCAGAAGCCGCTAACAGCTCACGACGACGTTTGAGAAGAGCCGACAATTGATCCTGATTAGGAAGGTTTTCTTCAATTACAGGGACCTGCTTGAAATTTTCAATCCAGGCATGCAAGCTAGGAAATTTGTGTGATTCAAATAGTTTAACTCCCGCTGCACCTTCAATGATTTGCAACCAATAAACAATTGAACCAAATGCCAGGTCCACTAAGCCAATATTGTCTCCATTGAAAAATTTCTTCTCTCCTAAGCCATGTTCTTCAACGGTTTGTAGCATTTCCAAGGCTTCCTTCATTGTGTTTTGTAGTTCTTGTCCCGTGCTACTAAACATTTTCCAAACAGCAACACCCTGCCGCAAATATTTTACATCTGATTTTATCACCGACATGATTAATTATATATATATATATATATATAAAAGTTAAAAATCATTAGACAATATGTACACGTGTGGTGATATCCTTTAATTAGAGGTTAAATAAGTTAATTAAGAGAGTTCAACCACTAAGTTGTAATGACAAAAGAAAAATCTGTCATTTTAGTAAATTCATTTTTTCCCAATGTTTGAAAAGTCATCAAAATTCCCCGTGAAGTTAAAAACGGTTGTGTTAACTTTAACTTATTCCATCTCTTACTATTAAAGGATAAAATATGAAAAAGATCCCTCAATATTGAAAGTTCAGAGAACTTTTTACAAATAAATATGAAAAAGATCCCTGGGTGGCTAGGCTCGACCGGCTATGAATTCACTTTGCACCATCGCCGGAGTTTGAGTACATAGAGAGTAAGAGTTAGTGTTTGGTGGGTGGATTTTCTTATCCTCGTCACCTCATCTAGATCTTAAAATAAATAAATAAATAAATAAATTTGAAAAGAATGAACTTAATTATAAACGTGTTTGCCAGAGTTGAGAGCGAACCTTGTCTTCGGCGAATTTGATCCAAAATCGAGCAAGAGCTCTATGATAGGGATTATTTGGCATCAAGGGATTCTGTGGCCACGTCTCTTCGATGTATTCGAGGATAACCATGGACTCACAAACTGGTTTTCCGCCATGGACAAGCACTGGGATCTTCTTGTGAACTGGATTGTACTTCAAAAGCAAAGCACTTTTGTTTGAGAGATCTTCTGCGACAAATTCATATGGCACGCCTTTCAATTTCAGAGCCCAAATCACTCTGTAAACAAATGGACTCGGCAGTGCCCCGTGAAGCTTCACTTCAGCCATCTTAACTCGAAGATTGAATTTGAATTATGGGTTTTTTTCTGATCGATGTTGAGAATAGCTGATAACTCATTACTTATGTTTCTGAATTTATAGTGATTTATGGAATGAGCTTTCTTGAGCAGAAAGCTTTAAATTTCCATTAATAAAATGATAGACGTTGACTTCGAAGAACTTCTACGATGACTTTAATTAAATATCTTTTTACGTTGTCGGCAAGTTGCATCTGTATTTTGGGGTTAATTGAAAGGATATGATTCTCTCATCATTATGATACGAGCTTTTATATGAGAAAATATAATTATGTGATTGGTAGTTATTAAATAAAAATAAAATAAATAATTTTGACCGTATATGAATAAAAATATACATGTGTTAAAAATTTTTTTAAAATTTAAATAAGATAAGAGTATGGGATCTAATTTTTAATTTGAAGGACGCCTTCAAAGACGTGGTCGAGTTAGTTGATAATATAGTTGTCGTCTTTCACACTCATGTGGACTTGAATTTGATCATTGAGAATGGTAAAAAGGATAAAAAATTAATTTAACCTTATCCACTTCTCTTACCTTTTAAAGAAAAAATTCCTAATTTGAAAGGCTAGCCAATGATATCATTAATTTGGTCAACTAGTCAGATAACCATGCACTAATTAATCAAAAATTTTGCCATTTGTTTTACATTTAATATTTTTGCGTCATGCATGATGATCAATTGATCATGGATCGATTAGTCAACCAGACATTTGCGTTTGTGCCTATATCCGCATTGGACATAAATATAATTTGTTTTTTAAAAAATTGAAATAAATTATTTTTTTAAATTTTTTCCTATTTTCTAATCTAACTTTTTAGTGAAGCTATAAGTTACCCCAGTCAATTCTACAAATTAAATAATACAGGACCCATAAGATTTAAAATGAAAATAAAAATTATGGGTCTGATCGTAAAATTCACAAACTAAATAACATGTCCTCTATCATCGGGTGTATCATCTCAATATACCGAAGTGGTGTGCCGGCCTCGTTCAAGTTTTTTTTTCCCCCTTAATCCTAACATTAAAATGACATGATCATTTTTGTATTTACAGCTTTCAATAAATTCAGATAATATTAGGTGGTAAAAGTCGGCCAGGCTAGAGAGTAGATCTATCAAGGTTGCTAGCACTTAGCACTATCTGTTTGATCCCTAGAAACGCATATATATAATTTATTTTATTTAACGCGGTGTTTATTTCGACCCATAATAATTTCTCTTTGTACATCCTCTTTTTAATAAAATTTTTTATTATCAAGATAATTTGTTATAAATTACTTCACAAATCCTCCCATTTTTTTTCCAACTTCTCTTTCACACCTGACAAAATTTAATTCACATATTTCAAGTGAAAATATGATTGCAAATAAATTTGAAATTATCTCTCACAAGTTGTTCGAAAATATATTGACATATCTCGTGTATAGAACTAAAGAAGAACAAGAAACCACTAGCCTCTCGGCGATCGCTGCAATTAGGATGGCAAAATTATCCACAAATATGTAAATTCATCCAAAATCATTCACAGAAATCCATTCACTGTGAATAATTTTATGAGTTGCTCGTAGTTTTGGTATTTTAAATGAGTAGTGCTACACATCCTAAATTTTTTATCTTAAATGATGTGGCATTCATCAATTAATTGGTGAGATAATATAATTAATTCATTTGAATCTTGCAAAGTGTTACCAACTCATGGAAAGTAAAAGGAATTTAAGAGCCTATCTTTTTCATCAAGTAACAAAATGATAGAGTGTTGAATCACATCAATGGCTGAAAAGAAATCACAGACGGAAATCCTCCTCTTTATCATGGTATGAAATGCCTTTTTTTTTTAATGGGTTGTTCTATGCTCTTGAAAAAGAAGAGAGGAAGAAAAGAAGAAGTTCTTCAAAATTTTTGCGTTTGATTAAATTCGATTATTTGCTACAATTGGGAAGTTGATTTTACATCAACTTTCAAAAACCGTATCAAAAGTACATGTTAACTGCTTAAGCAGTTACCATGTGCAAGTCGGGTTAGGTTAGCCATCATGAGTGACCCACCCGTCTAACATCTTTCACTTGCACATGATGGGACGATGTCGAAATGGTAGAATAGTGAACAAAGAAATAATGAACAATCACATATCTTTAGTCATATATACAAATATACTATTTGACCATGAACATATCCAAAGACCTATTTGAGGAGCCAAAAGAAATATATCTCGATTGCTAACCCAAGCAAGAGATGTCTCAATTGCAATCATATACAAAAGAATTTCAACATATGTTCATTGCATACCATATTTAATTCACCTTAATATTCAAGCATACTAAATCCCTTTGGTATGCCAAAATTGCACAATCTCTTTAAGTATTCACAATTGTAATATCCCACATATATTATAAGATTAGTCAACCAGTGAACACAAAAAGGAAAAAATTAAATCTTCTTATCACACTCATGTCCATCAATTTAGAATAATCACTTTCCTAGTCATGTTTCATAGATCAAATCACATCAAGTTCATAGATAACATGCTAAAGTAACAGACACTAATTTGAGACCTTAAAAACCTAGTTGATAATCAGAAGGATACTAGAGTTGACTAATAGAAAGTCATATGAAACTTACATAATAAAGAAGAAGAGAGATTCTCTCATTTTTCATTTTGGTCACCAAGCACGTACAATATGATACACGCGCTACAATGAATCTTCCATTATAGGGTGTACATCTCATTAATCCAATTCACTTTACATATCTTAGTTCAGTCGCTCTCCCTTGCTAAATGATTTTCTAGTTGCTTTTCCAATTAGGCAATTTTCACATATAAGTAATTCAACCTTAGTAAGTAGGCCCAACATACCCTCTCTCACAAGTTTATGCATTTTTTCTTGCCCTATTTGACCTAATCTAGCATGCCAAGTAATTGCATCTATCTCATTATTACTCGAAGAAGTAACATACGAAAAATAACTATTATCATAATTTGGACCATCAAGCATTATATCTAATACAATAAAATCATTAACCAAATGCACAATTCTAATAAGGATTGAATTTAAGAAAATCTCCAAACAAACACTATGAAAGTTTAAATTATATCCTAATTCAAGAAGGACGAGAATGGAAACCAAGTTTTGTCGAATCTACGGTGCATACAGGACATTATGTAATAAAAGAATACATCCACCATGCAAAGTCAATTTGCATATGCCTATTCCTTTTGCTTCAACTCTAAAGTTTTTGCCCATGTATATCCATTTAGTTGCTTGATTGATTTAGTGATACTCAACAAAAGTATTTTGATCATGAACTATATAGTTTATTGTTCTTGAGTCTACAATCCACATAAGATGAGAATCGATTAGAAGCATAGAACTTATAACTAAAGCATAATTTAATAAAGTAGAGTTATGTCTCACCGTTTTCGGCTCAGTGTACTTATGAGTGAAATGACCCAACTTGCCACAATTATAGCATTTCATTTTAGTTTTGTCATTTTTCTTGCCAACACACTTACCCATTGGGTGCTTCTTAGCATCTGGCTTTTTTTGATTAGGATAAAATCTCTTACTCTTCTAGTTATACTTGTAACCTATTTTGCACTTGAAGCCAAAACCTTGCGCGAGCTTGATTCAGCCATATAAACACGATCAAACAGCTTAGTTGCCTCACGGTGCTCTGCCTGCAGTTCTAGGTGATGTTCAGTATTATTGAAAACTTTTGATACTTTCATTATGAGTCATATTCACCTTTATGTGTTCTCAAGAATTAGGTAGAAATTTTATCACTGCCTGGACTTGTTCATTAGTGAAAATATGTAAAGCAGACATAAGTTCACGAATCATGTTCAACATTTCCCTCAAATGCTATCTCATAATATGATTCTGGTGCTTCCAATAAGAATTGATCCTGATTGTAAGACTTCTTAGCTTAATGGTCGAAGTACCACCAAACTTGTCTTTCAAAGCGAGCTATATCTCTTTAGCAGTCTCATACTTCTTAAACTCACACATGAGGTCATCTTACATGCCACTGATCATCGTTATGAGAGCATTGCTATTTTTCTTTTTCCATACTTGATAAGCCTCAAGATCCCTTCTGTGTTGAGCAGTATTGCCTTGCTCGGACTTGACTAGGGTGTTGTTAAGTGCTTTTAGAGTCTCGTGCTCTTCAAGAATGTGATGATTCTAATGATGCCAAATGTCATAATTGTCACCATTTAACTTTTCACCCTTGTTTAGCTTGGCCACAATGTTCTTAGATGCACATGCCATCTCAACTTTTTTTTAACACAGAGATAATTCAAAATACAATCAATAAAAGCATGATCAATAATTACACAAACAATTAATTTTCCCACAAACATAAACCAAAAAACATGACAAATTAATATCGAAAATGGAATTGAAAAGTCCTCAAAGCTTTCAATCATCATCCAATTCCCTTTGTTGTATTCATCATTAATTTGATTTTAATGTGCAAAATCATTAGTTCTAATTATGAATTAATTAAATTCAATTTGTTTAGAATTCCCACTTAACCGAATGATTCATGAGATATCATAATTGAGTATATTGAGTTGAGCAACAACTAATGTAGATATTCACTAATAAAAATCATAGCTATATTTTGTTCAACTAACAAAATGAAAAACAATATCTAAAATATTAAAAATTAACAACCGAGAGAAATGACCAAACATAGTCAAACTAATTTATAGAATCTTCTACATGTTAAAATATTTTTTGTTGGTTGTGACACTTTCATCCAGCTCATACTCAAGTGTATTTCTAAATAAAAATAATTATTCATTCTTGACGATCCTATTTATGGATTTTTCATATCATAACTCTGCCCAAGGCTACTAGCTTATCTTCCATTCTGATGGTTCGTGTGAATGCTAAGTACTGAAGTTCACCTTATCTTTGAAGCAAGATGGTGCTCCTCCATTAGCTCAATTTCACACCACAACAAATAATATTTATTGTTCGAGAAATTCTCAATCTCCTCTAACATGCGAGCCTTGAAGACAAGTGTATTTTCATCATAAGGTAAGGAATTTATAAGGAGCCGTTGAAAATAATTCAAATTTGCATACTTAATGTTCTCTATACGTTAGCCAGCTAAAGACCTCATCTATATCTTTTATATTTATACACATAGAACAGTTAGGGTCTATTTTATAATTCTCCCTTTTCTTCATAAGTTCTTTATAAGAGAAGTTGTCATATATCTGAGCTAATTCAATAGGAGAAATTTAAGCTTTATATGTCATTAGCCCGTCTTCTTTAGTCCATGATTTTTTAATGGGAGGCATCTAGGACAAACATAAAATTCATATTAGTGATTGTTAACAAACAACTAAATACGAGATATAGTTTAATTCCAACCAATGTCCACAAAAGAAAAAATAATTTTTGAGCTCCCACTAGAGCGAAATATTTTTAACATATAATGCTCATCCTTGAGACTATATATATATATATATATTCAATTTGAAATTTTATTTCAAAAGTAAAAACAAAAAAATTAGAAATTTTGATTTTATATAAAAAATATATAATTAAATTTTGAATCAAATGATGCAAATAGCACCCAAATCGAAGTCTCAAACAGCAAGATATAAATACCATTCTGGACACATTCCCCCATGTGCAAAGGTAGGCGCATGTGATTCACGTAGGATATAGTGTGCTACAGTGTAGTAATTGAGTAAAACCCACGCACTACCTTTCGCGGCTTCGGTGAAGTCAGAGCTAGCACCTTCCAACTCGATTTTTCATCCTAAATCCAATGTTGCCCTTTGATTTTTAATCGGAGGTCAGAATAAGCGAGAATCGTTAAAAATTTGATTCTGGCACTATTCATCATCTTTTCCAAAATTAGACTTTTTGAATTTTAGCAACCAAATCCTTATTTTGGCCATAACTTTTTTGTTTTAAGTCCGTTTTTAATGAATGACATACCGTTGGAAAGCCCTAAAAACGATCTATCCAATGTTATGTTATACAGAATGTCAAGTTATCTAGATCAAAAGATATGAGCAATTGAAGTTTCAAGTTTCATGATTTCCTAAGGCTGATCATGCAATCTAAACCGTAAGCTGCTTCTTTGTCTATCAAATCCATAAGTTATACTTTAAAGCTAGTATTCTAGAACATGAAATTAACAGCCACCAAATCACATATACATTAAAGAATCAATTAACAAATAAAATTCATTAAATCACATATACATTAAAGAATCAATTAACAAATAAAATTCATACTTTTTCATGAAACAAAATCAACCATATGCACGAATCCAACACAAAAACAGGCTCTGATACCATTGATGGAAAATAAAAGGAATTCAAGAGCCTACCTTTTTCTTCAAGCAGTGGAATAATCTAATATTGAATTACGTCAATGGCTGGAAAGAAATTATAGATGGAAATCCTCCACTTTATCACAATATGAAATGCCTTTTATTTTTTTTAATGGATTGTTCTATGTTCTTGAAGAAGAAGAAGAGAGGAAGAAAAGAAGTTCTTCAAAATTTATGCATTTGGTTAAATTAGATTATTTACTACAACTAGGAAATTGACATAAAATCAACTTCCAAAAACCGTATCAAATGTACGTGGTAACTCCTTAAGCAATTATCATGTGTGGGTGGGGTTGGGTCGGCCCATGATGGGCAACCTACCCTCTAACACCAACTATTTAATTAATGACACATCATTTGGAATCAAATTTAGGATAAAAAGTTTCGGATGTCTATCTTTTCTCATTTCAAATTTGCTATGGTTGTGGATGGATTTGGTGTTGAGAAAAAATCCGATAGGTATATCCAAAGACCCACATTTTTATAATCATTTACGTTTTAATTTTAATCATAAAACTTGTCTGAAAAAAATTTAATCGTAAAAGTATATAACTTAAAGTTATTACTCTAATCTTCATAATTCTTAAGCCTAATCTAACTCATTACAACTGCTTGTCTTGCTCCTTCCAGTAAGTGTATATATTTTAGAATGGATATAGTAACTTTTTAATAAGTGGAATTTTATATTTTTCAAGTTTAATATTAATGATATATTATTTTTTTTTAATTACTTTGATTTATTTTGCTTTAATGACTTGATTGTTAGCTAAAATTGAATTTTTATTTGTCTAATTAATTGTTGATGATAGTTGTATAAAATTAATTGAAAAAAAAATCTCAGTAGACTGCAGGCGAATTTAGTAATGACAAAAATCTGCGGCACCCGATGCCGATTACTATTCCCAGCTGCAATAATGCTGGGCCACGGGCGTCCTTAATTGTTAGAAGTTGCAAAATTAATTAGCAACATTTTCAGCGGCATCCCTGAATTTTAGCGTTGAATTAGATAAATCACAGTTTTCAAAATTAGTTTCTGATTCTCCTGTTGTTTACTTCAATTTTTTTTTCATATTTCAATTGGATTTATAGCTTTTAATGTGGTTCCTTATCAAATTTATGCTTAAAACGCGTGCTTATTATTTTTAATATACTGTTAGGAGAAGTTGAGAATAGAAATATATAAAATGAAGTTTTATTTATTAATTATCTATATACATTAAATAGTACCCAACATGTAGTTCGCCTCAATAATAAAATTAATTAAACAAAGTAGAAAGAGTTGTTTTAACACTAGTACAAAAATAAAACAAGCACAAAGCGAGAATCACAAATTTATTTTATGATATTACATGCATGCAGATGTCATTAATGTTTCCCGACGGCGTTTGAAAGAGACCACCATCTCTCGCTGATTTGGAAGATTTTCTTTAATTACCGTCTTATACTTCAAAAGCGATGCACTTTTGTTGTAGAGATCTTCTTCATTGTATTCATACGGGATGCCTTTCAATTTCAGAACCCATATCACCTTGTTGCTAAATGGACTCGCCCATCCCCCATGGAGCTTCACTTCAGCCATGTGTCTGAGATCGAATTTGAATGCGTGTGTGGTTGTTTAGCTCAGCTGATGACTTATTGCATATGTACATCTGAATTTATAGTGATTAATATTGGAATGACAAGAGAGCTTGCTTGAGCAGGGAGGTTCATATTTCCAATTTATTTAATAAAATGATTAAATTAAGTTGAATTCAATGAACCAATGCTACGACTTTTTAACAATTCTGTTATATATTCAACAAGAAGAGGTATCATATTTGACGGGAATCTCTTGAAACAGTGCTGAATTAACAAGTAATCCTATTTAATTTGGTCAACTAGTCAGATATGGATTAATTATATATTTGGCGTTTGTTTTAGGTGCCCAGCTAGCCCTGCTGCTGTGTTTTTGACTTTTCCAGGGGGTGAAGTCCTGAAGATATCATCATCCTAACTGAAGACACATTATAATATTCTCCTGAAAACTTTATGTGACTCATTTACTTTACAATTTAACAATTTAGGCCCAATAACTTCATATCTATGAAGTTCTGTCCCCTGGCTCCACCTCTCTTATATAAATCCGAGCACCGGAAAAATGACCAAACCTGAACAACTCTCCGTCTTAAGTCTATGCAAAATTTACACACACACACACAGAGGGGCGGCCATGAGAGACAACGATACAAAAAAGAATATGGAAGAGATTTTATTAATACCAAAGGAGAGTTTACCATCATCATCAACAACATGGGATTTGTTGAGTGGAGAAGTGAAAAAGCAGGGTTACATAGCAGCACCAATGGTGGCCGTCACTTTATCACAGTACTTGCTTCAAGTTGTTTCCATGATGATGGTTGGTCATCTTGGTCAACTTGCTCTTTCTAGCACTGCCGTGGCCGTCTCTCTAGCTAGTGTCACCGGCTTCAGCGTCCCTGTAAGTCCTCTAATCCATATATAGTTATATACAATATCAAGGTCGTGACACAAGAGGATTTTCTCTATTGTTTTATTTGTTTTTGTTTATTCTTTCTTTTGATAGGTATTTGTATCATTGCATGTGGGATTTAAACAAAAAGATATGCTAAATTTTTTATTTTAAAAAAATGCAATTAACCAATACCCTGTTTGTGAAAGTGCCGTTAATTTTTAATGGACTTGATTTGCCCTTCTTTTTTTAATTCTACAGCTAACTTGAATTGCGTAATATTTTCTTTGAAACAGTTAGGAATGGCAAGTGCACTGGAAACATTATGTGGGGAAGCATATGGAGCTCAGCAATATCAAAGAATTGGAACTCAAATTTACACTGCAATATTTTGCTTATTCTTAGTATGTTTCCTGCCTTCCTTTCTATGGATTTACATGGGAAGGCTGCTAGTTTTGATAGGCCAAGACCCCCCAGATTTCACATGAAGTAGGCAAGTTTATAATCTGGCTTCTTCCAGCTCTGTTTGCTTATGCAGCAATGCAGGCGCTTAATCGATATTTTCAGTCTCAAAGTTTGATCATTCCCCTGTTCTTAAGCTCCTATGCCGCTCTTTGTTTGCATATTCCCATCTGTTGGGGTTTGGTATTCAAGTCTGGACTAGGGAACCGTGGAGGAGCATTGGCAATTGGTATATCGTATTGGTTGAATGTAACTTTCTTGGCAATTTACATGAAGTTCTCCACTGCTTGTGCAGAATCCAGGGCTCCAATTTCAATGAAGTTGTTCCAAGGAATTGGAGAGTTCTTCAGCTTTGCTATCCCTTCTGCAGTAATGGTTTGGTATGTTAATTATCTTCTGGAGTTTCATGTTCCCTTCTCATAGATATAGTAGACACGTCATAAATTTTTATGCTTCTTTTGTTTATAATTTTGCAGCCTAGAATGGTGGTCATTTGAATTGCTCATTTTAATGTCAGGGCTTTTGCCTAACCCACAACTTGAAACTTCAGTCCTGTCTGTATGGTATGTTGACATAGACTTTTTATGTGATGTTCTATACGGAGAAGCACCTATCAAAGGAAGTAGATTTTTTTTTCCCGACTGCTCATTATTTGTCAACTTCTTTGAGCAGTCTCAGTACCATTCAAACCCTCTCTGCAATCCCATATGGACTCGGTGCTGCTGTAAGGTTTGTTCTTAACGATCATTTAAATAATAATTGTTTTATATCAACTAATTAGCAGATTAACCATTATTTCCTTCTATAGTACTAGAGTTGCAAGAATTATTACCATTTGTTAGATTGTTAATTGTTACAAGCTCTGTGTTTCTAAGGGGTTTCTCATGTTGCAGGCAAGTAAAGCAAGGGAAAGATTATCAAAGGTAAGATCTTTAGCCGATAATAGAGGAGTATGTGAGTGATCAGAGTCAATGAGTTGATATATGCATTTTCCAGTTGAAAGAGATAATCATTGCTTCAGAAAATGAGCTGACCATATATCAATTGATGGCCAAGAAGGTTCTCCAATCTGATCTATGCAGCATGGCATTTCATTGAAGTCTGTTTCTAGAGGAAAGAAAAAAATTAACAGCTTCTTAGGATTGCAGCAACTAGTAATTTCGGCATTTCCAGCATGAATGAATTATAAGATAGATGATGCTGCAAAAAGGAATAGAGATAAAATTAAGCATGAGAAAATGTTTGAATGTTATTATTGAAACTTGTTCCAGTGATTAGTAGAGATAATTTTCTTCATATTGAAACTTTCACCATCTGAAAGCTAAGGAAATATTAAAATAAAAAAGAAAATTCATAAATCTTTCCATGTCATTCTAGCAAAGTTGAATTGTGATTCTAAACCCCCACACCAAAATATAAGGTGGCCTGTGGCCTGTGGGTAATTCACAATTTGCAACCTCATGTATTTAGTAATCAAGATGGATGCAATTAATTTTTTTTAATTTTTTAATTTTTGTTCATTTTTAATGCAAACGACACCTCGTTCATTGTGGCATTAGAATATATAGAGATTTGGACACTGATTTTGGACTATACTTCACACAAGTAATGCGGCAAATATCTTTCTTTCAGCACTTCGTCAGGAGGATAAGGTACAGACATTGTTGCCTTTTTCCTGAAGCAAGTGCATGTGCATGAATTGCTGTTGTCTGTTAACCTGCTGCCACTTTGCTGCTGAAAATCAAACTTGAAAAATAAACCAGGAAAATTTTCAATAAGCAAAGCCAGAAAACTACCTTGTTTTAAGTTATTTTCCTAAGAAAACTTTTCGACACTCAAATAAAGCACATAACTAAAGTATTTCAATCACATTAGTTTTGGAGTGAGGTTTGATTTACATTTATATCATGTCTATCAAGTGTTTTTTATTCTTTTAATTAATGTATATTACAGCTTGGAAATTCTCAAAATTAATCATGCTTAATCTTGAGCAACAATATCTGTAATCATTATACGAGGTCAAAAATGAGAGGAAAAAAAAAAGAAAAAAGAAAGAGTTAGTTTTAGGTATATTAGTGAAAGGATCTGTTATAGACTATTTGTATTGCATGCTATTCTGAGGGACAGCATTGTCCACAGCACTTGGATTTTGCTCCTGATTCAATGGCATTTAGAATTTGGTTTCATCTGACATCATATATAGCTTGATTCTGATATCTTCCATTTTGGAGGGATTCAGATAAATTGAAGAAGTTTGATGTTCCAGTTCATATTGGGATTGCTGCAGAAAATATATATAACTCTGTAGAGGTTTTTTTGTTTTTGTTTCTAGTGATGTATTCATGTCCTGTCATTTTTCTTTCTTTGCTTAAATCCAATTGCCCATGTTGGAAAAGAAAAATTTCTTTTCAGCGTTTGTGTTCTTTTTCCTTTTTGTTCAATAATGCCATAGGTGATGCTCTACCATTTAAAAGATCCGTAAAGAAAATAAAGATTCTGTTACACTACGTAAATACAAAACGATTATGGAGAAAAATTTTGACGTATATGAACTAAGTTTGTCATCTTCTTGTAAATGGCTAATCAATGACAAAAAACATGTTTCAAAAAAGATAACGTGTCGAACACCAATTTAATGAACATGGTACATGATATGGTAAATCCTGTGTTTCCTTCTGCTTTTTGTGGGGTGACTTGAATTTAATTTTATTCTTTCCTGTTCATTTCCTGTTCTTCCCCAAATGCTGCAATAAACTCTTTATTATTATTGGATTTGCACCGGGAATTCTTGAGCAATTACATGAGTGTTCATTGCAACCAGGTAATGCTAGAAGGTGTGGACGACAGAATTTGGGGCCTTATGCCAACCTCACGGCTTACTACACGGTTCCTGCAGCTTTGGCTTTTGGTTAAAAATAAGACAAAAGAAACTTTGGATCGGGATATAAGTTGGTGCTTTCGTACAAGTCATTTTACTCTTTCTCATAACAAGTAGTCAGAATCGGAAGAAACAGGTTTGCTTCCCCAATTCAATTTTCTCTATAAGCCTATGATCTTGCTCTAAATCAAGAATATCATTTGGCATCATCAATTAACTATTCATGTTTATGATAGCAGGCAAGTAAGGCAAAAGAAAGGATATTTGAGCGAAAATCTTAACTAGGACAAGAGAATTTTATGAGCTAGTTTCTATGACATAGTTTTAAGGAAAGGAATAAGATTAGTGACTTTTTCCCTTCTGTCGATGAAGACTTTGTACTATGGTACTGTATATAGGGTGCTTTAGGAACACTGTATTATATTATGGTGGATTGCATTATTTATTGAGAATGCAGTGTATTAGGTGTATATAAAATAATATTTTATATTATTATTTCTATAGTATTAATATTATGTATTATTAATAATATTTTATACTCTTCTTATATTACATTTATTAATTAAATTTACAAATAAAAATAAAATAAATCATTAACACCAACATCAACCACCACTGACCCCCACGAACTACTGCTGGTGCAACAATTTGGTTTTGTTTGATGTTATTTTTAATATTGTTGAAATCCTCATCAATGGAAGATTAGAACGATACATGTTTCACTAGAAACAGAGCTTTTGTTCGCTACAGATCTATGGTCAAAGTTTTAACGCGAAAGGGACCTAGTTTATTTGCTAGTTTGGTTAAAATTTATGCATCAATATTGTAATTATTGCGGATTGTTCAATTAGATCTACAATGCATAATGAGTAATGAGTAATTAGATCTACTATACATAATAAGTAAAGTTACTTATAAAATTTAAGCTTCAAGATAATTTAGATGCAAATTAAACTCAAATTTTACTTCATCAAGGTGAAACCTCACAAAACTTATAAACTGAACTAATGAACGGACAAGCATAACAAAATATTTGAAATTGCTTAATACCATGGAAACAAAAGTAAAAAGAGATGTTCAAGAACAAAACTAGAGATGCCCAATGGGCTGGATGGCACGAGGTACGGCACGGGCACGACACGTTTCAGTATTGCACGGCACGACAGGGGCACATTTCGGTGGATCACTTTTCAGTGAAGCACGCAGTACGGCACGACATGAAGTGGGGCGGGGCCGAACTTAGAATTTTAAGCACGCGGACCTTAAAAGCAAGGCACGATTAGAGATGGGCCAAAGCACGACATGTGAAAAAGCACACAATAAGCACGTTTCACTTTTAATGAATGTAAACTTAAAATTTTATGATTTTTTAAATAACTTAAAATTGAATCTTTGAATATATTTTATTAGCTCAAGTTTTTTAAATTTATTTAGTCCTTAGTTTCAAAAAAATTATAATTGATGTATGTTTATAATTTATTAAATAAATAATTGATATCATGATTTTAATAAATAAAATTTTAAATATCATGATTTTATAAATATGTATTAACAATATTTATAAACTATGATATATGACTCTACATAATTTCAAGTTAACAATTAAGTTAACTTTAAATAAAAATTTCTTATTATTGTTGTTGTTAAGTATTATAATAGAATTCTAACACCATAGAGTTAAACTTAGTAATTAAAATTAGATTCTTTTATTATTATTAATTTTTTATTATTGAATATGGATTTAAGTTTTAAATTTTAGATTTTATTAAATTTGAATAAAGGCACATGGATTCAAAAAAGTACATAGGCTTGAAAAAAATACGCCAACAATTTGGTATGTGCTCTTAAGAAAATTAAAAAAAAGCTTAGTGGATTTTTTTTCTTAGACACGGCCCACGGCATTGCGTGTGTGGGCAAGACACTTGAGCCGGGCCGAGCTGGGCTTAAGAAAAAAAATTTAGGCATTGTACGAAAAACATAGTGGGCACGACACGAGTACAAGCATGCATGTGCTTTCCTTTGCCGGCACGAGCACGGCACGACATGATCCGTTGGCCACCTCTAAACAAAACCCAAAAATCTTCATGAAGTGAAGCATCAATTGTGCCAACATGATAACATAATGCTCAAATAACACCCAAGACTTTCTTAATAAATAATATCATGCAAATGATTAAAAACACAAATAACTAATTGATTGTCCACATATATAAACAAACCTAGCTTGAAATGTGAAATATATTAAAATAGCAAATATAAATTTTCAAACATTTAAATTAAGAGCAATATTAGGTATTCCAACATTTAACTCTCAATTTGAATTCTAATTGATGTGGCATTCATCCATTGGATGGTGATTAAATAATTTTATTAACTATGAAATACATCATCCAATAAATGAGTGACACATAGCATTGGGACTCAAGTTGGAACTCAAATGTTGGGATCCCAAATATTATTGTTAAATTAATGGTGATAATATTTCCATCCCATAAATTTTATAAACCCACCCTTTTTTTAAAAATATTATTGTAATAAGTTCACATTATTTTTTAAAAATTCAAATTAAGAAGAAATTTGAAAAATTAATCAATTAAATCCATATTCTTTTTTTTTAGACTATGTTTCTTTATCATATTTAATCAATAAGGTTACTTTAACATAAATTAATAGGCTATTTTACCCTCATAAGGTAAAAATATCAAAAATATCTAAAAATTTACTTTAACTTTAATAACATTTTATACAATTTTTTTATATTTTAATGATGTATACGTAGTAATTTATTAGTATGATTATTAATATTCCATTAAACTAACAAGATATAATTCGAACATGTGGTGTATCAGAAATAATTAAATTTTATATAAAACATATTGGATTATAAAACATAAAACAAAATGCCTAAGCAATTAGTTACAGTACATATGTGTGCGTGTGTGTGTGTGTTTGTGTGTTTCTTAGAGTAATCTAGTTATTTTATATTATAAAGGTAAAATAGTCAAATTAAACTTATCTTGAAGCAACCTTCAATAGTTAAAGATTGTTAAACGACTAAAAAGTTGTTTGTTAAATGTTTGAAGTCTGAAATTTTATTAATTTCAGATTTTTTCTAAAATGTGCTTGTTTGTTTTTTAGAACTTATGTCTGATTTTTAAACACTTACATCTAAATAGAAAAAGTAAACTTTTGTGACTTTTATCTGAATGGAAAAATTATAACATTGATTTAATTAATTAATTATTCAAAAAATTTTAATTTATAATTTTATAAAATAATATGAACTTATTATAATTATTTTATGGAGGTGCTTGAGTTTATAAAAACTATGGGATGGAAATATCCAAAGCCTTAAATTAATTGAATAATTGTGGACAAAAAATTCTTCGATACCACTCAAGTTCACTGATTCTACGTTATGGCTCATTCAGTAATTTAAATTCTACATTATGGTCCCTAGTGAAACAACGGCGCTAAAAATAATAATAATAATAATAGTTAAACCTAAACCTACGTCGTTTAGCAATTGACAAAATGAGAAAGACAACGAAAGCCAAGTGTTGGAGCGGCAACGAGCCAACGAGGAGCCAACAAGATAAGCTCAAGTTCACTGTGTTTTTGTTGAGCCTTTGAAGACCCGAAACCCTAGGTTTGTTTTTGCATTCCCTAATCTATGAACTGCATTTTTGTGCTGTGTCTACTTTCGTTATGAACTGTTCAGGCTGTGTTCGATGACATTCCTAAGTGAGTATATATAATGGGTTGCTCTTGTATTTATTCTGTTATAGAAGGTTTTGTTTTGGGTGGTTAAATAGAGAGGAGATTAGTCATTGAACTTTATGCACTTGTCTGTTCAAGTAACTGGTTGCTGAGGCACGAGCACTTTGAATGGCTTTATTCATCTACAGAGATATAGTAACATTCTTTGTTTAATGTGGTTCTTATTGTTGTTAATTTGTCTAAAGTGAAGGCTTTTTTGACTTTTCTTTCTTTGATTTATTTGCTATTGGCGTATCGAAGTTCTGTGTCTAAACTTTTCTTTGATAAGTTCTTTCAGATTACTAATTAGAAGAAACAAGTGCTAGAGAGTGAGTATGAGAGAGAACGATGTTTGGGCAAGGGGTGATTGGTTCGCTCGGCTCCTGAAGGACCACAACTATAATGGGATGTATCAATCTCGCAGCCTCATTGGCAGGTAAGCTCATTTCTTGATTTCCTTCAATTTTCACTTCCATTTTAGTGTCTTCAAGTAGCAGGTAATTTAAATAAAAGTAATATCAGTAGGGATTTGCTTTAAGTGAATATGGATAGTGTATCACATGTGAGAAGATTGTATTTGTTATATGAAAATCCTTATAACTAATATATATATATATATATATATATATTCTCAAACCTGATCATGGAATGTACTATTTCAGTATTTCTTAATATCTGAGTTTGGATCAACACATTTTTTGCCATGCAATTTAAAAATTTTAATGTCATGTCCTCATGCTGTGCTATTATACATTTTGCCAATTTGCATAGGTGTTTTTGTAGAATGAGTTAATCTAGTTTCGAGAACATGCCTTACTATAGGGCGTAGAGTTTCTAAGTGAAGGCAAGTGCAACTATAATTATCTATTTCATATCCTCCATGTCAGCGGGGCAGGTCCGTTACCTCTAAATTCTTTGAGTACCTTGGGACGTTAATCCTATTAATGACAGCCACATATTATAAGTGGAGAAAACTGATTTTTTGATTATTGAAAAATCAAATTGTTTGTATTATTTTATTGATGATCTCAGTAACCTACCTGTAGCAGTTGTCTTGTGTGGATATGTGTTTCTCTTTTAAGCTGTTGTAGTGACAATTTTTAGCCCTTGTTGCAGTTGTTAAAGTCATTGCAAGCACACGCTTCATCCATCTCCATAAATTCAGATATATATGTATAGTTAGCTATTCAAACAACCACACTGGTATTCAACTTCAATATTCAGAAACATGGCTGAAGTGAAGCTTCATGGGGCATGGGCGAGTGCATTTTGTTACAGAGTGATATGGGCTTTGAAATTGAAAGGCATAGCATATGAATACATTGAAGAAGATCTCTCTAACAAAAGTGCTTTGCTTTTGAAGTATAATCCACTGAACAAGAAGGTCCCAGGGCTTATTCATGATGAAAAACCAGTTTGCGAGTCCATTGTTATCCTCGAATACATTGAGGAGATGTGGCCGCAGAATCCCTTGATGCAAAAAGATCCTTATGATAGAGCTCTGGCTCATTTTTGGATTAAATTTGCTGAAGACAGGGTTCGCTTCAGAACTCTAGCTAATACGTTTATAAGTTCATTCTTTTCATGTTTATTTGTTATTAGAGAAAATGATCAATAACCCCCATTGTATGTCGAAATTAATCATTTCTTCTTTTACCAATCAAAATCTCCATTGTCGTTCAAAAAATTCTGTTAACTTTCAACTTTTGTGTCTTTTACTAATTTACCTCTGGGAAATTTTTATTAATCAATGTTGCATTTGATTGAAAGGCAAAAGAAGTTGAAAGTTTAACAGAATTTTTTTATCGGTGGGGGAAGTTTTGATGGCTTTTGAAATAGGAGGGAGAAAAGGATTAATTTACCAAAACAACATTGGGGTTTTGTTGTACATTTACCCTTTGTCAATACAACGGAGTGTTTAACCTCCAGTATAAGGATGCTTGACAAATGACAAGGGTATGTATTGTCCAGGTCTTTTAGCTCATACATGTTATTAATCATGTGTTGATATTTTGGCAGGGAGCTACTGTTTGGAAAATGTTTCGTAGCATACAAGATCAAGAGAATACAATGAAAGAAATCTTGGAAATGCTACAAACTGTTGAAGAACATGGCTTAGGAGAGAAGAAATTTTTCCATGGAGACAAGATTGGTTTAGCAGACATAGCATTTGCTTCCATTGTTTATTGGCCGCAAATCATTGAAGATGTAGCAGGAATGAAACTATTTGAATCTCACAAATTCCCCAACTTGCACGCATGGTTTGAAAATTTTAAACAAGTTCCAGAAATTGAAGAAAACCTGCCTAATAGGGATGGACTGTTGATTTTTTTCAAACGTCGACGTGAAAAGTTGGCGGCCTCTTCCTGATTGCATAGCACAAAATTTGTTTGTGCAATTGTATTGGCGTTAAAAATCCGCACTTTGCTTAGTTTTTGATTGTCGTGTACGCTCATTTGGGAGGCCGCCGCCTTGCGGGGTACTTTCTTATGGATTTGAATAATAAAAGGGACTCGACTTTATATTTATGAATTATTGCATGTAGTTCGTTAATTAATCATTAATGGACTACTTACGGTTATGTATTGTTTTAGGGTAAGTTTGGATGTTGACGTGGACCAATGATTTGATGACACGTGGCAAAAAAAAAGTCACCCAAGTGAAGTCAGCTCATTTGATTGAATGGTAATATAATTCTTAAAGGTCAGTAAATAAGCTTCTTGAGGAAAAAAAATGTTTGGTAAATATGCACAATATCAAGGGGTATTATCGAAATTCGAATTTTAATTATTAGAGCAAATACATGAACAATGCACGTCATCATAAGAAAAATTAAAATATTTTTCTTTTGGCTAAAAATAGGAGGTCAATAAGAATAAAAAATTTTTGTGCAAAGTAATAAGAGGAGATCACGTTAGTCATCATTTGATGCCCTTTCAAAGGCTATAGGACCATAAAACTAAGAGACTACCACATGTGCAACTATGGAGGATAAAAGAGGCTAAAAGTTTTCTTACCTCCCAAACTTATGGATATTACCATCAAAGGACAAGAGGCAAAAGTACTAAAATAACCTCACCTCTTGAGGCTAAAATAACAAAAATTTGCCAGCTGTCTAAAATTATTAAAGTACCCCTAGGAAAAACCCTATATAAGATCCACATGTTCAATTGTGAGAGGCTCTCTAACTCGGTCTCCTTTTTGCTCTATCCAACTCTAGGGATTTTTTCTAGATTTAATTTCTTGAGAAGCAACTTGATCTTCTTCTTCCTCCATTTTTAGAGTTTCTTTCCCCATTTTTACACATCCATGGAAGGTTTTGACCATCTCATCTATTAAAGAAGCCTTTTCCCTTATTCTTTTCTTAGAATACTTTTTAATTTCCATAAGGCCCACATCTCTCTCATGTCATTATTCCTCATAAACAACCTTTTATTTAGATTTTGTTGATATTGTAAAGCAAATCTTATAATAGTTCATTTATATAGTGAAGTAGAGATTATAGATGGCAATTAAATCTAGATACGGTCCAGATCCACAAAGATCTGGATTCGGAAAAATTCAGATCCGCATTTTTTAATATATAGATCTGAATATGAAAATTTGTGGTCCGCATGGATTCGGATCTGGATCCAGATGGATTCGGATTTGGATCCAGATGGATTCGGATTTGGATCCAGATCCAGATGCAAGTGCATTAAGAAAATTAGATATCCGGATCTAGATAAATTTTATCTTAAATTAAAATATATATTAAAAATTAAATGAAAATTTAAGAAATAAATTTTATTTGTGGGTTTATGATGTTGTTATATATTATTCATGTTGAATTGTTGATTGTTGGATTGTGAATGAATTTTATTTGAAATTATTATTTAAATTATTGAATTTTATTTTAAATTAAAATTAAATTAGAAATATATATTAAAAATTAAATGAAATATTAAAAATAAATTTTATTTGTATATTTATGATGTTGTTGTATATTATTCATGTTGAATTATTAATTGTTGGATTATGATTGAATTTTATTTGATATTATTAGGTAAATTATTGAATTTTATTTAAAATTAAAAATTAAAAATTAAATTTTATTTGTGGATTTATGAGATTATTGTATGTTATTCATATTGAATTATTAATTGTTGAATTATGATTGCATTTTCTTTGATATTATCAGGTAAATGATTTTATTTTTAAATTATATATTAAATAATTGAATTTTAATTTTTACGAATTTAGATATCCAGAATATCCGGCCGTATCCGTTGCGGATATTACCCACATCTGGATCTAAAAAAAAAAATTGGATCGAAATGCGGATCTAGATATATAATTATAAATGCAGATCCGGATCCGGATCCAGATTTTGCCAACCCTAGTAGAGATGAGTTGTTCTTGTGGATGTAAACCAAAGGGCCGAATCATATAAAATCTTGTATTTTCTTTATTATTTATGCTAATTTTATGTTTATTAGGATGATCATATTTCATTTATGAGTTCACTTGAGGTACACTACGCGCTCTACTAAACTCCCTCGATAAGCTCTCTAAAACTATCCTCGAGTTCTCCACAGCTACTCCATGAGCTCTTTTGAGCTCCCCATATCGACTCTTTAAAACCAAGTCTCACAAGTTCGACAAAGCTCTCCTCCCAGAACACCTTGCTGATCTCTTAAATTATCTCAACTCACCTCCCACCTTAGCGATACATCTTGCCTCGAAAAGCAAGAAAACACACCTAAACCTTTACTAGCCCAATCTCCCCTCAAATATAAATTTATTTGTTTAAATTGGATTTGACTTGAATCCGATAAGGAAACCCACTAAATGATTCAAATTGGATCCTAGCGAAAATCCAATCAAAACATGTATCAATGTAAAAATATTTAACGTCACCCTAATGATCAATACAAATACACTTGGATTTGTTCTTAATGGTACACAAAATGGAAAAAGCATAACAAGCAACACTTGCACACTTGAGGCTCAATAGAAGTACAAAAGTCACAATCCCAAGCAACAAACAATGATCATCAGCACTAATTTTTTCTGCAAGCCACCAAATTCGAAAATGTCGCCAAGTAATTAATTACTTACCAGCATAAGCTTATCCAATGCTGAGAGTTCATTATTCTTCGAGGATTGGTTACTGTAAATGTCTTTCAGGAGCAATTCAGGATAGAACGGAGGATTTTCTTCTAATAGCAACTCTTTAATTGGACCATAGCGTCTCGAGCAACTATTATTCATGAAAAACTTCCAATTGAAATTCTGGAGCCTTCCTTATTTGACAACACTCTATGATAGGCACTCTTGAAGTCATCGTTGGTAATCAGCTGCATAACACAAACACACTTTCATATAAACCATAATTAAGTTACTTAATAGAGATTCATGTTCCGGTGGAGACGTTCACATGAAATTTTGTGAGGACAACTCTTTCACGGTATTGTAGAAGTGTGCGTCCGCACAAGATTTCATGTGTACGTCCCCACCTGAGCATTTTCAAGGTTGTTGTATGCGATCATTATCTCTCTGAAAGTTAATAAAGACAGATAATCACTACTAAGAGAAAGGGAGAATGACATTTTGAGCTTTAGAAATTATTTTGTTATTGGGTTAACATCTAGATGAAATGAGAGTAATAAAACCTTATCAGGAACCCAAGTGATGCAAAAAGTTCTAAGAATGACGCAAGAGTTATTCACTGTAAAAGAAATAAAATCAGTTGGCCATTTTCCACATACCTGCAAGCTTCACGCAAATCTTCAGGATTGGAAAAATCACGACCCATAACACAACTCAAAGTATCTTTCCAAAAGAGAGTCGGTGCACTATACAAATTTAAATTTTAACAATATTTAATTTTTTTGGAGTAACCACTAGAATAATACTTCTGCTTAACCTCAACATCTTGTTAAAAAAACCAATGGATCCCGTCAATGGCTTGATCCAAAATGCTTGTTGGGATTCCATGATTGATCACTTGAAAGAAACCCCACTCCTCACAAGCACTTCTAATTTGGTCAATTACCTGAGAACGCAAACTTGAATCTTTGTGTATTCCTTGAAGGTCTATGATTGGGATGCTGATTTTGGGGTCTTGCAGATTGGCTTATCATCAAACTTATGTTTAGTGTGATCATCTTGAATGAAGATCTGCGGAATGTTTGTGATCCCAGCACCTACGAGTCCCTTAACACCAGCTTTCGTGTCATCAAATGCTTTCAACTGGCTAACTGTGTCGCAAGTAACGCTTTCCCATTGCTTGGCGAATTATGAAGTACATATGCTGACTCGCTGCTGATTGCTTTTGGTATATACCGTTATATATGATAGCTAGTTTGCCACGCGGTGAACATGTTGAAATACAACGTCAGCACTAGATATGGAAATTTGTAAAAATTTAATTCTGCATTATTTATCATTATTAAATTAATTATAAATTATCAATAATAGTCAATTCCGGGGACCACCAACTAGTTGGTGGCACAGAACAATAATAGACTGGGCTGTGGCGCGGATAAAATTTCAATCGGCTACAGTACGTTGCTTCCTGATGGTTGACGTTTTACCTTCTCCATTTGTACATATTATTATGGATTTATAGTGTAGCTTAAAAGCTAGATCTTAAATGAAAAGAAAGCTTTAATGGTGAAATAAATATTTAAAAAAATAATAAAGAGACTAAGGGTAACCGTATGTTAAATTAAAAATGATTGTAAAATATATGTGCTTTATGATGTTAATTAATTCTTTCCAGTTTACATATAAAATAGATCTATTTTACAATTATTTTTGTTAGCGTTCATGGTACTCCATCCGTTCAGAAAAATTGAGAGCTCGAGTATTCATCACATCCGTACCATGCAAGCCCTTCCATCAGACCTAGTAGACAGAATTGTGAAACGAGCCAAAACATGCTCATATCTTGTTCGAGCTTTCCCAACCTGCGAATCTCAGCCCGCCATGACACTAAACAGCAAATTGTAGACATCACCATTCCAATGAATGTTCTCAATGTTGGATTTTTAATATAGCATTGTTGGATTCTTAATCCAACGTTGGACTTATATGTGAATAATTATGTGTTGCGGACTGTCATATAAGGTAAGCTCAATTAAAAATGATCTATTAATGTTTACAATATTATAGACTTTAATGTATTTAATAGGATGTGCACCTTTAATGTGTAGAGAGTCAATAGTATTCTAATTTTATGATGGGCAGAATTATGAATACCCAATGACAACCGGAAACAGTTGTCTATATAAGTAGTCATGGTCCCTAGGTCACACGTAATTTTTTCATTCTTTCTGATATCCTATCTTCAGAGAGAGAGCGTAGAGAGAACAAAATGACTCTCGTGTGGATCTGGAAGGCCAATCACACAACCCTAGAGAGGAATTGAGCGTTATGGATTTAGGTATGCTTTCGGATAATTTATTATTGATTCTTGGTGATATGACATGAATATTCTTGGGTTATAGGTGATGGTTTTCACCAAAGATTTTAATTATCCCAACAAGTGTTATCAGAGCCAATTGATATTGAATCATTGAGAATCAAATTTATTTTTTATTTATGATTGGATCTTTGGTGTTCTTGAATTTAATAATACGAAATTATTAAAATTATTGAATTTGAGAACATATTAAAGAATAAATATTTTTTGGTGTTCTTCAATCTAGTATCATTAAATTTGAGAACAAATTTATGTATTTTTCTTGGATTTAAGATTTTAAAATACAGAAAATAATATTTAGAAAATTCATAATTTAAGAAAAAAAAAGGATTCGGTCAAGCCACCATCGGTGGTGGTGGCCGCAGCTGATCTGAATTAAAGAGGCCCTCGCATCAAGAAACATGAAGAAATAAACAAAAAAGGAATAAAGGAATAAAGAATTGAAAAAAAAAAGGGGAGATGGCCACGCATTGCCATTGGCCTAGTCGACGGCCAAGTTGCGGTCACAAGGTTGCATAACATTTGTTAAAGCAGTAGCCATGGCCGCTGCACAAGCAAGGAGAAGTGGTGGCATGGCTACCGATGAAGAGGGGAAAAAAGAAAAAGGTGCTATGGTTTCATGGAAAAAAAATTAAGGTCCTTAAAGTTTTTTAAATTTTCTATTCAGTAGAATTATTAAAAGGCTTTTCATTCAAGCCTTGAATTTGGTTGGACTTAATGAAACTTAATTTTGGGCCCAATATACTGGGTTTAATGGATTAAAATTAGGGTGGTGATATTTCCACCCCACAAATTATATAAATCCACCCCACTTCTAAAAAATAATTATAAAATTTTCACATTACTTTTAAAAATTTTAAATAAAGAAGAATTCTAAGGAATTAATCAATTAAATCTTTCTTAAATTCTTAATTTATTTTTTGTGACCTTTTTTTTTTTATGTTTGACTTTAGCCCTAAATTTAAATTGACTATTTTATCCTTAAAATGTAAAAGTACAAAAAATTTACTTCAACTTCATCATTTTTTATTTTATACAAAATTCATTGCTTCTAAATGGTAAATTCTACTTTGTTAGTATGATTATTAACTTTTAACAAACATTATGTTTTTATGAGTCAATACTCATGTAAATTATTAGGCTATTAAATTTATATCATTTACACGTAAAATATTAAAAATTATTAGACTTCATTTTAAAAGTTAGATAATAAGTCACAAAATTAATACTTAAAGTATTAGATACAAGAACATATTATGCTTGAGGTTAAGTAATTTTATGCCATAACGATTACATAATTAAATAAAACTTATATTAAAACAATCTTCATAGTAAAAAAACTAAGTAAAACAATATAAGAAATTTAATTTATTTATTTATGTTTTTTATTTATTTTGCATTTATTATAAATATTTTTTGGGGTGTTTTACAAAATTTGGAAATATTCCCTTAAAATTAAGTATTAGTTTACATTAGTCCATTGCAAGTGAGGTTTAGCCCATTAAACAAAAATAAAAAAAAGGGTGTTGGTTTAATTTTGTGGGCTGGTTCAGGATCTAGTTCGGGTCACCCGAACCATCTAGCCTTGAACCGGTCAATGAACAATGGTTGACTGGTCAACATTAACCGTTGACTTTGACCTTTGACCATATTTGACCCAAAAATTTTTTATTTATTTATTTATTTATTTTTATTTTTGGGTATTTTTGGTGTAATTTTAAATTCAAATATTGGTTGGTTTATATATATATTTTGAGATGAATTAATTGAAGCAACATGTTGCCAGAGTGACCTCTCTTATGGAAATTAATTTGTTCTAGAATACAAACGGTTTTGTATATGTAATTTCTGTAAATATCGATCGGCCCAAAGGAATGTCCATATTTAATAGAATTATATGTGCACATGTAGTAATAAACACGTGATAATTATTCTATTTTCACATGTTAACAATAAATCGACCCAAAGAAAGATTTATTATTTGACATGTTCTTATTACCAGTGTTTGATTACTATACCAAGATATCATTTGCAAGTTAATATTTTGTCCAAAGATAGAATATTAATAGAGTGTCTGGTATCTTGAGATGGGGTTTACCTTATTTGAATTTATTTTTATTGTAAGACTAATATGAGCTTTTTTTATTTGTTTGTTGTTCTATATTCAGTTATGTCTACTGCTAATATTATTGCCAACATCAATTCTATTCCTATGCTAAATGGCTCTAACTTCAAATCATGGCAAGAGAATCTCTCAATAGCTCTCGCTGTCATGGATCTTGATCTTGCGTTAAGGGTTGATTCGCCCTCACCTCTTACGGATGAGAGTACCCTTGATGATAAAAAGGAAATGAAAGGTAGGAGAGATCAAATTACATATGTATCATGATCATGAGGAAAGCCATTGTAGAAGCATTCACAGGCTTAATGCTTGAAAATGCAGCTACAGCTAAGGAGTTCCTTGCAGAAATTGAACAGAGATTTGTTAAGAATGAAAAGGCTAAATTGATATGTTCTTAACAAGCTTAATTTCAATAAGGTATAAGGGTAAGGACAAGGACAACAAAAGGAATAAGGATAAGGGAGCTGTAAAATCATTGCCTCAAAAGGAACAACAAAAGAAATCAGATGATCAAATTGGCATTAGTTGTTTCTTTTGCGAAGTTGAAAGGCATTGCATGGTTTGTTCTGAGGTTAATTTAACTTTGGTACCTAGACACACGTGGTGGATAGATTCTGGTGCAACCACTCACGATAGTGTGTCTATACAGGGTTGCCTGAGTTGCCAAAAACTCAGTGATGGTAAAAGACACATCTATGTGGGCGATGACAAGATAGTTGAAGTTGAAGCAATTGAAAAATTTAGATTATTGTTAAAGACTAGATTTTATTTGGATATTGATGGAACATTTGTTGTTCCATTTTTTAAGCAGAATTTGATTTCCATTTCTTCTTTGGACAAATATGGTTATTCTTGTTCATTCAGAAATGGAAAATTTAGTTTGTTTATTCAGAAATGAAAAATTTAGTTTGTTTCATGATTCAAAACCAGTTGGTTCCAGTTCTTTGTTAGGCAATGATAATTTTTATATGCTCAACACAATTGCTTCATTTAATGAATCCCTGCAATCAAGTACATGGGGTTTAAAGAGAAAGTTAACCAATGAGAATTCGACTGCGTTATGGCACAATAGATTAGGTCATATCTCCAAACGGAGAATAGAGAGACTTGTGTCAGACGTAATTCTCAACCCCTTAGATTTCACAAATTTTGACATCTGTGTTAACTGTATTAAGGGAAACAAACCAATAAAAGGAGATTTGAAGTCAATAGGAGTTTGGATATCTTAGAACTCATACATACGGATATTTGTGGGCCATTCTCTGCACCTACTTGGAATAGTCAACAATATTTTATAACGTTCATAGACGATTTTTCTAGATATGGCTATATATATCTCCTCTATGAAAAGACACAGTTCTTGGATATGTTCAAAAATTTTAAGATTGAAGTTGAGAACCAACTCAACAAAAGAATAAAAAACGTCATATCTGATCATGGTAGTGAATACTACGGTAGATATGATAGTTCAGGTGAACAACGTTTAGGGTCATTTGCTAAATTCTTAGAGGAATGCAGTATCATCCCACAATACATTATACCGGGTTCGCCTACTATGAATGGTGTTGCTAAAAGACAAAATAGGGCGTTTAAGGACATAGTGAGGAGTATGATATCTCATTCTACCTTACTAGAAACACTCTGGGGAGAAGCACTTAAAACTGCAGTGTATATCCTTAATAAGGTTCCAACTAAAACGACTGTCAAAACCCCTTATGAGCTTTGGACAGGTAAAAAGTCTAGTCTAAAGCACCTACATATTTGAAGATGTCCAGCTGAGGCAAGGTCTTATAGGCATAATGAGAAGAAATTAAATAAATCAAGAAAATGTTGGAGAATCCCCTATAGAAGAAGAACAAATTCTACCACCTTAAGAACCTATGCCGTTAAGGAGATCCATTAAAGAAAGGAGAAGTGCATTGCCAGATGACTACATTGTATTTCTCCAAGAACATGAGGTAGATATCGGCATGATGGAAAATGATCCAATCAATTTCCATCAAACTATGGAAAGTTCTAACTCTCAAAAGTAGATTGATGCCATGAATGAGGAGATGAAGTCTATAAAAGACAATGATGTATGGGATCTTGTCGCATTGCCACAAGGTGCGAAAAGTTACAAATGGATATTTAAGACCAAAATGGATTTTAAAGGTAATGTGGAGAGGTACAAAACACGTCTTGTTGCAAAGGGCTTTACGCAGAAAGAAGGCATCGACTATAAAGAGACTTTCTCTCCGGCTTTTTCGAAAGACTCTTTCAGATTTATAATGGCATTCGTGGCGCATTTCGATCTTGAGTTACATCAGATGGATGTAAAGACGACATTTCTCAATTGCAACATTAATGAGACAATCTATATGGTGTAGCCAAAAAACTTTGTATCCAAAGACCCAAAGAATATGGTTTGCAAACTTAAGAAATCCATCTATGGGCTTAAGAAACCATCTCGACAACGGTATTTCAAGTTTCATCAATTGATCATCTCATTTGGTTTTGAAATGAATTTGCTCGATGATTGTGTATAACATAAGTTTTGTGGGAGTAAGTTTATTTTTCTGGTTTTGTATGTCGATGACATTTTGCTTACCAGTAGCGATATAGCCTTAGTGCACGACACCAAGAGATTTCTAGCTAAGAATTTTGAGACGAAAGATCTTAGTAACGCCTCTTTTGTATTAGGCATATAAATATACCGGGATTACTCCCTGGGTATTCTAGGATTATTACAAAAGAGATATATCAAAACAGTTCTTAAGAGATATGACATGCAAGATTACAATAAGGGTGGCAAAAAAGCCCAACTGACCTCGAACCGGCCCAGACCTGGTCAATGCGGTTCAGGTTTTACCCAGCCTGCATGTATAGAAAAAATGGGTCTGGGTATTAGTTTTTAACACCCGGATGTTTTTAGGCACGGGTTTGGTCACAGCACCAAAGACTCGAAACCCAGCCCGTACCCAGTTTTTAATTAAGTAAAAGAAAAAGAAAAATATAAAAAAGGAATAAACAATTAAACATTTTCCCCATTATGCAGCCCAACCCAATAAACAATTAAACATTTTTCCCATTATGCAGCCCAACCCTAGCAACCAACCATTCACCCATTCCGTTCGCGACTAAAGCACTAAAACAATTTGCCACCGCACCAATCTCGGCACTCGGTAGCCAGTCGGCCCAGTCACCAATCACCACCGCGCGGTGTGGACCTCTCGGCCTGTGTCTCTTTGGCAGCAGTTAGTCACCACCGTGAGCAGTTAGCCAGTTGCAGCCATCGTCTCCTATCTTGCCACCATCGTTTCGTCGTCTTTTCAGTGGCAGCCATCGGCCCACCGCGCAATAGTCTCACTTCGTCAGCCATCATAGCCAATCTCACGCCTCACGATCTCACTTCTCTCATCCTCTAGATCACAGCCATGACCCACAAGGTAGTCTTAGGTCTTTCTTAGTTTCTTTGATTCTTTCCGAGTTTTTTCAATAAAAAATGATGAAATTAACATTATTATTATCAATTGTTATATATATGCTTAATGTTTTTTCTGGGATGTTATGCGTTTTTTTAACTAATGGGAGCTGAATTTAGATTTTAGCCTGCTTTAAGTTAATTACATAATATTTATAATTGTGTAATTTCAATTTGTATGATAATATTTTATTAATAGGAGCTGAATTTAGATTTAGGTTACTTGAAGTTAATTTGTGGCATAATATTTATAATATGTAATTTGTATGATTAATTTTTATTAATATGAGTTGAATTTAGACTTAGGTTCCTTTAAGTCGATCATAATGTCTTGCGGAGTTTAATTGCAAGAATGGTGATAATGCATGAGCTTCCACTTAGATTTATGGAATATAAAGGCTTTAGAGAAATGATGGCACATGCCAACCCTGTGGTTAAGCCAATGAGCAAAAATACTTTGAAGAATGAGATTTTAAAGCTGTATCATGTTGAGAAGGTTAAGACTTTGCATTTATTGGAGAAAAATCATGGTATAGTGGCCATTACTATAGATTTATGGATAGCGAATAATCAAAAAAAGGGATACATGGTTGTCACAACACATTTTATTGACAACTTCTGGAAATTGCATAGTCGAATCTTAGGGCAATTTATCTATAACTTTTTATTTGCTTAATTTCTCTTTTAATTTTTTTATTACTTATATTTGATTTCTTTTCAAGTTTAAATTGTTATAATATTTTAAGTTTGTTTATTTAATACTAATAATTGAATATTGGATAGGTTTATTTATGTTTCGAGCCCCCATAATGCTGATGTCCTTTTTAATGAGTTAATTCAGTGTTTGCTGGATTGGAACGTGGATAGAAAGTTATCTTCAGTGATATTGGATAATTGTACCACTAATGATGTGATGGTGGAGAAATTGTTGTTAAGGTTTGATACTGGTACTTTAATTTCTATTGGTAAATTTTTTCATATGAGATGCACTACTCATATATTGAACTTGATTGTGCGGGTTGGGTTGAAAGTTATAGAAAATGGGGTTGGAAAGATTAGGGAGAGTGTGAGTTATTGGACACAAACACCAAAAAGATTTGAAATCTTTGAGCTAGCTGCTAGACAATTGCTTAATTGTAAAAAAAATTTAAAGTTAAATTGTCCAACTCGTTGGAACTCTACTTATGCCATACTTGATGTAGCATTGATGTATAGAAGTATTTTTTCTCAATTGCAACAACGTGAACTTCAATATAAAAGCTTGCCAAGTAATAGTGAGTGGGATTTGGCAGCCACAATGGTGGAGCATTTGAGACCATTTTACATGTTAACGGAGATGGTTTCGGGTACAAAATACCCTACTGCTAATTTATTTTTTTCCGTTGATATGTAAAATGAAAATATCAATTAATGGGTGGCGCACCTCCGATAACCTTGCTATTAGAATTATGGCTGATAAAATGGCTGATAAATTTGAAAAATATTGGAATGAAATTAATTCGATATTAGTTTTGGCTATAGTTATTGACCCGAGATATAAAATGCTGTTGATTGATTTTTATTTCCCAAAGATTTATGGTGATACAGCAGATGAGCATATTGAGCGTGCACGTAAGCTTTGTGATGATTTAGTGAAAGAATATGAAATGAAGGCTATGGTTTTGAGTGGTGGGCAGGATGTTGAATTGGAAAATGTTCATTCGGAATCTTCTTCGAATCCGAATAAGTTTTGGGATGTCGATGAGTTTGAAACATTTCGAAGTCTAAATAAGCGTGTTAAGGTCACTAAGTCGAAGTTGAATAAGTATTTAGATGAGGAATTGTTGGATACTACTCTGAATTTTGATATTTTAGCTTTTTGGAAGATGCACACAGTCCAATATCTTATTTTGGGTGAGTTAGCAAAGGATATCTTAGACATTCCCGCATCCACTGTTGCTTCTGAGTCGGCTTTTAGTGCCGGAGATAGGTTTTTGAGTCTGCATCATAATAAACTTCACCATGACACTTTGGAATCCTTGATGTGTGCTCAAAATTGGATTTGGGCTTCTACTTCTCGAGGTATAAAGTTATTTGAATTATGTTATGATATTATTTATTTGCTTAAAATACTTTTAAATTTTAATGTGTTATTTTTGTTATTAGGTGGAGTTCCGAAAGATGAGATTTTTACTGGGGAGGAGGTAATTTTAGATGATGATGATGGGGCACAATCGTCGAGCTACTTGACATGAAGTTATTATTTACATATTTTACATTAGAAAATTTTAGACTCTTTTATGAATTATTTTTGTATGATATTTTGGGATTTTCATATGTTATGTTGGTTATTAGTATTGTAGTTATGAATTTGTGATATGTATTTGTGTAATATGTTGGATGTTAGTAACTTAGTAAGTTACATTTATTTATATTTATTTGGTTATTATTTATGTTGAATTTAAATTTTTGATAGGGATTGAATGAATTTATTTTAGAAATGGAATGAATTTAGGGAGTAGATGATAGATTGAAACAATTTTTATTTGTTGTTTATGTAAAATTTATAAAGTATATTGAAATAATTTAATTGAGATGTTATAATAATTTATTTCAGTTTTTTTTCCTCAATATGGTCATATGCGTGTAGAGAAAGCCCATAAAAAAAACCCATGCTTAGGTAGTTTCGGGATTAACCCGGCTCGCATATGAAAAATTCGGGCAGCGGGCCGGGTCTGGGCAGCCATGTAAATCATCCGGGTTGGTCCCGGGCAACCTCAAACCCGGCCCAAACCCGAACTTTTGCCAACCCTAGATTGCAATCAGTGCTCTAAGAATGGTTATAAAAAGAAAGAAATGCAAAATATTCCTTATGCGTCAGCAATAGGAAGTCTAATATATGCTCAGGTTTGTACGTGACTGGACATAGTGTACATTACTGGAATGTTGGGCAGATATCTAAGTAATCGAGGAGTAGACCATTAGAAAACAGTCAAACGAATCTTACGATACTTACAAAAAATAAAGGACTACATGCTCACATATCAGAGGTCGGATAAGCTTGAGATCGTTGGGTATACTGACTCTGATTTTGATAGATGTCAAGATAGTATGAAATCCACTTCAGGTTACATCTATCTGCTAGCTGGAGGTGGTCTCTTGAAAGAATGCTAAACAATCTCTTATAGCCTCTTCCACAATGACAGCAGAGTTTATAGCATGTTATGAGGCATCCAACCATGGGATATGGATATGGAATTTTATCATGGGGCTGCGTATAGTAGATGGTGTTGATAGACCACTTAGGTTATTTTGTGACAACAAGTTAACAGTGCTGTATTCCAATAACAACAGGAGCTTGACGAAGTCGAAGTATATAGACATCAAGTTCCTAGCTGTTAAAGAAAGAGTTTAGAGTGGATAGTTGTTTATAGAGCACATTGGCACAAACTCCATGATTGCGGATCCACTTACTAAGGGATTGCCACCCAAGATATTTCATGAACACACTACTCGTATAGGTGTCATGTTATTTAAGGATATTTAATTTTAGTGGGAGTTTGTGATTTTAGATACTCTCATAATTTAGACTTTTTTGGTTATTCAGTTTATAGATATTTAAGATTATTTTCTGCGGAAATAAAGTTTTGGTTTGTTTCACACTCTGATTTTAGTATGGTTTGAACTCAATAAAGTTTAAGGTGGACTAGTTGGAAATAGGCATTTTAAGATTACATTGCATGAAATTTCTATGCTACACATCCACAACATGATTCATGTCATTCAATTGTATTAACATAGTGACCATTGAGGGTCGAGTTGCGATAGATGTAACGAAGACTGCTTTGATCCTATGTTGGTGTGATTGATGGGCCAGGTTGGTTATAGATACATTTCGGTAAGGACAGTAAGGTTGAACTCATACGGTTACTTTTGCAAAACATAATTATGAGGTTACGCATATAGCCTAAGTGGGAGATTGTTGAATTTTTAATCCAGCATTGTTGAATTCTTAATTCAACGTTGGACTTATATGTGAATAATTATGCGTTGCAGACTGTTATATAAGGTTAAGCCTAATTAAGAGTGATATATTAAGGTTTACGTATTATGGGCTTTAATGTATTTAATAGGATGTGGGCCTTTAATATGTAGAGAGTCAATAGTATTCTAATTTTATGATGGGCAGAATTATGAATACCCAATGACAACAGGAAACAGTTGTCTATATAAGTGGTCATGGTTCCCAGGTCACATGTAATTTTTTCATTCTTTCTGATATCCTATCTTCAGAGAGAGAGCGCAGAGAGAACTAAATGACTCTCTAGGAGAACGTGTAGATCTGGAAGGCCAATCACACAACCCTAGAGAGGAATTAAGCGTTATGGATTCATCTACGCTTCCGCATAATTTATTATTGATTCTTGGTGATATGACATGAATATTCCTGAATTATAGGTGATGGTTTTCACCAAAGGTTTTAATTATCCCAAAACTCATTACTTGAGCTTGTCTTTTTTTAGTTTCTAGAACAAATTTGGAAATTAATGTTTTTGACAAATAAGAGATCGTTGCACGAATTATGTCTTTAAAAGTAAGTAGAAAGATTAAGAATCTTTTAGAACTCATGATGGCTCCCTGCATAGGAAAAAATGTATTTCCTGTTGACAGAACCAATCCAAACACAATAAAGCTAGGCCATAATGGCAACAATTTAAGAAGAGATTTTGACTCCTTGACCTGGGCCACAGTGCAAAGTGTGCCTGCCTTTTCTTGTTCTTCAGAAGTACTTGATGTGTCTATAATTACCACTTTGTCCATCCATCTGCAATTCGAACAATTAATTTATTGGTAATTTTTTTAGGAAAATAAAAAGCTACATCGCATGGTTTGGTAAAATGATCACACAGACTCTTTTATAAATACACTCTTTTGGACAAATCTTAAAGGTTAGAGGGACCATTTCTGAATGCAAAAAGATATCAGTTTGTCCATAAAGAGGCCTATGTGATAATTACTAAAAATAAGGTCTCTAACAATTTTTCCAGACCATTGGTCGGGTGTAGGTATATACCTAAGTAATTTGATTTTGGGTGACAAGCGTACGTTTCCCTCATCATTACTGAAGAACTGCTGCGGAGACGGAGGATAATCGAGATTCTTTTTCTTTAGGGAGGTTTTAACAACATGAATTATAGCAAAATGACCAACAAGAGGTATTTCTCTACTATGATGAAAGTGAATACCCAACAACAACAAGATCAAACTGCCCCCCATAAACAACAATGTGAACATGAAAGTCTTCTCACATGGTTTCCTATTATTTGCATAGAATGTCGCAGCTACACTAAAGCACCAGGCAAACCGCCACCACACTCTTTTCTGAGCCATTACTTGATTCTCATCTTGATTTTCTGTTCTCCTGCCATCACCATGTGCTCTTAATTGATCAGCAAGGAATGGTCCCAAAAGAGGCGCCACTCCAACTTCACCCACTACTAACAAGATAATTCCTATCATGTTGAGTAGCTCAAAGTTGGTTTTTGACAATTCAAAGTTGGTTTTTGAAAATTCTCTAGATGTTATATAGAACAATAGCCCTAATGCCTGCAACAAAAATTGTTGGAACTAATTGTATAGCATGACATGATGATCCTAAAAATGCTTTTCTTAATCATTATTATAATAAGAGTGGAGTCAAAATGAATAAATGCCACATCAATTGTAACTTAACTATTGGGATCTCTATCATTATTTTTATAGGGGCAAGGCTCCTAATATCTTCTTATTGTTAGTATAATAAAATTTTTGGTGAAACCTATCACCTATAACTCAGGAATATTTATGTCATATCACCAAGAATCAATAATAAATTAAACGAAAGCGTTCCTGAATCCATAATGCTTAATTCTTCTCTAAGGTTGTGTAGTTGGCCTTCTAGATCTACACGTTCTCCTAGAAAGTTCTTTAGTTTTCTCTGCGCTCTCTCTCTGAAGATGGGATATCAAAAAGAATAGAAAAATTACGTGTGACCTGGGGACTATGACCACTTATATAGACAACTATTTCCTGTTGTTACTAGATATTTCTAATTCTACCCATCATAAAATTAAATACTATTGGGTCTCTACACATTAAAGATCCACATTCTATTAGATATATTAACGCTCATAATACCAAAAACCTTAACAGGTAACTTTTAATTGTACTTAATCTTATATGACAATTTACAATACATAATTATTCACATATAAGTCTAATGTTGGATTAAGGATCCAATAATGCTAGATTAAAAAATCCAACACTTATTACGTTTATTGTTTTTCTACAATCTCTGAATTTTAACATATACTGCAAAATAATAATTTTTAAATTTAGCCTAAAGTATTACAGTGTCCTGGGTCCGCCCATGGATATATACTTCTTGCAGATGATAGACATATGCTTTAATTTTGTCTTTGTTTGGAAGTTTAGCAAATTTAAAACATATTAACTTACAAAGACGTAGGCAACAATTGAAAATATGAGGATTCTGAGAGGATGGATGGCATGACATGAAATCTAGGCAGTAACAACTGCAAGAGCTGCTTTCATTCCATCCTGAACACTCGTAAATATTGCAGCTTTTCGAAGAGTGAATACTTTTAAATATTCGGAGTCGGAGAAGTTAGTTATCAAGAAGCCCACTACAGCCAAGTCTACCAGTTTGTGGCTTATCAACAAACCTGGACTCAAAATAATCATTGGAAGAAATGTTCGTGCTCACAGAAAAAAGCGTACACACGAAAACTACAAGAACAACATAAGAACTGTTGCTATGTTTTTATAATTTAGCCCAACCTAATCAAAGATCTTAAGTATGCCCTCTTAACTTAAATTATTTGAGGGTTTAAAAGATATGATTACCAAAGGCGCCACAAGCAAAATTACCTAACATAAATGCAGCGGCCTTACAAAAACAGACGTAATATCCTACCCAAGTTATGAACCTACTGTGACCCAGCCTTACAAAATGGAAACATTGTAGTTTCTGAAACTACTTATTTTCTCTGCAAATATTTCTACTTATGAGTTGTGAATCCCGAGACGGTTAATTCTTTGTAATTATACCATGGATCAGAGTCTTGCTAGTCTTCTGAAAGTAACTTTATTCAAAATAGTAAGTCTCACTTGACCTTTTGAAATGGTGTTCCAAATATACGTCTCCATTAAGTCCTTCATGTTTTAATTCAGATTTTCTCAATTTGGAAGATTCCCTCAGGCAGCCAATCGCTCAGGATCCCAATATTCCTATTCTTAAATTCAGTCGCTTTCACACTCGTCCCCTTAATTCACGTGATTGACTTATCATGAATTCTCCAAATGGCCTAAATTCTATCATCTTTCATAGTCAATCCCATAATTACTGTGACCCACCCTCTAGGCATAATATAAATATGAATCCCTCTAAGTTACGGTTAATGTAACCTACGTCCACTTGTCTTTTTTTTATTTTGTTTTTTTTGCAAACTTTCATTAAAGTCCCTTATAATCTGTTTTATTTATAATTTATTCATAAATATTATAAAATTTTTTAAATTTATTCATAAATTTTTAAAATATCAAATTTACCCCTATAATTTTTAAATTCTTAAAATACCCTCCATTTAATTAAAAATATAATAATTATTAAATGAATAATAATTATAATTATTATTATTATAATTTTAAATGGATTATTATTATTATTAACAACAACAATAAAAGGTATTCTAATTAATTAATATATTAACAATAATTATTATTAATAATTAATTTTTTAATAATAATAGTTATTATTATTGTTAACAATTTAACTAAAAAATCATTATTAATTATTGTTAATATATTAATTAATTATAAACTCATCTCCAAATCCACACCCTCTATTTTTTCATCACACTCTCTATCTTCCCCCACCCTCCAATCAAGATCACTCTCACTCTCTAGACCGCATGTCATTAAACCCATTCACTCATCTTCTCAACATGACACTGCATTAATAATACCCCCCAATAAATTTACCGTCACCACCTCCACCACAAGGAAGTAAGGTACTCCCCTTCATTTTTTCCATCTCCATTGGCCTCATCCTCCATTTCCTTGTGCATAAATAAATAAATAAATAAATAATAATAATTATTATTATTAATAATTTAACTAAAAAATTATTATTAATTATTGTCCTATTATGGATTAGATTTGAAGTGTTGTATCAAAATCCAATTCAAATGGATTGAATTTGAAGATTATTATTTTTATTATTTTGTATTTAAATAATTGTAATTATTATTATTATTATTCAAAAATTAATTAATAATAATAATAATAATTATTGTTAACAATTTAACTAAAAAATTATTATCAATTATTATTAATATATTAATTAATTATAATACCTTTTATTGTTGTTAATAATAATAATAATCTATTTAAAATTAAAATTAAAATTATATTATTATAATCATAATCATAATTAAAATCCATTAATAATAATTATATTTTTTAATTAAATGGAGGGTATTTTAGGAATTTAAAAATAATAATAATCCATTTAAAATTAGAATAATAATAATTATTATAATAATTATAATTATTATTCATTTAATAATTATTATATTTTTAATAAAATGGAGGGTATTTTAAGAATTTAAAAATTATAGAGGTAAATTTGATATTCTAAAAATTTATGAATAAATTTAAAAATTTTTATAATATTTATAAATAAAATAGAGTCTAAGGGGCTTCAATAAAATTTAAAAAAAAAACAAAATAAAAAAAAGATAAATGAACGTAAGTTATGTTGTTAACCGTAACTTAGAAGGATCCTCTAAATACACCTTTATCAATTGCGTGCCCAAATTCTACCACCGTTCATGGTCAATCCCATAATTACTGTGACCCATGCACCACTGCGACATTCTCTTCGTACATCTAAAAAGTTGTCTTGTTTTTGAAAAAATTTGTGTGGGCTCTCAATATACCACATCAGGGTAGTACGCCCGCACAATAAAACTTTATTATTTTGATAGGTTTGGTAGGTCTAAGGTTGGACTCGCTTATTTAAATTATATATATATATATAAAGTGATAGATACTACTTCACTGTCACTTATTTAAGTTAAAAAAAAAAGTTAAAAAAAATAATAGATCTCATTTCAACTATCTTTGAGACATGACTAACGTGGACGGACTGTGAAAGTCTCTGCTTATTAAATGAAATATTATTTATACCTACTAACAAGCCAAAAGTATTTACTCCACAGCTCAATTTATTTTAGGTGGTATAGACGACTAACAATACGTCACCCTTTAGGTGCATATACAAGATCATGTATGGATTAAGTATTATAAATTAGAACAATGTTTAAGACTCAAACCTAAATTAAGGAAATGCCTAATCACAAAACACAATTATAAACACTATAAAAATCTAAAATTGAAAGGAGAATAAAAAACTTCACACATTAAAATCTTAATATATGAAGAATGAAATTAATTACAAACGCGTTTGCCAGAGTTGTGATCATAACCTTGTCTTCGGCGAATTTAATCCAAAATTGTAAGGATTATTTGGCATCAAGGGATTCTGTGGCCACGTCTCTTCAATGTATTCAAGGATAACCATGGACTCACTAACTTGGTTTTCGCCATGGACAAGCACTGGAATCTTCTTGTGAACTGGATTATACTTCAAAAGCAAAGCACTCTTTCCGTTTGAGAATGCATCTTCTTCAACAAGTGATATGGAACGCCTTTCAATTTCAGAGCCCAAATCACTCTGTAAACAAATGGACTCGGCAGTCCCCATGAAGCTTCACTTCAGCCATGTTTATTGAAAGATTGAATTTGATGTAGAGTAATGAGTACAGCTGATAACTCGTTACATATGTTTCGGAATTTATAGTTGATTTATGGAATGTGCTTCTTTTAGCAGTTGGCAGAAAGGTTCAAATTTCCATTAATAAAACGATTAATGCTGAATTCGAAGAACTAATACGATTTCAACAAAATACATTTTTTCAAAGTTGTGTGCAAATTAATTACGTTTGTTTCTGTATTTGAGAGGTTAACACAAACTAGTTAGATAATTAGCCACGTATTAATTAATGAAATTTTTTGGCATGTAATACCTTTTTGTCATGGATGATGATCATGGATCAATTAGTGAACAAGATGTTTATCCACTTGGAAGTAATTTAGTAATTTGTTATAAAAAAAATTCAATTAATTTCTTTTAATTTTTCTTTCAATTTTCCGTCTAACTTAGTGCATGTTTAGTATTAGTGTATGCTTGGTATAAAATATCTAATGGCCAATATTGTTTGATTAGTTAATTTCAAAAGTTCTTTTCAAAATTTAGTGTTGTTTGTGTTAGATAATCTCAGGCCTCCCTCAACCCTAAAAGAGGGCATTGAGTTGGAAGCAAAAACACTTGTTTACCTTATTAAACTATTCGGAGTAGATTATTGGTGAACCTAGACTTTGATACATTGGGCTTAAATTGTTGGTGAACCTAAGCTCTAATACTAGTGTTAGCTACTCTTAAACTTCTTTCAATCTTAAAACCTAGCTCAAGCCTCAAGGGTTGAGGTATTTCCTCACACTTATAAAGTCACCACCAACCCCTTACACAAAATGATGTGGGATAACTTTAATAATTTGGTTATATTTTAAGTAGAACTTTTATAGATTAAGTAAGCAATTTGTCACAAAGCCACTCGAGTTTTCTAGTAAAGAAGGTTAACTTGGAGACCTGAGATGCGTTTAGAAGTGAGCCATGGTGCTGTAAGCAACAGTCCACTCAAGTCTTCGAGCCTAAGAGCCCAAATCCAGGCCAAGGTTTGCTAGCACGACCCGTTTTTGAAAATTTCTACAAATAGGCCTTTTATCACAAAAAGAAATGTTTAGTTCATTGGTTGTCAAAAGAGATTTTATTAAAAATTATAAAATTACTTTAATATATAATTTTTTAAGTTATGTTGTGTAATGGATATGAATGAAATAAGAATATAAAATAAATAATGGATATTTTAGACAATTTAGTTTTTTTTTTCAAATTTTTATCTTTAGTCCTAAAAGCTCAAAAATTGAGCTTTTCACAAATAGAAGCATAATAGCTTATTTAATTCTAAAAGCTTTACTCAAATAAAACCAAATAATAACAAAAATTTTAAGAAGAATTTTTAAAATTAAATGGATATTTATGACCATTAAATAAATTATACCAAACAAATACATAATATTTTCAAGGACTTGCAACCCATCCAAATGCTAAGTCCACTAAGCCAATATTGTTCTTGTCCAGTGCTAAAGAAACATTTTCCAAACAGATGCACCCGCCCGAATATTTTTATTATTACCCTTCAAACAATGTTGAATTAACAAGTGATCCTATTTTCAATTTAAAAAAGGTGGGGGGGGGGGGGGGGGGGTTCATGTTTTTATTAATTTTCAAATAAAATCTAGGTTTTGATTAATTAGAAAGGCTAGCTACTGAGATCATTAATTTGGTCAACTAAATTAGATAACCGTGCATCAATTATACATTTGGCATTTCTTTCCCAAAATAATATATTTGCGTCATGCGTGATCGATGCTTATCTAATTTATTACGTCATGCGTGATCGATGCTTATCTAATTTATTGCGTCATGCATGATGATAATGGATCCATTGTATTAGGGTGCTAAGGCGCCCAGCAAGTCAAGTTGCCCAGCTGCTGTCTTTGAATCGCAAATGCTTCTTTTCATTTTTGTTTGATAGCATGGTTAAAATCAAGGCATCAATCATGTTCTTATTGCGAATCTTTGGAATAAATCTACAATGCATAACAAGTAATATTAATTAAAAAATTGAAACTTTTAGATAATTTAGATTCAAATTAATTTCCATTTTTACTTCATCAAGATGAAACATCATAAAGTTTGTAAATTTAAAATATGAACGGAAAAACTTAACAGAACATTTGAAGTTGCTTGACGGCATAGAAATATAAGCAGAAAAAGATGCTAAAGAACACAACCCAAAATTTTCACTGGGTGGGATTACTGATCATGCTAGTATAATGATGAGGTGTCCAATAATACCCAATACTTTCACAATAAATACTATCATGTAAAAGGCACTACAAGAAAAATTGTTATTTCCGAGAGCAAATACTCTTGGAAATACACAAACAAACACCCTCGAAAAAACTCATTTTTGAGAAAGTCATGCTGTTGACCGTCGTCGTATTAAGTTCCATCAGAAAAGCATAATTTTTGATAGGTTGTCAGATAAAAAAATTATTTTCAACGGTAGCGCCGTTAGAAATGACATCAAATGCCCTCGGAAATAATCTCTATAAAACCAAAGATTACATAGTCCCAATTGCATTTGCCCTTAGAAATGAAATTGGATAACACAATTGATTACTATTCCAACCATAATTTACCCTCAAAGATGCAAGAAAGACGTTGGAAATATGCTTCTTCTTTTTTATTTAGTGACCCATTTAATTTATTTAATATTATTATTTCTTATGCTTTTTTATTTTTATTTTTTTAAGTATATGCAATACCAATGCAACATAATCAACAAAATAACGATAGTAACATGCAAAATACATTAAATGTAGCTTCATTAATTTCAAAAATTTATAGAAATCACATTCACCAATCAAAAGTACAACATAATCAATTTTAATAGTATATTTTGAAAAAAAAAATCTCAAATGTACATGCAATATGATTTCATAGCTTTAATTATTTCAAGCATCCTCCAACACTCGTTCTTTAGTCTCTAAGTCTTTGTTTGCCTGTACCTCATCTTCTCCATTCCCGTCATCATCTTCATTCGACCAAATAATATCCTATATGAATCAAGAAATATGAATATGCTCCATCCCTACATCATCATTAGTAGACCAAACAATATCCTCGATGAGCGAAGAAATATTAATTAGTAAATTATCAAATCAGTAACTAGTATAACAGTATGTTATATTCAAACAATCACTTTGTATAGAGCTAAGCATAAGTATTATATCATATATGCTTAAGAAGCCTAACAAAATACGAGACTGGAGCAATTGATAATAATCATTAGAGCAATATTTTGTATCAATAAGCAAATATGCTAATATTTGGAGTCAACAATAGGAGTTGGGTTCTAAATTTAGCAAGTATTTACTAACCTAGAAATTTGGACGTTAGTCCTTATACAAGTTTAGAGAGGCCAAAAAATGCAACACTACCATTAGAAGATTTATGCACTTAACGATAATCTGGTCTATCAATTTGAAAACCCTGTTATGGTTAGTTTCGATAGATTAGAAAGTGAAAAAAATTTTAAAACAAAATTGCTTGAAAGTAAATGAAAATTAGCAATCTGTAACTTAAGAGATGATTCTTGTGCACTTGAGTTTCCAAGTATGAGCTTCACTATTCCTTTCAACTTCTTCACTTCCTTCTCCAGAAGCTATTATACAATGAAGAATACCAAACAATGAGCATGAAATAATTGCTACTTGAAGAATCAACCATTGCCAACTATAAATTGTTCACAAACCTTGAAAGAGGGTAAAACTACCATAAAGAGTTTGGATTCATCGTCATGAACAGCAACAAAAGCAAGCCCTTCAACTAGCTCAACTGAAAACTCATTGGCTGTCAAATTATATGTACATATAAATTAACCCAAAAAAAAAATAAATTTAAACATATTAGTATTATTTTCCTGATTATCCAATACTCAACATGCATGGTTTTGAATGTAGGCTCAAGTAATATGCAGTAATTAGAATCCAAATAGAAAATAAAAGAAAACTCATTCGAGATTTTAAACAGTTATATTTTAGTTACCTTAATTTCAGCCACATTGTGCACTCTCAGATAAGGAACATTGTTATTAAATTCTCCCAGCTGTAGCATGTGCTACTTTACTCTTCAATTTGATAGCAAAGTCCATAGTCCCCATATATCAACTAAGAAATTCAATAAGGAAAACAAATATTGGACAAAGCTTCAAAGTTCACAGTCCCTGTATACCTGAAAGGAAAGTTTTTCAGAGGTTATATATTACATACAGGTGTTACCATAAAAGCAAATAAATAGTGGCAGCATATGCTCTGTAAAATTAAATTCAATAACTAGCAAAATATAAACTAAAAAGGGAGTAGTAGCTAGGTCTGCTCTCTGCTTCAATATTTTTTTTCTTTTGGTTGTTATTCTCTTATTCTTCCCTACTAGATTTGATTCTTAATTAGTTTCTGAAAATCAAGCATGTGTTGCCACTCCTGATTCTCGAGTCATCCGAATTAGCTTATGCTATATCATATCCTTTTTGCTTTAATTATGCCATACTATTAATGAATAACATGAGATGATAATTAATTCACATATTCTTGATCAACTAAATGGAATAATCAATATTGTTTCTGAGAAAAGAAAATTAAGCAAATGCAAAAATGATGCTGCCAAGTTGTAATTATACACTAGGATTATAGTCTCCATGAACCTGATAATTAAATATCTACTGACTAAGGCCCAACCATGTTTAAATAACATTCCTTTTTCTATCAGACATTTCAACAAACAGCTTGAAGACTCCATTGAAATCAGAAAGATACTCAAAAAATGTTAATTGATGCGCTTGAAATCAGACGAAAATTAGACCTGGTCTGCGATTTTAATGACCTGTTTGAATTCGGATAGTTTGATGTGTCTGTTGAGCAAGGTGAAGAGATCTCTAATTAGAACCATAAAATTCATCAACTAATGGAAATCATAGACTAATCCAAAACTAACTTGAATCTAACCTTAAAACAATTTGAAAAAAATAAAGAAATCGACTGCAAAATTAAGAGATCGAACAATGAAGAAGTGAGATAATCACCTTCGAGCAATTGAGAAGTGAGAACATTAAAAAAACTAATATTTTTTTAATGTTTTCCTACAATTCTTTTTTACCTTTATAAAAGATACTTATTACCGAAGGTAAATAAAACCCTCGGAAATATCTCGTCGTTTATGTTATTGTTTGTTGTAGTGAAGTCAGGAAACATACATGATTATCTACGTATAAACAAACCTAGCTCAAAATATAAAATGTACTAAAATCGGAAAATGTGAAATGTATTAAAACAGACGCAATATATATATATATATATATATATATATATAACAAAAGCCAAGTGTTGGAGCGGCAACGAGCCGACGAGACTCAAGCCATATAATATATCTCACAAGTTGTTCAAAAAGATATTTACGTATTCTGTGTCAAGTACTAAAGAAGAACAAACCACCATCCTCTAGGCCATCGCTCACTAGCGCAGGGGTCGATCTAAATCGTTAGAAGTTGTAACATTAATTGGGATTGAGGGTAAAATTTTGGACTTCGATTTAATAAAATTGATTCAAATGAGTCCCAATAGAAATCTGATTATAAAGATATCAATAAAATTACAGCATGTTAAAAATAATTAAAAAAATTATTTTCGTACAAAACAAAAAACACAATCCTTGGATGTGCTTTTAAAAAAATTGTACGGTGGAAATATTATCATGTATCCCCAAATTAGATATATAAATGTGTAATGTTTCACCCTTATAAATTTTGTATTTATTATTGTTAAATATTGTTGAGAGAAAGATAGAAACTAATATATACAAATCGAGTCCATTATTTTATTATTCAAATCCATAAAAAGTAACAGGTAAGCTAGTCCCCTGAGCTTAACATAAGACATTATTAAAAACAAAGAAAAAAGGACGTCTTCAAACAGCATTACAAATACAAAACAAGCACAAAGCGAGACATACAAACAAATTTTATGCTACTGCATTCAAGCAGAAGCCGCTAACTGCTCACGACGACGTTTGAGAAGAGCGGACAATTCATCCTGATTAGGAAGGTTTTCTTCAATTACAGGGACCTGCTTGAAATTTTCAATCCAGGCATGCAATTTAGGAAATTTGTGTGATTCAAATAGTTTAACTCCCGCTGCACCTTCAATGACTTGCAACCAATAAACAATTGAACCAAATGCCAGGTCCACTAAGCCAATATTGTCTCCATTGAAAAATTTCTTCTCTCCTAAGCCATGTTCTTCAACGGTTTGTAGCATTTCCAAGGCTTCCTTCATTGTGTTTTGTAGTTCTTGTCCCGTGCTACGAAACATTTTCCAAACAGCAACACCCTGCCACAAATATTTTACATCTGATTTTATCACCGACATGATTAATTATATATATATATATATATAAAAGTTAAAAATCATTAGACAATACGTGTCATGATATCCTTTAATTAGAGGTTAAATAAGTTAATTAAGAGAGTTCAACCACTAAATTGTAATGACAAAAGAAAAATCTGTCGTTTTAGTAAATTCATTTTTTCCCAATGTTTAAAAGTCATCAAAATTCCCCGTGAAGTTAAAAACGGTTGTGTTAACTTTAACTTATTCCATCTCTTAATATTAAAGGATAAAATATGAAAAAGATCCCTCAATATTGAAAGTTCAGAGAACTTTTTACAAATAAATATGAAAAAGATCCCTGGGTGGCTAGGCTCGACCGGCTATGAATTCACTTTGCACCATCGCCGGAGTTTGAGTACATAGAGAGTAAGAGTCAGTGTTTGGTGGGTGGATTTTCTTATCCTCGTCACCTCTTCTAGATCTTAAAATAAATAAATAAATAAATAAATTTGAAAAGAATGAACTTAATTATAAACGTGTTTGCCAGAGTTGTGAGCGAACCTTGTCTTCGGCGAATTTGATCCAAAATCGAGCAAGAGCTCTATGATAAGGATTATTTGGCATCAAGGGATTCTGTGGCCACGTCTCTTCAATGTATTCGAGAATAACCATGGACTCACAAACTGGTTTTCCGCCATGGACAAGCACTGGGATCTTCTTGTGAACTGGATTGTACTTCAAAAGCAAAGCACTTTTGTTTGAGAGATCTTCTGCGACAAATTCATATGGCACGCCTTTCAATTTCAGAGCCCAAATCACTCTGTAAACATATGGACTCAGCAGTGCCCCATGAAGCTTCACTTCAGCCATCTTAACTCGAAGATTGAATTTGAATTATCGATTTTTTTCTGATCCATGTTGAGTATAGCTGATAACTCATTACTTATGTTTCCCAATTTATAGTGATTTATGGAATGCGCTTTCTTGAGCAGAAAGCTTCAAATTTCCATTAATAAAAGGATAAACGATGACTTCAAAGAACTACTACCATGACTTTAATTAAATATCTTTTTACGTTGACCGCAAATTACGTCTGTATTTTGGGGTTAATTGAAAGGATATGATTCTCTCATGATATGAGCTTTTATATGGGAAAATATAATTATGTGATTGGTAGTTATTAATATAATTATGTGATTAGTAGTTATTACATAGAAACAAAATAAAAAAAAATCTTGATCATACATAAATAAAAGTATATATTTGTTCAAATATTTTTAAAAGTTTAAATAAGATAAGATTATGGGATCCAATTCCTAATCTGAAAGGCTAGCCAATGAGATCATTAATTCGGTCAACTAATGAGATCATTAATTCGGTCAACTAGTCAGACAACCATGCATTAATTAATCAAAATTTTGCCATTTGTTTTACATTTAATATTTTTGCGTCATGCATGATGATCAATTGATCATGGATCGATTAGTCAACCAGACATTTGTGTTTTGTACCTGTATCTGCATTGGACGTAAGCATTATTTGTTTTAAAAGAATTGAAATAAATTATTTTTTAAATTTTTTTCGATTTTCTAATCTAATTTTTTAGTGAAGCTATAAGTTACCTCAGTCAATTCCACAAATTAAATAAGACGGGACCCATAAGATTTAAAATAAAAATAAAAATTATGGGTGTTATTGTAAAATTCACAAACTAAATAACAAGTCCTTCATCATCGGGTGTATTATCTAAATATACCGAAACGGTGTGCCCGCCTCACACAAGTTTTTTTCCCCATTAATCCTAACATTAAAATGACATGATCATTTTTGTAATTTGCAGCTTTCAATAAATTCAGATAATATTAGGTGGTAAAAGTCGACCAGGCTAGAGAGTAGATTTATCAAGTTTGTAGCACTTAGCACTATCTGTTTGGTGCTTAGTAACACAAATGTATATAATCTATTTTATTTAACGTTGGGTTTGTTTCGCCCCATAATAATTTCTCTTTGTACATCTTCTTTTTAATAAAAGTTTTTATTATCAAGATAATTTATTATAAATTACTACACTAATCCTCCCATTTTTTTCCAACTTCTCTTTCGCACCTGACAAAATTTAATTCACATATTTCATGTGAAAATATGATTGCAAATAAATTTGAAGTTATCTCTCACAAGTTGTTCGAAAATATATTGACATATCTCGTGTATAGAACTAAAGAAGAACAAGAAACCAGCAGCCTCTTGGCGATCACTGCAATTAGGATGGTAAAATTATCGACAAATATGTAAATTTATCTAAACTCATTCATAGAAATCCACCCACTGTGGATAATTTTAGGAGTTGCTTGAAGTTTTGGTACTTCAAACGGGTAGTGTTATATATCTTAAATTTTTTATCCTAAAAATTATCCCAAATAATATGGCATTCATCAATTAATTGGTGAGATAATACAATTAATTCATTTGGATTTGTAAAGAGTTACCAATTGATGGAAAATAAAAGGAATTTAGGAGCCTACCTTTTTCTTCAAGTAACCGAATAATCAAGTGTTGGATCATATTAATGGCCGGAAAGAAATCACAGATGAAAATCCTCCACTTTATCACAGTATGAAATGCCTTTTTTTTAATGGGTTATTCTATATTCTTGAAGAAGAAGAGAGGAAGAAAAGAAGATGTTCAAAATTTTTGCATTTGATTAAATTAGATTATTTGCTACAGTTGGGAAGTTGATATAAAATCAACTTTCAAAAGCCGTATCAAACATACATGTTAACTGCTTAAACAGTTATCATGTGCAGATGGAGTCTGGTTAGCCTATCATGGGTGATTCACCCGTCTAACATCTCCCACTTGCACATGATGGGATGACGTCGAAACAGTAAAATAGTGAACGAAGAAATAATGAACAACCACATTTCATCAGTTATACAAGCAAAAATACCGTGTGACCATAAACATATCCAAAAATTTAACTCGATTACAGACCCAAGAAAGAGATGTCTCAATTGCAATCGTATGTAAAAGAATTTCAACATATGTTGATTGTATTCCAGATTTAATTCAATTTAATATTCAAGCATACTAAATCCCTTCGGTATGTAAAAATTGCACAATCTCTTTAAGTTTTCACAATTGTAATTCCCACATATATTATACGATTGGGATTGGTCGACCAATGAACACATAAAAAGGAAAAATTAAATCTTCCTGTCACACTTATGTTCATCAATCCAGAATAATGCCTTTCTTAGACATGTTTTATAGACCGAATCATGTCAAGGCCATAAATAACATGCTAAAGTAACAGACATCAATCTGAGACCTTAAAAACCTAGTTGATAGTCATAAGGATACAAAGATTGACTTTTGAAAGTCATATGGAACTTACACAATAAGGAAGAAGAGAGATTCTCTTATTTTTCATTTTGGTCACCAAGCACGCGCAATATAATACACGTGCTACAATAAATCTTCCATTTTAGGGCGTATGTCTCATTAATCCAATTCACGATATAGATCTTAGTCCAATCGCTCCCCTACAATGTCAGACTTGAGTTCTTAAATTGAACATTTTCTTTTAGTGCCAAAATAAGATCCCACATTTGGTTTCAATCAGGTCTCTTTGATGGTGGAGTACATCATAGTCAGTTTATGAGAAATATTGTTTATGAGCTCATCTTGATTCTAATCAAGGTAACAAAATTTATAGAATAGACCCTTAAATAAACACGTTGTCTCATTATTCTACCTGTCTCATCCCAACTTGCTCCCAGAGCAACTGTTGCAACTGCTCGTGTAAGAAAGTTAGTTATGACTTGATGACACACTCTTATATGTGTGTAATTATGCATTTCACAAAATAAATAGAAATAAGAGAACTTTAAACATCATTACATCTCAAAACAATTCATGTAACAAAGATGTTTCCAAAAATAAATACATCTTAACAATATAAAATTACAATCTATGTAACCCCAATGATCTAGCATGAGAGGCGAATATATTTCTCGTTACAATTTTGGTAAATGGATTAACTATCATGCTATGTGTAAATATATACTATATAACTACTTTCTCCTTTGCCAAAATGTCTCTTATAAAATTGTATTTAGTGTTAATATATTTCGACTTGCTATGGTATTTGGCATCTTTAGAGAAAGAGATAGTAGTTTAACTATCATAGTAGACAGTTATTAAACTAGATTACTAATATTATTTTTTAAGTTCTCCATAAATCTCTTAAGCTACACAGTTTCTCGCACTGCTATTACTTGGTTACCATCGTTGATAAAGTTGTGCATGTTTGCTTCTTATTACTCTATATAATTTCTCCTCTATTTAACAAGAATACATATCTTAAGGTTGATTTGAGTTCATCCAGATCGCCACTTCAATCAACATTTGATTTCCAACAAGTCGTAAACCACCTCCTTGATAGCATAAAGAATAATTTGTAGTGCCTTTGAGATGTGCTAAAATCCTCTTGACAGTGTTGAGTGCTAGAAAGTGTGTATTTATAATGGAGAAAATCATCATTTTATACTCCAAATCTCACTAACATCCCTACTTTTTTGTCTTTAAGTCCTTTGTGATTTAATTATTTATGTTTTATTTTAATTAAGTATTTTATGTATTATATGGGACATCATGGTCATTTCACAATGAACGAGAGATCAGATAACAAAACGGACAACAATTTTGAATTTAGGAGAGTCGAAAATCTTAGGAGGAACTTAAAAAAATAAATGGTATTATTTACATATACAGTACTGTTCACGATATTGTTCACGGCACATTTCACATATACTGTACGATGACGTGGCACTATTTGATTGGACGAATGATGTGGCATTGACTAATGATGTGGTGTTAACTGATGATGTGTCGCGATCCTATTGGACTAAAATGTTTATGTGGCGTTGACCGGCGACATGACAGTATGTTATTGGACCAAAAAAATGTGTGTACGGTACATGCATATACACGGAATGACAGCCCTAATGGGGAGAAAAGAACTTGTATTATTTGAGAAAAGGTTACAATGCGAATGTTATGTCTTGGCCAAATGAGACCACATCTATATAGTGTACAATGGTAGCTCATAAATGCACAACTACCAACTACACACATTAACTACAAAGAAATATCTACACACATGAATCTAGAGTCTTCCATGGGCCGAGCCATAGAGAGAGGCTCGGGCCATGACATTAAGCTCTAATACTAGTTTTAGCTAGTCTTGAAGTTATCACACTTAGGGCTTGAGCTAGTGTTAACTCTAATACTAGTGTTAAAGTCCTAACTATAAACTAGAACGATGTGACCCTTTGGTTATATTTCAACCTTAAGTCTCCACCAACCCCCTTCCACAAAACGATGTGAGATAACTTCAATAATTTAGTTATATTTTAAGTAAAACTTTTAAAGATTAGGTAAGCAATTTGTCAAAGCCACTCGAGTTTTCTAGCACAGAAAGTTAAATTGGAGACTTGAGATGCACTTGGAAGTGAGCCATGGTGTGGTGAGCAACAGTCCACTCAAGTCTCAAGCCCAAGAGCCAAAATCCAGGCCAAGGTTTGCTAGCATGGCCCATTTTTGAAAATTTCTACAAATAGGGCTTTTATCACAAAAAAAATGTTTAGTTCATTGGTTGTCAAAAGAGATTTTGTTAAAAGTTATAAAATTACTTAAATATATTAATATATAAGTTATGTTGTGTAATGGATATGAATGAAATAAGAATATAAAATAAATAATGAATATATTAGACAATTTAGTATTTTTTTTTTAAAAAAAATTCTATCTCTACTCTTAAAAACTCAAAAATTGAGTTTTTCGCAAGTAAACACAAAATAACTTATTTAATCCCAAAAACTTTACTCAAAATGAAACAAAAAAATAATAAAAATTTTGAGAAGAAATTTTAAAATTAAATAAGTGATTATAACCATTAAATAAATTATACCAAACAAAGACATAATATTTTTAAGGACTTGCAACCCATCCAAATGCTAGGTCCACCAAGCCAATATTGTCCTTGTCCAGTGTTAAAGAAACATTGTCCAAACAGATGCACCCGCCACAATATTTTTATTGTCACACCTCAAACAATGCCGAATTTGCAAGTGATCCATTTTAAAATTTAAAAAAGGGGGTCATGTGTTTATTAATTTTCAAATTACATCTATGTTTTGATTAATTAAAAAGGCTAGCTAATGAGTTCATTAATTTGGTCAACTAAATCAGATAACCGTGCATCAATTATACAATTGGCATTTCTTTCCCAAAATAATATATTTGCGTCATGCTTGATGGATGCTTATCTAATTTATTGCGTCATGCATGATGATCATGGTTCCATTGTATTAGAGTGCTAAGGTGCCCAGCAAGTCAAGTTGCCCAGCTGCTGTCTTTGAACCACAAATACTTCTTTTCAATTTTGTTTGATAGCAAGGTTAAAATCAAGGCATCAATAATGTAGGTGCCCAGCAAGTTAACTTGCCCAGCTACCGTCTTTGACTATGCCTTTGAAACACAACACTTTTGTTTGATAGTGTGGTTAAAAGCAAGGCATCAATTCTGTACTCATCAGGAGTCGTTGGAATAAATCTACAATGTATAACAAGTAATATTACTTAAAAAATTGAAACTTTTAGATAATTTAAATAAAAATTAAATTAAATTTTTACTTTATCAAGGTGAAACATCATAAAGTTGGTAAATTTAAAATATGAACAGAAAAACTTAACAAAACATTTGAAGTTGCTTGACAGCATAGAAATGTAAGCAAAAACAGATGCTAAAGAACACAAGCCAAAATTTTCACTGAGTGGGATTATTGATAATGCTAGTATAATGATGAGGTGCCCGATAATAGTTAAACCTTTCTCGCTACATAGTATCATGTAAAAGGTCAGGAAACATACATAATTATCCATGCATTAACAAACCTAGCTCAAAATGTGAAATGTAGTTAAACAGACGCAATAAAATTTTCAAACATTTAAATTATTAGTTAATAATTTACACCCTATTGTTCACTGATCCTATGTTATGGCTCATTGTCTCTCTCAAGAATTTAATTTCTAGATCATATGGCTCCTATATATTAAACGACATCGTTAAACAAATTATAGATTATAATAGTTAAACCTAAACCTACGTCGTTTAGCAATTTACAAAAGAATATATATATATATACACACACAAAAGCCAAGTGTTAGAGCGGCAACGAGCCAACACGAGTCAAGCCATATAATATCTCTCACAAGTTGTTCAAAATGATACTGACGTATCCTCTCTCAAGAACGAAAGAAGAACAAACCACCATCCTCTGGGCCATCGCTCACCAACGCAGGGGCCGATTTGAATCGTTAAACGTTGTAAAATTAATTGGGGATTGAGGGTAAAATTTTGGACTTTGATTTAATAAAATTGATTCAAATGAGTCCCAATAGAAATCCGATTATAAAGATATCAATACAATTACAGCATGTTAAAAAAAGAAAAAAAACTTGTTTTCAGACAAAAACAAAAACACAACCCTTGGGTGTGTTTTTAAAAAATTGTGGGGTGAAAATATGATCATGTACCCTCAAATTAGATATATAAATGTGTAATGTTTCACCCCTACAAATTTTATATTTGTTATTTTCAAATTTTGTTGAGAGAAAATAGAAATTAATAAATGCAAATCGAGTCCATTATTTTATTATTTAAATCCGTAAAAAGTAATCGATAAGCTAGTCTCCTGAGTTTAACATAAGACATTATTAAAAACAAAGAAAAAAGAACGTCTTCAAACAACAATCCAAATACAAATACAAAACAAGCGCAGAGCGAGACATACAAACAAATTTTATGCTACTGCATTCAAGCAGAAGCCACTAGCTGCTCATGACGACGTTTGAGAACAACCAATAATTCATCCTGATTAGGAAGGTTTTCTTCAATTACAGGGACTTGCTTGAAATTTTCAATCCAGGCATGCAATCTGGGAAATTTATGTGATTCAAATAGTTTAACTCCCACTGCACCTTCAATGACTTGCAACCAATAAACAATTAAACCAAATGCCAGGTCCACTAATCCAATATTGTCTCCATTGAAAAATTTCTTCTCTCCTAAGCAATGTTCTTCAACGGTTTGTAGCATTTCCAAGGCTTCCTTCATTATGTTTTGTAGTTCTTGTCCAGTGCTACCAAACATTTCCAAATAGCAACACCCTGCCACAAATATTTTATATCTGATTTTATCACCGACATGATTAATTTATATATATATATATATATATATATATATATATATATATATATGGGAGTTACTGTCTATCGTTGACTTCTATAGTAGAATTAGTGGGAGCCTGGAGAGGCGATAGTTTACCCTGTGGCGGACGTCAGCGGTTATTATTAGTTTTCTTATACGAGATTTTAAAGTGCAGGAAATATTTGGAAAAGCTTTAAAACCGTGAAATTTTATAAGTTTAAAAGTTAAAACGCTTAAACTATATGGTTTATATGTTTTCTCAGACATTTTCTATACTTTAAGGTGGTGTTTGGTTTGAAGAAATGATTAGAGAGGAGAGGAGTGGAGAGGAGAGGAGAGGAGAGGAGAGGAGAGGAGTGGAGAAGAGAGGAGAGTGAATTCAAATTTCATTATTTGGTTTGGTAAGGAATTTTAAATGGAAAGGGATTGATTATTTTTTATTTGGACAGTTTAACTCTTTGTGTTAAAATTTTAATATTTGATATTAAGTGAAATTAAAAAATAAAATAAATCTACAAAATCATAATAAGAAAAAAGTCTAAATTATTATTCAATTATATTATCTAGAGATTTGAAATTTTTTTGGAAAAATATTAAATTATAAATTAACTTAATTTAAAAATAGAAAATTAAAACAAGTAAAATTGAAAGAAAATTTATTATGAACTGATTTGATCTTTGTTAATTTTTCTGCGTTTATAATTTACAAATAAAAGTATAAATAAATATACATCATATAGAAGATAATCTTCATTTAGTTTTCAACATTAAAATAATGGAATTCTAGTTTTCTTTCCTCAATTGCTAGTTTTCAACATTAAAATAATAAATTGCTTTTATCTTTGTTTTTTAGAAAAAGATTAATTAATTTTCTAATTCATCTCAATTTTCATATTAAATAAATAAATAAATAAATAAGTCTATTTATTTTGTTAATGTTTTCAACATTAAATTTAAAATAAAATTATTTATAATATTAAATTGATAAAATAAAATTATAAATAATAATTATTTTCTTTCCTCAATTGCTTTTATCTTTGTTTTTAATTCAAAAAAATTTAATATTAATTAATTAACATTTTGAAAAAAGAAAATTTCTTTATTTTTGTAATTAACCAAACATCTCCATTGTATTAGTAAGTTAAAAATTTATATTTCTCAAAATATTTTAATTAGAAGTTTAAAATAAATAAATAAATAAATGACAAAAAAAATTTATTTTGTTAAATAAAGTTTGAAAGTTTAAAAAGTTAGTTAACCTTATTCCATCAAATAAATAAAGACACCAAAAATTGAAAAAGAACCCCTGAAAAAGGTGGCTGGGCTCGGCTGGCTATGAATTCACTTTGCACCATGGCCGGAGTTTGAGTATGTAGAGAGTAAGAGTCAGTGTTTGGTGGGTGGATTTTCTTATCCTCGTCACCTCTTCTAGATCTTAAAATAAATAAATAAATAAATTTGAAAAGAATGAACTTAATTATAAACGTGTTTGCCAGAGTTGTGAGCGAACCTTGTCTTCGGCGAATTTGATCCAAAATCGAGCAAGAGCTCTATGATAAGGATTATTTGGCATCAAGGGATTCTGTGGCCACGTCTCTTCAATGTATTCGAGAATAACCATGGACTCACAAACTGGTTTTCCGCCATGGACAAGCACTGGGATCTTCTTGTGAACTGGATTGTACTTCAAAAGCAAAGCACTTTTGTTTGAGAGATCTTCTGCGACAAATTCATATGGCACGCCTTTCAATTTCAGAGCCCAAATCACTCTGTAAACATATGGACTCAGCAGTGCCCCATGAAGCTTCACTTCAGCCATCTTAACTCGAAGATTGAATTTGAATTATCGATTTTTTTCTGATCCATGTTGAGTATAGCTGATAACTCATTACTTATGTTTCCGAATTTATAGTGATTTATGGAATGCGCTTTCTTGAGCAGAAAGCTTCAAATTTCCATTAATAAAAGGATAAACGATGACTTCAAAGAACTACTACCATGACTTTAATTAAATATCTTTTTACGTTGACCGCAAATTACGTCTGTATTTCGGGGTTAATTGAAAGGATATGATTCTCTCATGATATGAGCTTTTATATGAGAAAATTAAATTATACGATTGGTAGTTATTAATATAATTATGTGATTGGTAGTTATTACATAAAAATAAAATAAAAAAAAATATTGATCATACATAAATAAAAGTATATATGTGTTAAAATATTTTTTAAAATTTAAATAAGATAAGATCATGGGATCCAATTCCTAATTTAAAAGCTAGACAATGCGATCATTAATTCGGTCAACTAATCAGACAACCATGCACTAATTAATCAAAATTTTGCCATTTGTTTTACATTTAATATTTTTGCGTCATGCATGATGATCAATTGATCATGGATCGATTAGGCAGCCAGACATTTTCGTTTTGTACCTGTATCCGCATTGGACGTAAACATAATTTGTTTTAAAAAAATTGAAATAAATTATTTTTTAAAATTTTTTTCGATTTTCTAATCTAATTTTTTAGTGAAGCTACAAGTCACCTCAGTCAATTCCACAAATTAAATAAGACGAGACCCATAAGATTTAAAATAAAAATAAAAATTATGGGTGTTATCGTAAAATTCACAAACTAAATAACAATTCCTCCATCATCGGGTGTATTATCTCAATCTACTGAAACGGTGTGCCCGCCTCACACAAGTTTTTTTCCCCCTTAATCCTAACATTAAAATGACATGATCATTTTTGTAATTTGCAGCTTTCAATAAATTCAGATAATATTAGGTGGTAAAAGTCGGCCAGGCTAGAGAGTAGATCTATCAAGTTTGTTAGCACTTAGCACTATCATTTGTTATCTTTAGATCGCTCACATATATAAGATCGCTCACGTGACAGATTTTTTACATGTACTGTACTATGACGTGGAAGTATTCGATTAGACGAATGATGTGGCATTGATTGCTTATGTGGCATTGATTGATGATGTGGTGTTCACTGATGATGTGTCATGATCCTATTAGACTAAAATGCTTGTGCGGCGTTGACTGGTGACGTGGCAGTTTATTAGTGGACCGAAAAAATGTGCGTACAGTACATGCATATACACGGAATGATAGCTCTGATGATGTGTTCCATCCAATAAGAACTTGCCACGTGTTGCAATCCTGAGCGTCCAAATTGTTTTAGTCCGATGGCCATGATTTATTCATTGTATATATAAAAAGGAGGCTCTCCCCTCCTAATTTTACACCCCTGAATCCATTTTTAAGCTCTATTTTCTGTAATTCCTCATCTATCTTGTATTTTCTATGTATTTTAATAAAATTTCCATTTTACCCCTAGTGCAATTATGAATAGCTAATTTTCTTTCAAGCTTGGGTTGAAGGTGAAGTCTCAACATACTCTATGGGCTTAATTTAGTAAATTTACTTTTTCTTCCTTTTTGATTTATGTGGATGTTTTGACTTTTCGTCGACAGATAGTAATAATCTTGTTTAAATATTGGTTGGTATAAACGTCTCCCTAGTGCAAGGTTTTTACTATTTGGCACGGTAAGCACTTAGTACCATATCTATTAGAGTGAGGTTCATGAGGAATGAAAAATTCCCTTTCATGATTTAATTGGCACTAATAAGGAATGTTAAGCCGATAGTGCATGTTGAGTATAGATCTGGAGACCCAAGCACTTCATTTTAATAGTTTATTCCCGCTGCTCAAATTTAAATCATAAGATAGCTAATGTCACTTTAATCCAACAACCTACTCAGAAAATTAATTTTACAAGAAATTAAAATTCACCTCTTCGTGGGATCGACACTCATCACTGTTAATCTATTATATAATAGATTTGTACACTTGCGAGTTCAATAAAATTTGCATAACAAGTTTTTGGCGCTATTGCCGGGGAGGTAAGTTATTTTAATTCGTAGAATAAATTTTTAATTTCTTTATTTATTTTGTTTAGTTTTTTTCTTGTAATTTTTTAATTATTAAAAAAAAGAGAAAAAAAGGTGAATCCGCATTTTGAGGTAAGTATTTTTTTTCCTCTTCTTCAAATTTATGTAATTTAATTTAATTTTGATGTTATTTTTTTAATTTGGCAGGTTCAATTGCCTATTGATTTATTTTAATTTGTTTAACGTATTTTTTTTTATATATAACACTTGAGTTTGTTTTCATAGTAAGATTTTAACAGCGTGATAAAGTTAGTATTATAATTTCTCTTTTTTCTTTGTTTTTATTTTTTCTTATTTTTTCTATGTTCTTTACATGCATGGTCGTATGTCGCAATTACCTAATCTTAAGCCTATAGACTTTGAACTGGAAAAAACACTTCGTACACACAAACATGTTGCAATTAAAAATAAAATTAGAATGGATTTGCAACCAGCATCAGAAGAGAGGCCATTTAAGGATTACTTCAGTCCCTAAGCTAACTTGAGCACATCATGCATAAGATATCCAAATGTAGCTGCTAGGAGTTTTGAGTTAAAATCTAGTGTGCTAAATTGTCTCCCAACATTCTATGACCTAGAAAATGAAGATCTATATAATCATCTGAATGATTTTCATGCTATTTGTCAAACTTTTAAATATGAGAATTTTTTAGATGATGATGTTAAACTTAGATTATTCCCATTTTCTTTAAAGGATAGAGCTCGTTCATGATTCAATGCATTGCCTGCTAATAGCATCGCATCATGGGAACAAATGGTAACAGAATTTTTGAATAAATACTTTCCAGTACATAAAATCAATGCTATTCGCAGGAAAATTTTAGAATTTATCCAAAGAGAGGACGTGCATTTTTTCGAAGTATGGGAGCGATTCAATGGGTTACTCTTAAAGTGTCCACATCATGGGTACGAGAAATGGCACCAATGCCAATACTTTTTGGAGGGATTATTGTCGCATGTGCAAGAATGGCTAATGGCAACAAGTGGAGGAGAGCTAATATCAAAAATTGCATCAAAGATTTGGGATTTCTTCTAGCAACAAGCAGATAATTCCCAACAACGGAGTCATTCACTCAGGAATACTAGAAGAGTTAAGGGAGTGAATGAGGTTCACATTGGCGAGTCAAGTTCAGAAATTAAACAAGTAAAAAAGATAGTTGAAGGTCTTTCCTGATAAATAGCATCATTAACAACTGCTAAATTGACAGAGTCATATGACCAGGACTCATACCCAGATCAAGCCAATGCCATAGGTGTAATGAGAAAGTCATCAAACTACAACCATTACTCCAACACATATAATTTTGGATGGAGAGACCATCACAATTTTTCATGGTCTCAAGGATTCCAACAGAATGGACTAGTAGCTCTGGTTCCAGCTCCACCAATGCAACAAATTTCATAAAATCCTCAAGTCTCTCAGCCACCATTTAGACCATACAATCAGAACCCAAACTATTCTCAACCTAGACCATAGGAAGATGCATTTTAGAATTTCAAGAATCTTACTCACTCCACAATTGAGTAACAAAACCGCACCATTAATGAACTGCAAAATGAGATGAGAGCAAGCTTCAACTCATAAACCTAATCAGTTTTAAACCTCGAAAAAATGGTAGGACAACTTGCTTTTTCTGTTCAAATCTTGGCAATGACTGTTGAGAAAGGTAAATTCCCAAGTCAATCAGTGCTTAATCCTAAAGAAGTGCATGAAGTAAGTACCAGTTCACCTTAGCAACATAGGGAGGTCAAAGCCGTCATGACCTTGTGAAAAGGAAAAGAATCGACAACAAAGTGGAGATGCATTGTAAAAAACCAACTCAAATTGTACCTATAAATGCAAAAGACTCATCTACGAGAATACATTTCTAAAGCTCCATTTCCCCAGAGGTTAGCTAAAGTAAAGAAGGGAAAATCCACAAGTGAGATTTTTGAAATCTTTAAACAGGTAAGTGTTAACATCCCTTTGCTTGACGCTGTAAAACAAATGCCATCTTATATCAAGTTTCTTAAAGACCTTTGTACTAAAAAGAGAAACATTCATATTCAAAAGAATGTATTTTTAACAGAAAACATTAGCTTTATACTCTAACACAAAATTCCTTTAAAATACAAAGACCTAGGCTCCCCCACTATCTCATACAGTATAGAGAACCACACAATTGAGAATATTTTGTTGAACTTAGGAGCTAGTGTAAATCTGTTGCTTTACTCAGTATTTGTGAAACTTTCACTAGGAGAATTACACCCAACTCCAGTGGTGTTATAGCTTACAGATCGGTCCATGAAAAAACATAGTGGTATTGTGGAGGACATGCTTATATAAGTAGATAAGTTTTATTTTTCTGTTGATTTCATTGTAATTAACACTCAAGTAGTCTATGATTCAAGAAAGCACATCCCCATTATCTTAGGACGACCTTTCTTGGCAACTGCCGATGCTCACATTCAATGTAGGACTGGAAATATACAGTTGTCCTTTAGCAATATGACTATGGAGCTAAATATTTTTAACATTGCCAAACAACCTCACAATGCAGATGATGGAATTGTTGATGTGGATTTAATAAAAGAATTAGTTGATAATACTTTTCTTTCAAGCCTTAGTGATGACCCTTTACAAATATGTTTAACTCACTTTGGTTTGGATTTTGATATTGACAGATCAATAGATAAGGTTAACGCCTTATTTGATTCAGCACCATCCATAGATACTAATAAATGGAAGTCAAGAGTGGAACAACTAGCACCATTAGAGAAAAAACTCAACCCATCATTAGAATCACCACTAAAACTCGAGCTGAAACCATTACCTAACACTTTGAAATATACGTTTTTGGAAGCAGAAAGTACTATTCCAGTAATCATTTTATCATCCCTAAATAACAAACAAAAAGGTAAGTTGTTGGAAGTTTTAAAAGTGCACAAATGAGCATTAGGATGGACCATAGCCGACATAAAAGGTATAAACCTAGTGGACTATATGCATTACATTCACCTTGATGAAAATGCTAAACCTACCAAGGAAATGCAATGTCGATTGAACCCTAACATGAAAGACGTTGTTAGAACTAAAGTCCTTAAACTGTTAGATGTAGGTATCATTTACCCCATTTCTGATAGTTCATGGGTTAGTGCTGTGCAAGTTGTTCCCTAAAAGTTAGGAGTCACAGTAATTACCAATGCTGATAATGAATTAATACCCACTAGAGTGACTATAGGATGGCGCATTTGTATTGATTATAAAAAAATTGAATTATATCACACGTAAAGACCATTTTCCTTTACCATTTATCGATCAAATGCTTGATAGATTAACAGGTCATGAATTTTATTGCTTCCTAGATGGGTGGGAGGATATAATCGATTCATAAGACCAAAAGATCAAGAGAAGATTACTTTCACTTGCTCTTTTGGCACTTTTATATATAGGAGGATGCCATTTGGATTTTATAATGCATCTACTACATTTCAACGATACATGTTAAGCATTTTTTCTAATATGGTTGAACGATTCTTAGAAGTTTTTATGGATGATTTTTCTATTTTTGGTGATTCATTCAATTAATGTTTACATCATCTAACATTAGTTCTGCAGAGATGCATAGAAAAAAATTTGGTCTTCAATTGAGAGAAATGCCATTTTATGGTAAAATAAGGTATTGTTCTCGGTCACATCATTTCGAGCAAAGGTATTGAGGTTGATAAAGCCAAGGTGGATCTCATTTCCAATCTTCCTCCACCTAAAACAGTCACAGAAGTAAGATCTTTCCTTGGGCATGCGGGTTTTTATAGACGTTTCATTTAATATTTTAGCAAAGTTTTTAGACCCTTATGCAGTTTACTGGCTAAGGATGTACCTTTTGTCTTTGATGATTTATGTCTTGTGGCTTTGGAAAAACTAAATTAGTTGTTGACATCATCACCCATCATTTAGCCCTCAAACTGGAACTTACCATTTGAATTCATGTGTGATGCATCTGATTATGCAGTAGGAGCAGTATTAGGACAAAGAGTTGATCGAATTTCCCATGTCATTTACTATGCTAGTATGACATTGAATGATGCACAATTGAACTATTCAACCACTGAAAAAGAAATGCTAGCAGTAGTGTTTGCATTAGAGAAATTTTGATCTTATCTCATTGGTTATTAAATAATTATTTTCACAGATCATGCTGCTCTTAAATATCTTCTCACAAAGAAAGATACAAAAACTAGACTAATTTGTTGGGTGTTACTTTTGCAGGAATTTCACTTTGAAATCGAAGATAAGAAAGGCTCAGCAAATGTTGTGGCAGACCATCTCTCTTATCTCAAGTTTGATACAATTACAGAACCATTACCATTAAATGAATCATTTCCAGATGAACAATTAATGAATGTAGAAGTATTACCATGGTATGCTAATATAGTTAACTATCTTGTTACAAGTAAACTTTCAGAGTATTGGACTAAGTAGGACAAAGCCAAATTTTTTGCGGAAATAAAGAATTTCTTCTCGGATGACCCTTATCTATTCAAGTATTGTGTAGATCAAATTATCAGATGATGTGTTCCAGAAAGTGAATTCCAAAATGTCCTTTCATTCTGCCATAAACAAGCTTGTGGAGACCATTTCAGCGCTAAGAAAACAACTACTAAAATTTTACAATGTGGTTTCTATTGGCCAACTTTATTTCGAGATGCTTACATTTTTTTCTCTTCATGTGATAGGTGCCAACGAATGGGGAGCATTACGCGAAGGAACATGATGCCACTAAACCCAATTTTAGTGGTTGAGATTTTTTATGGATATGGTATCGACTTCATAAGACCCTTTCCCCCTTCTTTTGGCCATAAATACATATTGGTCATTATTGACTACGTATCGAAATGGGTAGAAGGAATTTCATGTAGAACCAATGATCACAAGGTGGTGATCGAATTTTTGAAAAGCAACATTATTTCACGCTTTGGATTACCTCAAGCAATAATCAATGATTGTGGAGCCCACTTTTGTAACAAATCATTCAAAGCTCTTTTGACAAAGTATTCCATTACTCACAAAGTGGCAACCCTATATCATCCGCAAACCAGTGGCCAAGTTGAGATCTCCAATCTAAAAATAAAGCACATATTAGAAAAGATGGTGAGACCAGACAGAAAAGATTGGTCATTAAGACTAGATGTTGCATTATAGGCATATAGAATGGTTTTCAAGACCCTTATTGGGATGTCACCCTATAGGCTAGTATATGGAAAAGCTTACCACCTACCTATGAAACTCGAGCATCGTGCATACTAAGCCATCAAGAAATTCAACTTTGACATGCAACAGACTAGCTCAGTAAGAAGATTACAGCTGGCTGAACTTGAAGAAATTCACAATGATGCATACGAAAATGCCAAGATTGACAAGCAGCGAATGAAAGTCTTTCATGACAAGCAAATTATGAGAAAATCTTTCACTCCAGGTTAGAAAGTTCTTTTATTCAATTCTCGCTTGCACCTATTCCCAGGTAAGTTACACTCTTGATGGACTGGTCCCTTTATAGTTCATACGATTTTTCCACATGGAGCAATTGAAATTAAGGATCCAAAGAAAGGTGTCACTTTTAAAGTTAATGGTCAAAGATTAAAGTCATATATAGAGTACCAACCATATGGAGAGGACACTGAAATAGATTTAAGTGACCCGCCAAATTTGAGCTGAGATTTATTTTTCTTTTTTCTTTCTTTTTTTCGGTGATTTAAATTTTTGTAAAAGTGTGTTTATTTAACCATTCAAATTTCTTTTATCAATTTTAATCATGTGTGCCTCAACTAGACAAATCCTTCTGAACCATCTTGGACAACTTCAACGTGTACAATCTCATCTGAGAAGCCAAATACGATTTTGTAAAGCAGATCATATTTGGGATCTACAACCTTTAGAGTTGGTATCCCACGTTGAGGATTTAGAAAGACAACACAAAGAAATTGAGGGAGGTATCAACGACATCCAAATGGAATTTGAAGTAAATTCAATAAGAGGACGATTGTGAAAATATTATTATTATTTTTTCTTTTCTTTTCTTTTCTTCTTTGTGTTCTTTAGTTTGATACCACAATTAAATGGGGGATAACGGTACTCCGTGACCATCAAAGTCGGTTACTTTAGTTTTCTATAATAACTGATATTATGAGAAGAAGGTATGGACAGAAACGCGATTCTAGCAAAGCTTCACAAGCGATTTCCTTTACTTCCTCAGAATGCCCTCCTTACAATCTATAAGGTTCAGTCTGAACGCATGCGATTGCTTATGAGAAATAATATCCCTACTAACATCCGTTGGTTAATCGAGGCCAAATTACATTTGGTAGGTGAGTTGCCTCCCAAATTTATTATATACATGCCTGGTTGTGGTAAAGGAAATTACTCAGGAAAACGAAGAGATCAAAAACTTCATGTTGATTGTCATAAGTGTGCCAAGATGAAATGCCATAAAAATCCTTATTCTTTAGGAATGATGTCTGATAACAGGAAAGATAAGATTCAATTCATTAGGGATGGCTTGAATAAAGAGTCATTGGATGATGTCCTTTTGTCTCTTAAAACGCATCCCAATCAATGCGTACAAAGAGCAATTCTCCAGTTATGGCCATTATTTTAGAAAGAGTGTGTACGACATATTCTCGGGAATTTGACTATAAACGACCATGTTCGCTAGTTTATAAGAAAACTAGATGGGAAGCCTATCCTCGACCCATAGAGGGCGTTCAAGCTGTTTCTAGACGTAAAACCAGAGGAAGATGTGAGCTACAATCACAACTACCTGTAAATATCCTTTTACTATTGTTTTATCAATTGCATTCTTGTCTTTAATAATTGTTTGCTTTTTCTTTTTACTATTTCCTTTTTGACTCTCGAGCCTTGTGCTTTACACGTTAATTGACACAGACATGCTACCTCATATACAATTGTTAACCATTGTCACCAAGATCCTTGAATATAATCCTTTTCTTTAGCACTCATAAATTGTTTTCGAGAAGCATCTCAATGGTAGCTACTCCCAATAAATAATTCAAGAACATTTGTGTGCTCTCTGGGTTTAATTATGGCAAACATAAAGAGTTTGTTGAGATAGCCATAGATCTTGATCGAAGCATAGTAGAAAGAAATTTACATTTGGTATATGGAGGAGGTGACCGAGGGTTATCAAAACTGGTTTAAAAAACTGCTTCTATCAGAGGGAGTCTAGTGTCAGGCATCATCCCAAGAAGCCTAAAACCTTTGGGCTGTTCGTCTAATTCACCAACTGGAGAAGAGTTAGTCGTCTTAGATATGCAAGAGAGAATAACTAAAATGCTAAATTATGCTGATGCTTTTATTTTCCTACTAGGAGATCTTGCAACCCTAAAGGCACTAATCACATTAGCATCTTGGGGTCATCTGAACATTCATTAGAAACCCATCGATTTGTTAAATGTCAATAATTTTTATGATGGCTTTATCGCATTTCTTAACAATGCAATAAAAAACCATTTCATCCCTTTCACAGCGAAAAATTTTTTTATTTGTGCTTATACTACTAACGTGTGTGTTGAAATGATCTATTACAAGCTTATAGACCAGAGCCAGATCCTAGGACCCTTGTGTTGGAATGACCAACTAATGATTGTAACAGTAGCCGTAGTAAGAACTACAAATTAGATTTAACTCTTCGCTTCTAAATATTTTCTTCTATGATGCAGCACTTAGGTGATGTCTTCTAAACCCTATTTTTTTTTTCTTTCAAACATTGAAGACAATGTTTCGTCCTGGTTGGAGGGAGAGAATAGTTGACAATTATGGAATATCTCAATCTTAGTGGAGATTTTACTTATTTTTGTTGTAGAGACTAACCGTGGCTAAATTTTTGAGTCGAAGATGGTGGAATATAGAGTGTAGTGACTCTAGAAACACATCTTCTTAGCAAAAAAAAAAATTAAAATTTTTTTAAAAGCTTTGACAGTCATTTTAAGTGTGATCTTTCTAACTTTTTTTACCAATTAGTTTTTCTATGTCATTTTCACCGTTCTGCATGCATAATTTTCATAACTAGAATAGGTTTAGGGGTAGAATTTAAAAAAAAATATATTTTGTGTGATCTTTTCACATTGGATGACAAGATAACTTTCAAATTTTAGTATTTGTATTATCTTTGGTCTTCAGTTATGTTATACCATGTTTGTTACTCTACATGTTGATGTTGGAGACAAAAATAAGTTGCTTGAAAGAATGCACATGTTATAATAAATTCCAAGTGAGTTTTTGAGCCTGTCATTTTTTTTAGAGAGTAATCTTTTTTGCCCATTCTTCATTCAGCTTAACAGTTTATTGTTTTATACATTATCCTAGATTTCCTTAGAGTTAACGTTCTCTAAAAAAATGAAGAAAAAAAATGTGTGTGTTGCTACATCTGAAGGTCCATCTAACTAGTAGATATGAAAGATTATTTAGAACCCTAAAAGATGACAGAAAAGCCATCTTTGGTCCGTTTGAGCCTTTCCAACCAACCCTATTAATATGTATCCATAGTTAACCCCTTTGAGCCTTAAAAGAAAAGACTTTTTCTTTGATAACCTATTATCTTGTCCTACTCTAATGTGGAGTATCACCTTGTATTTTGTATTTCCTACCACCCATTGATGTTTGAAAATAGAGATAATTTTGGATTCATGAAAAATGTGGTATAAAAAATTAATATATATATATATATATATATATATATATATATATATAGAGAGAGAGAGAGAGAGAGAGATAAATAAAATCATAAAAAAAGAAAGAAAAAAAAAGAAAAGAGAATTCAAGTGAAAAGCACCTAACGATTTCTAAAGTTCTCTATTTTTCAAACATATATTTTGTTTTTTCTATTATCCCTTTTTTGTTAACCACGTCCCTGGCTTACATTACATTTTAATAAAAGTCCTTTTTGATTTTAGGGAACTATAGTTTGAAATAGAAAATAGTTATATGGGCTGAAAAAGATGTGGTAGTGTATATTAAAAAAAATGAAAAAAAAATGATGAATGATGAATACATCATTTTTTTTATTAGCATTTTGCTTGAATTAAGATTGTATTATTTCTAAGCTGAGGGCATATTTCTGTCATCTTGGTGAGAGTGTGTGATATTACTTCTTTATTATTTTCTCTCAATTTATCATTAACTGGGATGATTTTTTTTTGTTTAATTTCTTTGTGAGAGTATCACTATTACCGGTGAGATTTTGGGGTTTGACATGTCATTCTTGAAAGTGACTCGATTACTGTAGCTGTGACAACGTTTTTTAGACTGATTCATATGGAGAGTTGAGGTAGGGATGATATTTCTCTACACTGTAGACAATACTTATATTTTTATTTTATTGTTATCATTAGTCTGATTGAATAAATACGACTATTTTAAGAAAAAAATCATCATTTTGGTTTGAATTTTGTTTTCACTTAATTTGTTAGGGACTAGCAACAGGATGGTTGGGGGTGTGTTGAGTGCTAAAAAGTGTGTATTTATAATAGAGAAAGTTGTCATTTTACATTCAAAGTCTCACTAACATCCTTACTTTTATGTCTTTCAGTCCCTTGTGACTTAATTATTTATGTTTTATTTTAATTAAGTATTTTATGTATTATATGGGACATCATGGTCATTTCACAATGAACGAGAGATCAGATAACAAAACGGACAACAATTTTGAATTCAGGAGAGTCGAAAATCTTAGGAGGAGCTTAAAAAAATAAATGGTATTATTTACATATACAGTACTGTTCACGACATTGTTCACGGCACATTTCACATATACTGTACGATGACGTGGCACTATTTGATTGGACGAATGATGTGGCATTGACTAATGATGTGGTGTTAACTGATGATGTGTCGCGATCCTATTGGACTAAAATGTTTATGTGGCGTTGACCGGCGACATGGCAGTATGTTATTGGACCAAAAAAATGTGTGTACGGTACATGCATATACACGGAATGACAGCCCTAATGGGGAGAAAAGAACTTGTATTATTTGAGAAAAGGTTACAATGCGAATGTTATGTCTTGGCCAAATGAGACCACATCTATATAGTGTACAATGGTAGCTCATAAATGCACAACTACCAACTACACACATTAACTACAAAGAAATATCTACACACATGAATCTAGAGTCTTCCATGGGCCGAGCCATGGAGAGAGGCTCGGGCCATGACATTAAGCTCTAATACTAGTTTTAGCTAGTCTTGAAGTTATCACACTTAGGGCTTGAGCTAGTGTTAACTCTAATACTAGTGTTAAAGTCCTAACTATAAACTAGAACGATGTGACCCTTTGGTTATATTTCAACCTTAAGTCTCCACCAACCCCCTTCCACAAAACGATGTCAGATAACTTCAATAATTTAGTTATATTTTAAGTAAAACTTTTAAAGATTAGGTAAGCAATTTGTCAAAGCCACTCGAGTTTTCTAGCACAGAAAGTTAAATTGGAGACTTGAGATGCACTTGGAAGTGAGCCATGGTGTGGTGAGCAACAGTCCACTCAAGTCTCAAGCCCAAGAGCCAAAATCCAGGCCAAGGTTTGCTAGCATGGCCCATTTTTGAAAATTTCTACAAATAGGGCTTTTATCACAAAAAAAATGTTTAGTTCATTGGTTGTCAAAAGAGATTTTGTTAAAAGTTATAAAATTACTTAAATATATTAATATATAAGTTATGTTGTGTAATGGATATGAATGAAATAAGAATATAAAATAAATAATGAATATATTAGACAATTTAGTATTTTTTTAAAAAAAAAAATTCTATCTCTACTCTTAAAAACTCAAAAATTGAGTTTTTCGCAAGTAAACACAAAATAACTTATTTAATCCCAAAAACTTTACTCAAAATGAAACAAAAAAATAATAAAAATTTTGAGAAGAAATTTTAAAATTAAATAAGTGATTATAACCATTAAATAAATTATACCAAACAAAGACATAATATTTTTAAGGACTTGCAACCCATCCAAATGCTAGGTCCACCAAGCCAATATTGTCCTTGTCCAGTGTTAAAGAAACATTGTCCAAACAGATGCACCCGCCACAATATTTTTATAGTCACACCTCAAACAATGCCGAATTTGCAAGTGATCCATTTTAAAATTTAAAAAAGGGGGTCATGTGTTTATTAATTTTCAAATTACATCTATGTTTTGATTAATTAAAAAGGCTAGCTAATGAGTTCATTAATTTGGTCAACTAAATCAGATAACCGTGCATCAATTATACAATTGGCATTTCTTTCCCGAAATAATATATTTGCGTCATGCTTGATGGATGCTTATCTAATTTATTGCGTCATGCATGATGATCATGGTTCCATTGTATTAGAGTGCTAAGGTGCCCAGCAAGTCAAGTTGCCCAGCTGCTGTCTTTGAACCACAAATACTTCTTTTCAATTTTGTTTGATAGCAAGGTTAAAATCAAGGCATCAATAATGTAGGTGCCCAGCAAGTTAACTTGCCCAGCTACCGTCTTTGACTATGCCTTTGAAACACAACACTTTTGTTTGATAGTGTGGTTAAAAGCAAGGCATCAATTCTGTACTCATCAGGAGTCGTTGGAATAAATCTACAATGTATAACAAGTAATATTACTTAAAAAATTGAAACTTTTAGATAATTTAAATAAAAATTAAATTAAATTTTTACTTTATCAAGGTGAAACATCATAAAGTTGGTAAATTTAAAATATGAACAGAAAAACTTAACAAAACATTTGAAGTTGCTTGACAGCATAGAAATGTAAGCAAAAACAGATGCTAAAGAACACAAGCCAAAATTTTCACTGAGTGGGATTATTGATAATGCTAGTATAATGATGAGGTGCCCGATAATAGTTAAACCTTTCTCGCTACATAGTATCATGTAAAAGGTCAGGAAACATACATAATTATCCATGCATTAACAAACCTAGCTCAAAATGTGAAATGTAGTTAAACAGACGCAATAAAATTTTCAAACATTTAAATTATTAGTTAATAATTTACACCCTATTGTTCACTGATCCTATGTTATGGCTCATTGTCTCTCTCAAGAATTTAATTTCTAGATCATATGGCTCCTATATATTAAACGACATCGTTAAACAAATTATAGATTATAATAGTTAAACCTAAACCTACGTCGTTTAGCAATTTACAAAAGAATATATATATATATACACACACAAAAGCCAAGTGTTAGAGCGGCAACGAGCCAACACGAGTCAAGCCATATAATATCTCTCACAAGTTGTTCAAAATGATACTGACGTATCCTCTCTCAAGAACGAAAGAAGAACAAACCACCATCCTCTGGGCTATCGCTCACCAACGCAGGGGCCGATTTGAATCGTTAAACGTTGTAAAATTAATTGGGGATTGAGGGTAAAATTTTGGACTTTGATTTAATAAAATTGATTCAAATGAGTCCCAATAGAAATCCGATTATAAAGATATCAATACAATTACAGCATGTTAAAAAAAGAAAAAAAACTTGTTTTCAGACAAAACAAAAAACACAACCCTTGGGTGTGTTTTTAAAAAAATTGTGGGGTGAAAATATGATCATGTACCCTCAAATTAGATATATAAATGTGTAATGTTTCACCCCTACAAATTTTATATTTGTTATTTTCAAATTTTGTTGAGAGAAAAATAGAAATTAATAAATGCAAATCGAGTCCATTATTTTATTATTTAAATCCGTAAAAAGTAATCGATAAGCTAGTCTCCTGAGTTTAACATAAGACATTATTAAAAACAAAGAAAAAAGAACGTCTTCAAACAACAATCCAAATACAAATACAAAACAAGCGCAGAGCGAGACATACAAACAAATTTTATGCTACTGCATTCAAGCAGAAGCCACTAGCTGCTCATGACGACGTTTGAGAACAACCAATAATTCATCCTGATTAGGAAGGTTTTCTTCAATTACAGGGACTTGCTTGAAATTTTCAATCCAGGCATGCAATCTGGGAAATTTATGTGATTCAAATAGTTTAACTCCCACTGCACCTTCAATGACTTGCAACCAATAAACAATTAAACCAAATGCCAGGTCCACTAATCCAATATTGTCTCCATTGAAAAATTTCTTCTCTCCTAAGCAATGTTCTTCAACGGTTTGTAGCATTTCCAAGGCTTCCTTCATTATGTTTTGTAGTTCTTGTCCAGTGCTACCAAACATTTCCAAATAGCAACACCCTGCCACAAATATTTTATATCTGATTTTATCACCGACATGATTAATTTATATATATATATATGGGAGTTACTGTCTATCGTTGACTTCTATAGTAGAATTAGTGGGAGCCTGGAGAGGCGATAGTTTACCCTGTGGCGGATGTCAGCGGTTATTATTAGTTTTCTTATACGAGATTTTAAAGTGCAAGAAATATTTGGAAAAGCTTTAAAACCGTGAAATTTTATAAGTTTAAAAGTTAAAACGCTTAAACTATATGGTTTATATGTTTTCTCAAACATTTTCTATACTTTAAGGTGGTGTTTGGTTTGAAGAAATGATTAGAGAGGAGAGGAGTGGAGAGGAGAGGAGAGGAGAGGAGAGGAGTGGAGAAGAGAGGAGAGTGAATTCAAATTTCATTGTTTGGTTTGGTAAGGAATTCTAAATGGAAAGGGATTGATTATTTTTTACTTGGACAGTTTAACTCTTTGTGTTAAAATTTTAATATTTGATATTAAGTGAAGTTAAAAAATAAAATAAATCTACAAAATCATAATAAGAAAAAAGTCTAAATTATTATTCAATTATATTATCTAGGAATTTGAAATTTTTTTGGAAAAATATTAAATTATAAATTAACTTAATTTAAAAATAAAAAATTAAAACAAGTAGAATTGAAAGAAAATTTATTATGAACTGATTTGATCTTTGTTAATTTTTCTGCGTTTATAATTTACAAATAAAAGTATAAATAAATATACATCATATAGAAGATAATCTTCATTTAGTTTTCAACATTAAAATAATGGAATTCTAGTTTTCTTTCCTCAATTGCTAGTTTTCAACATTAAAATAATGAAATTCTAGTTTTCTTTCCTCAATTGCTTTTATCTTTGTTTTTTAGAAAAAAAGATTAATTAATTAAGTGAAAATCTGAAGTTTCTATTTTTGTAATTACATCTCCATTGTATTAGTAATTTATATTTCTATATTTTCATATTAAATAAATAAATAAATAAATAAGTCTATTTATTTTGTTAAGTTTCTTAAAGCATTCATTAAATTTAATTAATATAAAATTATTTATAATATTAAATTGATAAAATAAAATTATAAATAATAATTATTAATGGCATTCAATAAGTTAAAAAGTTGAAGGGTAATTTGAAAAGTTTTGGCTTTCAAGATAAGAGGAATTTGAATTCTTCACTCCTTGGGGTGGAATTCAAATTCCACATTATGATGAATATTAAATTTTAATAGAAATTAGATTCTTATACATTTTGTCTAACCAAACAATGAAAATAAAAATAGAATTTCAATTACTTTCCTCTCCTCCATTCTCTCCTCCTAACCAAACATCACCCAAGATCTTGTATTAAAAAACTACTACTATATAAGTTAAAAATCATTAGATAATATGTACACGTGTCAAAATATCCTTTAATTAGAAGTTTAAAATAAGTTAATTAAGAGAGTTCAACCACTAAGTTGTAATGACAAAAGAAAAATCTGTAATTTTAGTAAATTCAATTTTTCCCAAAGTTTGAAAAGTCATCAAAATTCCCCATGAAGTTAAAAACGGTTATGTTAACTTTTAACTTATTCCATCTTTTATTATTAAGGATAAAATGGTAAAGACACCAAAAATTGAAAGTTTAGAGAACCTTTTACAAATAAATATGAAAAAGACCCCTGGGTGGCTGGGCTCGGCTGGCTATGAATTCACTTTGCACCATGACCGGAGTTTGAGTATGTAGAGAGTAAGAGTCAGTGTTTGGTGGGTGGATTTTCTTATCCTCGTCACCTCTTCTAGATCTTAAAATAAATAAATAAATAAATAAATTTGAAAAGAATGAACTTAATTATAAACGTGTTTGCCAGAGTTGTGAGCGAACCTTGTCTTCGGCGAATTTGATCCAAAATCGAGCAAGAGCTCTATGATAAGGATTATTTGGCATCAAGGGATTCTGTGGCCACGTCTCTTCAATGTATTCGAGAATAACCATGGACTCACAAACTGGTTTTCCGCCGTGGACAAGCACTGGGATCTTCTTGTGAACTGGATTGTACTTCAAAAGCAAAGCACTTTTGTTTGAGAGATCTTCTGCGACAAATTCATATGGCACGCCTTTCAATTTCAGAGCCCAAATCACTCTGTAAACATATGGACTCAGCAGTGCCCCATGAAGCTTCACTTCAGCCATCTTAACTCGAAGATTGAATTTGAATTATCGATTTTTTTCTGATCGATGTTGAGTATAGCTGATAACTCATTACTTATGTTTCCCAATTTATAGTGATTTATGGAATGCGCTTTCTGGGGCAGAAAGCTTCAAATTTCCATTAATAAAAGGATAAACGATGACTTCAAAGAACTACTACCATGACTTTAATTAAATATCTTTTTACGTTGACCGCAAATTACGTCTGTATTTCGGGGTTAATTGAAAGGATATGATTCTCTCATGATATGAGCTTTTATATGAGAAAATATAATTATGCGATTGGTAATTATTAATATAATTATGTGATTGGTAGTTATTATATAGAAACAAAATAAAAAAAAATATTGACCATACATAAATAAAAGTATATATGTGTTAAAATATTTTTTAAAATTTAAATAAGTAAGATCATGGGATCCAATTCCTAATTTGAAAGGCTAGCCAATGAGATCATTAATTCGGTCAACTAGTCAGACAACCACGCACTAATTAATCAAAATTTTGCCATTTGTTTTACATTTAATATTTTTGCGTCATGCATGATGATCAATTGATCATGGATCGATTAGTCAACCAGACATTTGCGTTTTGTACCTGTATCCGCATTGGACGTAAGCATAATTTGTTTTAAAAAAATTGAAATAAATTATTTTTTTAAATTTTTTTTCGATTTTCTAATATAATTTTTTAGTGAAGCTACAAGTTACCTCAGTCAATTCCACAAATTAAATAAGACGGGACCCATAAGATTTAAAATAAAAATAAAAATTATGGGTGTTATCGTAAAATTCACAAACTAAATAACAAGTCCTCCATCATCGGGTGTATTATCTCAATATACTGAAACGGTGTGCCCGCCTCACACAAGTTTTTTTCCCCCTCAATCCTAACATTAAAATGACATGATCATTTTTGTAATTTGCAGCTTTCAATAAATTCAGATAATATTAGGTGGTAAAAGTAGGCCAGACTAGAGAGTAGATCTATCAAGTTTGTTAGCACTTAGCACTATCTGTTTGTTGTACTGTTCACATATATAGTACTGTTCACGGCACTGTTTACATGTATTGTATTATGACGTGGAAGTATTCGATTGGACGAATGATGTGGCATTGACTGCTTATGTGGCATTGATTGATGATGTGGTATTCACTGATGATGTGTCATGATCCTATTACACTAAAATGCTTGTGTGGCGTTGACTGGTGACGTGGCAATTTATTAGTGGACCGAAAAAATATGCGTACAGTACATGCATATACACGGAATGATAGCTCTGATGATGTGTTCCATCCAATAAGAACTTGCCACGTGTTGCAATCCTGAGCGTCCAAATTATTTTAGTCCGATGACCATGATTTATTCATTGTATATATAAAAAGGAGGCTCTTCCCTCCTAATTTTACACCCCTGAATCCATTTTTGAGCTCCATTTTCTGTAATTCCTCCTCTATCTTGTATTTTCTACGTATTTTAATAAAATTTTCATTTTACCCCTAGTGCAATTATGAATAGCTAATTTTCTTTCAAGCTTGGGTTGAAGGTGAAGTCTCAACATACTCTATGGGCTTAATTTAGTAAATTTACTTTTTCTTTCTCTTTGATTTATGTGGATGTTTTGACTTTTCGTCGACAGATAGTAATAATCTTGTTTAAATATTAGTTGGTATAAATGTCTCCCTAGTGCAAGGTTTTTATTATTTGGCACGGTAAGCACTTAGCACCATATCTATTAGAGTGAGGTTCATGAGGAATGAAAAATTTCCTTTCATGATTTAATTGGCACTAATAAGGAATGTTAAGCCGATAGTGCATGTTGAGTATAGATCCGGAGACCCAAGCATTTCATTTTAATAGTTTATTCCCGCTGCTCAAATTTAAATCATAAGATAGCTAATGTCACTTTAATCCAACAACCTACTTAGAAAATTAATTCTACAAAAAATTAAAATTCACCTCTTTGTGGGATCGACACTCATCACTGTTAATCTATTATATAATAGATTTGTACGCTTGCGAGTTCAATAAAATTTGCATAACAAGTTTTTGGCGCTATTGCCAGGGAGGTAAGTTATTTTAATTCGTAGAATAAATTTTTAATTTCTTTATTTATTTTTTTAGTTTTTTTTTGTAATTTTTTAATTATTAAAAAAAAGAAAAAAAAGGTGAATCCGCATTTTGAGGTAAGTATTTTTTTTCCTCTTCTTCAAATTTCTGTAATTTAATTTAATTTTGATGTTATTTTTTTTAATTTGGCAGGTTCAATCGCCTATTAATTTATTTTAATTTATTTAACGTATTTTTTTTTATATATATAACACTTGAGTTTGTTTTCATAATAAGATTTTAACAGCGTGATAACGTTAGTATCATAATTTTTCTTTTTTCTTTATTTTTATTTTTTATTTTTTCTCATTTTTTCTATGTTCTTTGCATGCATGGTCGTAGGTCGCAATTACCTAATCTTGAGCATATAGACTTTGAACTGGAAAAAACACTTCGTACACACAAACATGTTGCAATTAAAAATAAAATTAGAATGGATTTGCAACCAGCATCAGAAGAGAAACCATTTAAGGATTACTTCAGTCCCTTAGCTAACTTGAGCATATCATGCATGAGATATCCAAATGTAGCTGCTAGGAGTTTTGAGTTAAAATCTAGTATGCTAAATTGTCTCCCAACATTCTATGACCTAGAAAATGAAGATCTATATAATCATCTGAATGATTTCCATGCTATTTGTCAAACTTTTAAATATGAGAATTTTTCAGATGATGATGTTAAACTTAGATTATTCCCATTTTCTTTAAAGGATAGAGCTCGTTCATGATTCAATGCATTGCCTGCTAATAGCATTGCATCTTGGGAACAAATGGTAACAGAATTTTTGAATAAATACTTCCAAGCGCATAAAATCAATGCTATTCGCAGGAAAATTTTAGAATTTATCCAAAGAGAGGACGTGCATTTTTTCGAAGTATGGGAGCGATTCAATGGGCTACTCCTAAAGTGTCCACATCATGGGTACGAGAATAGCACCAATGCCAATACTTTTTGGAGGGATTATTGTCGCATGTACAAGAATGGCTAATGGCAACAAGTGGAGGAGAGCTAATATCAAAAATTGCATCAAAGATTTGGGATTTCTTCTAGCAACAAGCAGATAATTCCCAACAACGGAGTCATTCACTCAGGAATAATAGAAGAGTTAAGGGAGTGAATGAGGTTCACATTGGCGAGTCAAGTTCAGAAATTAAACAAGTCAAAGAGATAGTTAAAGGTCTTTCCCGATAAATAGCATCGTTAACAACTGCTAAATTGACAGAGTCACATGACCAGGACTCATACCCAAATCAAGCCAATGCCATAGGTGTAATGAGAAAGCCATCAAACTACAACCATTACTCCAACACATATAAGAAAGCCATCAAACTACAACCATTACTCCAACACATATAATTTTGGATGGAGAGACCATCACAATTTTTCATGGTCTCAAGGATTCTAACAGAATGGACTAGTAGCTCTAGTTCCACCTCCACCAATGCAACAAATTCCATAAAATCCTCAAGTCTCTCAGCCACCATTTAGACCATACAATCAGAACCCAAACTATTCTCAACCTAGACCATGGGAAGATGCATTTTAGAATTTCAAGAATCTTACTCACTCCACAATCGAGTAACAAAACCGCACCATTAATGAACTGCGAAATAAAATGAGAGCAAGCTTCAACTCATAAACCCAATTAGTTTTAAACCTCGAAAAAATGGTGGGACAACTTGCTTTTTCTGTTCAAATCTTGGCAATGACTGTTAAGAAAGGTAAATTCCCAAGTCAATCAGTGCTTAATCCTAAAGAAGTGTATGAAGCAAGCACCAGTTCACCTCAGCAACATAGGGAGGTCAAAGCCGTCATGACCTTGTGAAAAGGAAAAGAAGTCGACAACAAAGTGGAGATGCAGTGTAAAAAAACAACTCAAATTGTACCTGTAAATGCAAAAGACTCATCTACGAGAATACGTTTCTAAAGCTCCATTTCCCCAGAGGTTAGCTAAAGCAAAGAAGGGAAAATCCACAAGTGAGATTTTTGAAATCTTTAAAAAGGTAAGTGTTAATATCCCTTTGCTTGATGCTATAAAACAAGTGCCATCTTATACCAAGTTTATTAAAGATCTTTGTACTAAAAAGAGAAATATTCACATTCAAAAGAATGTATTTTTAACAGAAAACATTAGCTTTATACTCTAACACAAAATTCCTTTAAAATACAAAGACCTAGGCTCCCCCACTATCTCATATAGTATAGAGAACCACACAATTGAGAATATTTTGTTGAACTTAGGAGCTAGTGTAAATCTGTTGCTTTACTCAGTATTTGTGAAACTTCCACTGGGAGAATTACACCTAACTTCAGTGGTGTTATAGCTTACAGATCGGTTCATGAAAAAACCTCGTGGTATTGTGGAGGACGTGCTTATATAGGTAGATAAATTTTATTTTTCTGTTGATTTCATTGTAATTGACACTCAAGCAGTCTATGATTCAAGGAAGCACATCCCCATTATCCTAGGACGACCTTTCTTGGCAACTGCCGATGCTCACATTCAATGTAGAACTAGAAATATGCAGTTGTCCTTTAGCAATATGACTATGGAGCTAAATATTTTTAACATTGCCAAACAACCTCACAATGCAGATGATGGAATTGTTGATGTGGATTTAATAAAAGAATTAGTTGATAATACTTTTCTTTCAAGCCTTAATGATGACCCTTTACAAATATGTTTAACTCACTTTGGTTTGGATTTTGATATTGACAGATCAGTAGATAAGGTTAACGCCTTATTTGATTTAGCACCATCCATGGATACTAATAAATGGAAGTCAAGAGTGGAACAACTAGCACCATCAGAGAAAAAACTCAACCCATCATTAGAATCACCACCAAAACTCGAGCTGAAACCATTACCTGACATTTTGAAATATGCGTTTTTGGGAGCAGAAAGTGCTCTGCCAGTAATCATTTTATCATCCCTAAATAACAAACAAAAAGGTAAGTTGTTGGAAATTTTAAAAGTACACAAATGAGCATTATGATGGACCATAGCCGACATAAAAGGTATAAACCTAGTGGACTATATGCATTACATTCATCTTGATGAAAATGCTAAACCTACCAGGGAATTGCAATGTCGATTGAACCCTAACATGAAAGACGTTGTTAGAACTAAAGTCCTTAAACTGTTAGATGTAGGTATCATTTACCCCATTTCTGATAGTTCATGGGTTAGTGCTGTGCAAGTTGTCCCCTAAAAGTTAAGAGTCACTGTAATTACTAATGCTGATAATGAATTAATACCCACTAGAGTGACTATAGGATGTCTTATTTGTATTGATTATAAAAAAAATTGAATTCTGTCACACGTAAAGACCATTTTTCTTTACCATTTATCGATCAAATGCTTGATAGATTAACAGGTCATGAATTTTATTGCTTCCTAGATGGGTACTCAGGATATAATCAGATTCCCATAGCACCAAAAGATCAAGAGAAGATTACTTTCACTTGCTCTTTTGACACTTTTATATATAGGAGGATTCCATTAGGATTTTATAATGCATCTGCTACATTTCAACGATACATGTTAAGCATTCTTTCTAATATGGTTGAACGATTCCTAGAAGTTTTTATAGATGACCTTTCTATTTTTGGTGATTCATTCAATCAATGTTTACATCATCTAACATTAGTTCTGTAGAGATGCATAGAAAAGAATTTGGTCTTCAATTGAGAGAAGTGCCATTTTATGGTAAAATAAGGTATTGTTCTCGGTCACATCATTTCGAGCAAAGGTATTGAGGTTGATAAAGCCAAGGTGGATCTCATTTTTAATCTTCCTCCACCTAAAACAGTCACAGAAGTAAGATCTTTCCTTGGGCATGCGGGTTTTTATAGACGTTTCATTTAATATTTTAGCAAAGTTTTTAGACCCTTATGCGGTTCTTTAAGGAGGATGTACCATTTGTCTTTGATGATTTATGTCTTGTGGCTTTGGAAAAACTAAATTAGATGTTGACATCATCACCCATCATTTAGCCTCTGTTGGAACTTACCATTTGAATTCATGTGTGATGCATCTGATTATGCAGTAGGAGCAGTATTAGGACAAAGAGTTGATCGAATTTCCCATGTCATTTACTATGCTAGTATGACATTGAATGATGCACAATTGAACTATTCAACCACTGAAAAAGAAATGCTAGCAGTAGTGTTTGCATTAGAGAAATTTTGATCTTATCTCATTGGTTATAAAATAATTATTTTCATAGATCATGCTGCTCTTAAATATCTTCTCACAAAGAAAGATACAAAAACTAGACTAATTTGTTGGGTGTTACTTTTGCAGGAATTTGACTTTGAAATCAAAGATAAGAAAAGCTCAGCAAATGTTGTGGCAGACCATCTCTCTCGTCTCAAGTTTAATACAATTACAGAACCATTACTATTAAATGAATCATTTCCAGATGAACAATTAATGAGTGTAGAAGTATTACCATGGTATGCTAATATAGTTAACTATCTTGTTACAAGTAAACTTTCGGAGCATTGGACTAAGTAGGACAAAGCCAAATTTTTTGCGGAAATAAAGAATTTCTTCTCGGATGACCCTTATCTATTCAAGTATTGTGTAGATTAAATTATCAGATGATGTGTTCCAGAAAGTGAATTCAAAAATATCCTTTCATTCTGCCATGAACAAGCTTGTGGAGGCCATTTCAGCGCTAAGAAAACAACTACTAAAATTTTACAATGTGGTTTCTATTGGCCAACTTTATTTCGAGATGCTTAAATTTTTTTCTCTTCATGTGATAGGTGCCAACGAATGGGGAGCATTACGCGAAGGAACATGATGCCATTAAACCCAATTTTAGTGGTTGAGATTTTTGATGTATGGGGTATTGACTTCATGGGACCCTTTCCCCCTTCTTTTGGCCATAAATACATATTGGTCATTATTGATTACGTATCGAAATGGATAGAAGGAATTTCATGTAGAACCAATGATCACAAGGTGGTGATCGAATTTTTGAAAAGCAACATTATTTCACGCTTTGGATTACCTCAAGCAATAATCAATGATTGTGGAGCCCACTTTTGTAATAAATCATTCAAAGCTCTTTTGACAAAGTATTCCATTACTCACAAAGTGGCAACCCTATATCATCCGCAAACCAGTGGCCAAGTTGAGATCTCCAATCTAAAAATAAAGCACATATTAGAAAAGACGGCGAGACGAGACAGAAAAGATTGGTCATTAAGACTAGATGATGCATTATGGGCATATAGAACGGTTTTCAAGACCCCTATTGGGATGTCACCCTATAGGCTAGTATATGGAAAAGCTTACCACCTACCTATAAAACTCGAGCATCGTGCATACTAAGCCATTAAGAAATTCAACTTTGACATACAACAGACTAGCTCAGTAAGAAGATTACAGCTGGCTGAACTTGAAGAAATTCGCAATGATGCTTACGAAAATGCCAAGATTGACAAGCAGCAAATGAAAGTCTTCCATGACAAGCAGCGAATGAAAGTCTTTCATGACAAGCAAATTATGAGAAAATCTTTCACCCCAGGTCAGAAAGTTCTTTTATTCAATTCTTGCTTGCACCTATTCCCAAGTAAGTTACGCTCTCGATAGACTGGTCCCTTTATAGTTCATACGATTTTTCCACATGGAGCAATTGAAATTAAGGATCCAAAGAACGGTGTCACTTTTAAAGTTAATGGTCAAAGATTAAAGTCATATATAGAGTACCAACCATATGGGGAGGACACTGAAATAGATTTAAGTGACCCGCCAAATTTGAGCTGAGATTTATTTTTCTTTTTTCTTTCTTTTTTTCAGTGATTTAAATTTTTGTAAAAGTGTGTTTATTTAACCATTTAGATTTCTTTTATCACTTTTAATCATGTGCGCCTCAACTAGACAGATCCTCCTGAACCATCTTGGACAACTTTAATGTGTACAATCTCATCTGAGAAGCCAAATACGATTTTGTAAAGCACATCGTATTTGGGATCTACAACCTTTAGAGTTGGTATCCCACGTTGAGGATTTAGAAAGACAACTCAAAGAAATTGAGGGAGGTATCAACGACATCCAAATGGAATTTGAAGTAAATTCAATAAGAGAACAATTGTGAAATTATTATTATTATTTTTTCTTTTCTTTTCTTCTTTGTGTTCTTTAGTTTGATACCACAATTAAATGGGGGATAACGGTACTCCGTGACCATCAAAGTCAGTTACTTCAGTTTTTCATAATAACTGATATTATGAGAAGAAGGTATGGACAGAAATGCGATTCTAGCAAAGCTTCATAAGCAATTTCCTTTACTTCCTCAGAATGCCCTCCTTACAATCTATAAGGTTCAGTCTGAACGCATGCGATTGCTTATGAGAAATAATATCCCTACTGACATCCGTTGGTTAATCGAGGCCAAAGTACATTTGGTAGGTGAGTTGCCTCCCAAATTTATTATATACATGCCTGGTTGTGGTAAAGGAAATTACTCAAGAAAACGAAGAGATCAAAAACTTCATGTTGATTGTCATAAGTGTGCCAAGATGAAATGCCATAAAAATCCTTGTTCTTTAGAAATGATGTTTGATAACAGGAAAGATAAGATTCAATTCATTAGGGATGGCTTGAATAAAGAGTCATTGGATGATGTCCTTTTGTCTCTTAAAACACATCCCAATCGATGCGTACAAAAAGTAATTCTCTAGTTATGGCCATTATTTCAGAAAGAGTGTGTACGACATATTCTCAAGAATCTGACTATAAACGACCATGTTCGCCAGTTTATAAGAAAACTAGATGGGAAGCCTATCCTCGACTCATAGAGGGCATTCAAGCTGTTTCTAGACGTAAAACCAAAGGAAGATGTGAGCCACAATCACAACTACCTGTAAATATCTTTTTACTATTGTTTTATCAATTGCATTCTTGTCTTTAATAATTGTTTGCTTTTTCTTTTTACTATTTCTTTTTTTACTCTCGAGCCTTGTGCTTTACACGTTAATTGACACAGACATGCTACCTCATATACAATTGTTAACCATTGTCACCAAGATCCTTGAATATAATCTTTTTCTTTAGCACTCATAAATTGTTTTCGAGAAGCATCTCAATGGTAGCTACTCCCAATAAATAATTCAAGAACATTTGTGTGCTCTCTGGGTTTAATTATGGCAAACATAAAGAGTTTGTTGAGGCAGCCATAGATCTTGGTCGAAGCATAGCAGAAAGAAATTTACATTTAGTATATGGAGGAGGTGACCGAGGGTTATCAAAATTGATTTAAAAAACTGCTTCTATCAGAGGGAGTCAAGTGTCAGGCATCATCCTAAGAAGCTTAAAACCTTTGGGCTATTCGTCTAATTCACCAACTGGAGAAGAGTTAGTCGTCTTAGATATGCAAGAGAGAATAACTAAAATGCTAAATTATGCTGATGCTTTTATTTTCCTACTAGGAGATCTTGCAACCCTAAAGGCACTAATCACATTAGCATCTTGGGGTCATCTGAACATTCATTAGAAACCCATCGATTTGTTAAATGTCAATAATTTTTATGATGGCTTTATCGCATTTCTTAACAATGCAATAAAAAACCATTTCATCCCTTTCACAGCGAAAAAATTTTTTATTTGTGCTTATACTACTAATGAGTTACTTGATCTGTTACAAGCTTATAGACCAGAGCCAGATCCTAGGACCCTTGTGTTGGAATGACCAACTAATGATTGTAACAGTAGCCGTAGTAAGAACTACAAATTAGATTTAACTCTTCGCTTGTAAATATTTTCTTCTATGATGCAGCACTTAAGTGATGTCTCCTAAACCCTATTTTTTTTTTCTTTCAAACATTGAGGACAATGTTTCGTCCTGGTTGGAGGGAGAGAATAGTTAACAATTATGGAATATCTCAATCTTAGTGGAGATTTTACTTATTTTTGTTGTAGAGACTAACCGTGGCTAAATTTTTGAGTCGAAGATGGTTGAATATAGAGTGTAGTGACTCTAGAAACACATCTTCTTAGCAAAAAAAAAATTCAGATTTTTTTTAAAAGCTTTGACAGTCATTTTAAGTGTGATCTTTCTAACTTCTTTTACCAATTAGTTTTTCTATGTCATTTTCACCGTTCTGCATACATAATTTTCATGACTAGAATAGGTTTAGGGGTAGAATTTTAAAAAAATATATTTTCTGTGATCTTTTCACATTGGATGACAAGATAACTTTTAAATTTTAATATTTGTATTATCTTTGGTCTTTAGTTATGTTACACCATGTTTGTTACTCTACATGTTGATGTTGGAGACAAAAATAAGTTGCTTGAAAGAATGCACATGTCATAATAAATTCCAAGTGAGTTTTTGAGCCTGTCATTTTTCTTAGAGAGTAATCTTTTTTGCCCATTCTTCATTCAGCTTAACAGTTTATTGTTTTATACATTATCCTAGATTTCCTTAGAGTTAACGTTCTCTAAAAAAAATGAAGAAAAAAAAATGTGTGTGTTGCTACATCTGAAGGTCCATCTAACTAGTAGATATGAAAGATTATTTAGAACACTAAAAGATGACAGAAAAGCCATCTTTGGTCCGTTTAAGTCTTTCCAACCAACCATATTAATATGTATCCATAGTTAACCCCTTTGAGCCTTAAAAAAAAAAGACTTTTTCTTTGATAACCTGTTATCTTGTCCTACTCTAATGTGGAGTATCACCTTGTATTTTGTATTTCCTACCACCCATTAATGTTTGAAAATAAAGATAATTTTGCATTCATGAAAAATGTGCTATAAAAAAAATTAATATATATATATATATATATATAGAGAGAGAGAGAGAGAGAGAGAGAGAGAGAGAGAGAGATAAATAAAATCATAAAAAAAAGAAAGAAAAAAAAGAAAAGAGAATTCAAGTGAAAAGCACTTAACGATCTCCAAAGTTCTCTATTTTTCAAACATATATTTTGTTTTTTCTATTATCATTTCTTTGTGAACCACGTCCCTGGCTTACGTTACATTTTAATAAAAGTCCTTTCCGATTTTAGGGAATTATAGTTTAAAATAAAAACTAGTTATATGGGCTGAAAAAGATGTGGCAGTGTATATTAAAAAAATGAAAAAAAAATGATGAATGATGAATACATCATTTTTTTTATTAGCATTTTGTTTAAATTAAGATTGTATTATTTCTAAGCTGAGGGCATATTTCTGTCATCTTGGTGAGAGTGTGTGATATTACTTCTTTATTATTTTTTCTCAATTTATCATTCACTAGAGTGATTTTTTTTTGTTTAATTTCTTTGTGAGAGTATCACTATTACCGGTGAGATTTTGGGGTTTGGCATGTCATTCTTGAAAGTGACTCGATTACTGTAGCTGTGAAAAAGTTTTTTAGACTGATTCATATGGAGAGTTGAGGTGGGGATGATATTTCTTTACACTGTAGACAATACTTATATTTTTATTTTATTGTTATCATTAGTCTGATTGAATAAATACGACTATTTTAAAAAAAAAATCATCATTTTGGTTTGAATTTTGTTTTCACTTAATTTGCTAGGGACTAGCAACAGGATGGTTGGGGGTGTGTTGAGTGCTAAAAAGTGTGTATTTATAATAGAGAAAGTTGTCATTTTACATTCAAAGTCTCACTAACATCCTTACTTTTATGTCTTTCAGTCCCTTGTGACTTAATTATTTATGTTTTATTTTAATTAAGTATTTTATGTATTCTAAGGGACATCATGGTCATTTCACAATAAACGAGAGATCAGATAGCAATTTTGAATTTAGGACAGTCGAAAACCTTAGGAGGAGGCTAAAAAGATAAATGGTATTGTTCACATATACAGTACTGTTCATGGCACTATTCACATATATTGTACGATGACGAACATTGTACGATGATGTAGCAGCATTCGATTGGACGAATGATGTGGCATTAACTGCTTATGCGGCATTGACTGATGATATGTCACGATCCTATAGGACAAAAATACTTATGTGGCGTTGACCAGCGACGTGGCAGTATGTTAGTGACCGAAAAAATATACATATACACAGAATGACAGCCTTGATGATGTGTTCCATCCAATAAGAACTTGCCACGTGTCGTAATCCTGAGCATCCAAATTGTTTTAGTCCGATGGCCATGATTTACTCATTGTATCTATAAAAAAGATGCTCTCCCCTCCTAATTTTACACCTCTGAATCCATTTTTTAGCTCCATTTTCTGTAATTCCTCCTCTATATTGTATTTTCTACGCTTTTTAATAAAATTTCCATTTTACCCTTAGTTCAATTATGAGTAGCTAATTTTCTTTCAAGCTTAGGTCAAAGGTGAAGTATCAACATGTTCTATGGGCTTAATTTCGTAAATTTACTTTTTCTTCCGCTCTGATTTATGTGGATGTTTTGACTTTTCATCGATAAATAGTAATAATCTTGTCTAGATATTGGTTGGTATAACCGTCTCCCTAGTGCAAGGTTATTACTATTTGGCACGGTAAACACTTAGCACCATATCTATTAGAGTGAGATTCATACAGAGTGGAAAATCCCCCTTCATGATTTAATTGGCACTAATATAAAATGTTAAGCCGATAGTGCATGTTGAGTACAGATCTGGAGACCGAAGCACTCCATTTTAATAGTTTATTCCCACCACTCTAATTTAAATCATAAGATAGCTACGTCACTTTCATCCGACCACCTACTCAGAAAATTAATTCTATAAGAAATTAAAATTCACCTTTTCGTGGGATCGACACTCATCACCGTTGATCTATTCTACAATAGATTCGTATGCTTGCGAGTTCAATAAAATTTACACAACAGACAACACTCTAATACTTTTAACCAAAATTAGACTAGTATTTACTCACCAGTCCTACAACATAACTGATATTAGGCCTTGTACACATCATGGAATACATGAGACTTCCAATGGCATTTGTGTAAGAAACTTTAGTTATTCTTTCCTTTTCTTTAGGAGTCTTGGGATACATATTGAGATTAAGAGATTGCTCTATAACTATTAGGGTAACTTTCGACTTATTATCAATCATGTTGAATCTTTAAAAGATCTTCTTAATGTAAGGCTCTTATAACAATGCTAGAAGTTTCCTTGGATGATCCTTGAAAATTTTGACTCTAAGATATAAGTTGTTTCGCTTATCTCTTTTATGTTAAAATTTAAGTATACCTAATCTTTAATAGTTTTAACAAACTCTTTACTATTGGCAGCCAATAGTAGATCGCCCACATACAAATACCATATCATAAAAACATCTTTTGACCTCTTAATGTATACACAATGGTCTTCTTCAACCATCCTACAACCATAAGAAACTACAACTTAATGGAATTTAAGGTTCCATTGTCTAGAGGATTATTTAAGGCCTAGATAGATCTTTTGATCTTGCATACCTTGTGTTTTTAGCCTTTAACAACAAAACTCTGTGGTTGTGACATATAAATTTCTTCCTTTAGTTCTGCATTAAGATGTATAGTTTTTACATCCTTCTAATATAACTCAAGGTTTAGATGTGCAATAATAGCCAAGATTAATCGTATATAAGCAACCTTACTACAAAAGAAAAGTCTCTTTATAGTCTATGCCATCTTTTTGGGTATAGCCTTTAGTGATTAATCTTACTTTATATCTCTTAATTGTCCTGTCTGCCTTATGTTTTATTCGGAGAACCCATTTGTTCTCAATAGCTCTACGGTTAAGCAGAAGATCAACCAAGTCTCAGACCTGATTGACTTTCATATATTCCATCTTTTCTTCCATCGCTTTCATTTATAAATCTCTAACAGACAATGTGAGAGCCTCGTTAAAAGTATTTGGCTCCTTACTATCATATAAAGCAATCATAAATGCTTCTCCCTTAATTTTAGAACGGTGACAAGGAATTGGCTTATGACTACTCTTTCGAGTTGATTTCCCAGTTAGAATCAAAGTGTCTGGTATTTTACTCCTACTCAGGGTGCCAATCCCCAAAGGACTTGTATTAGTACCAACACCGATATTAGAAATGATAACCTCATTTGGATTTTCCAATTAATGGAATTGAAAATCGTTGTCAACTTCTCCAATGTTAGGAAATTCATTTTGTAAAAATCTGACATCCTGTGATTCGAGTTCAGTGACAGTTCTACTTGCATGTTTACCAATGAACACATATCCCTTGGAGTGTTTTGAGTATCTAAAAAAGATACATTTTTTACTCTTAACATCTAATTTCTCAAAATTATAAGTGAGGTTATGAACATAAGCCATAGACCCGTATGGCCACCGATGAGGTAGGTCAAGTTTCTTATCCGACCATAATTCGTATAAAGTGGAACTAATTGATTTTCAAGGAACTCTGTTAACTACATAGGCAGTAGTTAACAAAGCATCTCTCTAATAAGATATTAGAAGATTTGATTGTGCCATCATTGACCTAACCATTCCCAACAAAATTCTTTTCCTTCTTTCTACTACACCATTTTATTGCGAAGTTTTAAGAATAGTCAATTGTCTATCTATTCTTTTCTTATTACATAATTTCTTAAACTTTTCCGAAAGATATTCACACCCTTAGCCTATCCTTAAGACTTTAACATTGATGGCTAGTTGATTCTCTATGATATTTAGATATAATATAAAGCAATCTAATGCTTCTGATTTATGAGAAATCAAGTAGACTTGACCAAAACATGAATAATCATCAATGAATGTGATAAAATATGAGGCTCAATGTTTAGCTCTTATATTCATTAGACCACAGATGTCAGAGTAGATTGATTGCAAAGGTTTTCAACTCTAATTCCCTTGCTAATGGTTTTTTAGTTGCTTTTCCAATTAGAAAATTTTTACATATAAGCAATTCAACCTTAATGAGTAAGCCCAACATGCCCTCTCTCGCAAGTCTATGCATTCCTTCTTATCCTATGTGACCTAATCTAGCCAATCAAGTAATTGCATTTATCTCATTATTACTAGAAGAAGTAACATATGAAAAATAACTATTATCATAATTTAAATCATCAAGCAACCAAATGCCCAGTTTTAATAAAGACTAAATTTAAGAAAATCTCCAAACAAAGACCATGAAAGTTTAAATTATATCCTAATTCAAGAAGAACAGGAAAAGAAACCAAGTTTCGTCAAATCTACAGCACATGTAGGACCTCTTGTAATAAAAGAATACTGATAACTCTATGAAATGAGAGTTATTATAGCACTTTTAAACTTAAATCAAAATTATTTAGAGAGTAAATGATATGTCTTTATTGCATTTTAGTTATATTTTGCATAATTACCTATTTTAGTTATTTTTAATAAATTATGTTGTTTTAGAATAAATTGTGTGCTTAGATCATATGCTTAATTATAGGCAACCAAAAGTGGAAATTTCAAAGAATGAATTATATGCAATAGGCTTGTAAAAATAAGGAATGAATTTGGCTATAGAATAGTGGAAACGAGTCTGGAACAACGTAGATGCTATAGCTGTTGCTGTAGCAATCCTGGAGCATCAAAAGAGAAAATTTCGCACAAATCTCAGAAAAAAAAAGCAATCTGCAGTTTCCAAATCTGGAAGATATGCACCTTAAACTTCTGGTTGCCCTAATTTTCAACTATAAAAGAAGCAAGCACAAAAGGAAAGGAAAAGAGCCGTTAACCGCAAAAAATAACCAAGAAAAGAAAAATAAAACAGGGAAGAAAAGGAAAATTGCAGGGCTGAACAAAAGATTGCAGGTGAGAGGAAGAAGAAATCAAAAATCTAAAAAGGCCACTCGCTTCTATCTCTATTATACTTGTTTTCTTTGATTTGTGATGATGTATATGATGGCTAAAATTGTTTTTGTTTCTGTTTTGTCACAAATCATTAACTAAATTCATTTGTGGATTAGTGATAAAAAAGCTTAATGGTTAACTGACTGATTTTATGTGTTGTTGGATAATTGCTATAGCACTTTATTTTGATAATGCTCGGTTTAGTTCACTATTTCAATTGACCACCTATTTAGTGATATTAGCTGTGAGAGAGCCTAAAAAAGGCATGTTTCAATGGAGCATATCAGAATAATATTTGGTTTTAGCTTAGGTTTCCCAAGTTGGGTTAAACTCAATTTGAATAAAGTCATGCTTAATCTAAAACTAGTGATAAACTAGACATAAGGATTCACCTTGTAGAGTATTAGGAACATTGAGTATATAATGTTATATTTTGTGTTGGCATAATAACTAGCCATTATTAGGTTACATAAAGATATGAGATATCTAACAAGTGACAACTGAGAATGCATTAGAGTTCTGCCGAGTGCTGTAATAATTGCTAGAGCAATGGCACTGTAACAGAAAAACAGTCAATGCCATTAAGTGAGTTGATTCACTCAACTAAATTATTCCTAGTGATTACATTCTTTTGTGAGACATGTAAATTGAATTTATTACATTTTATTTTCTGTCATTTAGATTAATTAGTTTAATTTAGTTAACAAAATAGTTTAATTTAATTAGATTGAATTTGCACCATATTAATTGCTGAAGCAACTCTGATAGCATCAATACCTATGGAAACGATCTTGAATGCTCATTATTATATTACTTATTGTGTATACTTGTGCACTAACACCCATATTACAAGAGATTAAACATACGTCATAACAAATAGGTCCATCGTGCAAAGTCAATTTGCATTTGCCTATTGATAACTCTATGAAATGAGAGTTATCTATAGCACTTTTGGACTCAAATCAAGATTACTTGTAGAGTAATTGAGGCGTTTTAATTGCATTCTAGCTTAATTTTGCATACTTATCTATTTTTAATTTATTTTTAATAAATTAGGCTATTTTGGAATAAATTATGTGCTTAGATCGTGTGTTTAATTGTAGGCAATTGGAAGTGCAATTTTAAGGAAGGAATGTTGTGCAATGGGCTTAGAAAAGTGAGGAAATAAATTGGCTGCAAAAAAGAGAAAACAATACAGTTCAGTAACCAATGTTGTATCAATCCTGGAACAACAAAGGAGAAAAATTCACGAGAATTTAAAAAACAAATCTACGATCTACAGTGTCCTAAACGTCCAGTTACCCAAGTTTTCAATTATAAAAGGAAGAGCACAAAGAAAAAAGGAGAGCCATCAACCACAAGAAAAAAAAAGAAAAAAGAAAACAATAAAGAAGAGAAGAAGTCCTAGGCTAAATAAGAAGATTGAAGGCGTGAAGAAGAAGAAGAAATCAAGAAATCTACACGGATCACTCGCCCTTATCTCTGTTCTCTTCGTTTTCTTTAATTTGTGATCATGTATATGATGATTGAATTGGTTATTATTTCTATTTCAATACAAATCATGAACTAAATCTGTTTGTGATTGAGTGATAAACAAGCTTAATGGTTTATTGACTGAATTTATTGTGTTGTTGCATGACTGCTATAGCATTTTGTTTTGATAGTGCTTAATTTAATTCACTATTTCGACTGATCACCTATTTAGTGATACAAGCTAAGAGAGAGCCATAAATGGCTTGTTTTAGTGAATCATATCAGAACAATACTTGGCTTTAAATTAGGTTTCCTAAGTTGAGTTAATTCAATTTGAATAGGGTCATTCTTAATTTAAAATTAGTGATGAACTAGACATAGGAATTCACATTGTAGGGTAATTAGTAATCTTGATCATATAATGTTATATCTTATGTGGCACAATAACTGGTCATTGTTAGGTTGCATATAGATATAACATGTCCAATAGGCGACAGCTGAAGATGCATTAGCGTTCTGCTTAATGCTGTAGCAATTGCTGTAATAACGATACTGTAACAGAAAAACAGTCAACACCATTAAGTGAGTTAATTCACTCAACTAGATCATTCTTCATAATTACATCCTTGTGGGAGACGTATTGACTTATTTAGTGCATTGTATTTTCTGCCATTTAGATTACTTAGTTTAATTTAGTTGTTAAAATTATTTGATTTGATTTAATTGAATTTGCTCCATAAGAATTGCAGTAGCAACTCTAATAGCATCAATCTCTGTGGAAACGATACTCGAATACTTATCACTTTATTACTTGTTATGTACACTTGCGCACTGACACTCATATATTAAGAAATTTACCAACACCTATTCCTTTTGCTTCAACTCTGGAGTTGTTGCTTACATATATCCATGTAATTCCTTGATTGATTTAACGATGCTCCACAAATGTATTTTGATCATGAGCTATATAGTCTGTTGCTCTGGAGTCTACAGTCCATACAGGACAAGAATCGGATAGAAGCATAGAACTCATAACTAAAGCATAATTTAATATAGCGGAGTTGGGTCTCACTTTTTTTAGCTCAGTGTACTCACGAGCGAAATGACCTAGCTTGTTATAGCTGGAACATTGAATCTTGGTTTTGTTCATTTTCTTCCTAGCACGCTTATCTCTTGGGCACTTTTTAGCATTTAGCTTCTTCTGATCAGGATCAAATCTCTTACTCTTCAGGTTATACTTATGACCTGTTTTGAGCTTGAAGCCTTGCACGAGTCTTGACTTAACCATATAAACACAATTAAAAAGTTTAGCTACCTCATGGTACTCTACCTCTAGTTCTGGGTGATGTTTAGTGTCATTAAAAGTTTTCATTAAAAGTTTTCATACTTTCATTATGAGTCATATTCACCTTTATGTGTTCCCAAGAATTAGGTAGAAATTTTATTACTGCTTGGACTTGTTGTTCATCAGTCAAAATATATCTAGTAAATTTAAGTTCATGAATTATGTTCAATGTTTCCCTTAGATGTTGTCTCATAATATGATTATGGTGCTTTCAATAAGAATTGAACTTGATCATAAGCCTTCACAACTTAGTTGTTGGAGTACCACCAAACTTGTCTTGCAGAGTGAGCCACATCTCTTGAGCAATTTCATACTTCTCAAACTCACACATGAGATCATCTTGCTTACTACTCATCATCGTTATGAGAGCATTGTTATTCTTCTTTCTCCATGCCTGATAAGCCTCAAGATTCGTCCTCTGTTGAGCAATATAGCTCAGCTAGAGTGTTATTAAAAGCTTTTAAAGTCTCTTGCTCTTCAAGGATGTATTGAATCTTACGATGCCAAATGTCATAATTGTCACCATTCAGCTTCTTACCCTTGTTTAGCTCGACCATTATGTTCTTAGATGCAAATGCCATCTCAATTTGTTTTTTAACACAGAGACAATTCAAAACACAATTAGTAAAGGCATGATCAATAATTACACAAAATAATTAATTTTATCATAAACATAAACAAAAAACATGACAAATTAATATCGGGAATGAAATTAAAAAGTTGTCAAAGCTTCCAATCATCATCCAATTCCCTTGATCATATTCATCATTAGTTTGATTTTAATGTGCAAAATTATTAGTTCTAATGATGAATTAATTAAATTTAATTTGTTTAGAATTCCAACTTAACCGAATGATTCAGGAGATATCATAAGAGAGTATATTGAGTTAAGCAACAACTAATGTAGATATTCACTAATAGAAAACATAGCTATATATTGTTCAACTAACAAAGTGGAAAACAACATCTAAAATAATAAAAGTTAACAAACAAAAGAAATGACTAAACATAGTCAAATTGATTTATAGATTTTCTACATATTCTTAAAATATTCTTTGTTGCTTGTAACTCTTTCAATCAACTTATACTCAAGTGTATCTCCAAATAAAAATAATTATTCCTTCTTGATGATCTTGTTTATGGATTTCTCATACCATAACTTTTGTCCAAGGCGACTAGCTTGTTTTCCATTTCAAAGGTTCATGTGAATGCTAAGTACTGAAATTCACCTCATCTTTAAAGCAAGATGGCGCTCCTCGGTCAGCTTAATTTCACACCTCAACAAATAATATTTATTGTTCAAGAAATTCTCAATCTCCTCTAACATGCAAGCCGTGAAGACAAGCATATTATTATTATCAGGTAAGGAATTTATGAGGACTCGTTGAAAACAATCCAAATATGCATACTTAGTGTCCATTTTCTATACTTTATCCAGCTAAAGACCTCATCTATATCTTTTATATTTATACACATAGAACGGTCAAGGTCCATCTTATAATTTTCCTTTTTCTTCATAAGTTCTTCATAAGATAAGTTATGATGTATATGAGCTAAATCAATAGGTCATAAGTTCTTCATAAGATAAGTTATGATGTATATGAGCTAAATCAATAGGAGAACTTTAAGCTCTATAGGTCATTATCTTGTCTTCCTTAGTCCACGATTTTCTAATGGGAGGCATCTAGGACAAACATAAAACTTATGTTAGTGATTGTTAATAAACGACTAAATACGAAATACAATTTAATTCCAGCCAATGTACATAAAAAAAATATTTTCGAGCTCCCACTAGAGCGAAATATTTTTAACATATGATGCTCATCCATGAGACTATATATATTGATTTGAAATTTTCTTTCAAAAATAAAACAAGAAATAATTAGAAAATTTGATTTTATATAAAAGAACAAATAGAAAATTAAATTTCGAATCAAATGACGTAAATGGCACCCAAATCGAAGTCTCGGATATACAAAAAAATACTACGTAAATGGCACCCAAATCGAAGTCTCGGATATACAAAAAAATACTATCTAGACACATCCTCAACGTGCAAAGGTAGGCGCATGTGATTCATGCAAGATACAGTGCGCAACAGTGTAGCCATTTAGCACCTTTCGACTTAATTCTTTGTCTTACATCCAACGGTGCCTTTGGATTTTCAATCAGAGATTAGACTAAGCCAAAATCATTGAAAAACTGATTCTGGCACTATTCATCATATCTCCAAAATTATGGTTTTTGAATTTTAACAACAAGATTCTTGTTTAGCCACAACTTTCTCGTTTTAAGTTTGTTTCTAACAAAGGACGTACCATTGGAAAGCTCTTAAAAAGATCTGTCCAATATCATATCATACAAAATGTCAAGTTTCCTAGATAAAAATATATGAGCAATTGAAGTTTCGGATTTCATGATTTCTTAAGGCTCATGCAATCTAGTAAGCTGTTTCTTGGCTTATCAAATCCATAATTTATACTTTAATTCTAGTATTCTAGAACATGAAATTGATAGCCACCAAATCACATATACATTAAAGAATCAATTAACAAATAAAATTCATACTTTTTCATGAAACAAAATCAACCATATGCACGAACCCAACACAAAAATAGGTTTTGATAGCATTGATGGAAAATAAAAGGAATTCAAGAGCTTACTGTTGAGTGCTAGAAAATGTGTATTTATAATAGAGAAAATCATCATTTTACACTCCAAGTTTCACTAACATCTCTACTTTTATGTCTTAAAGTCCCTTGTGATTTAATTATGTATGTTTTATTTTAATTAAGTATTTTATGTATTTTAGGGGACATCATGGTCATTTCACAATGAACGACAGATCAAATAGAAAAACGGACAGCAATTTTGAACTCAGGACAGTCAAAAACCTTAAGAGGAACCTAAAAAGATAAATGGTATTGTTCACATATACGGTACTGTTTACACATACGGTACTGTTCATATATACGGTATTATACACGACACTATTTACATGCACTGTACGATGATGTGGCGACATTTGATTGATAAATGATGTGGCATTGACCGCTTATGTGGCATTGACTGATGATGTGGCATTGATGATGACGTGTCACGATCCTATTGGACCAAAATGCTGATGTGGCGTCGACCGACGACGTGGCATTATGTTAGTGGACCGAAAGAATACGTATACGGTACATGCATATACAAGGAATGACAACCCTGATGATGTGCTCCATCCAATAAGAGCTTGCCATGTGTCGCAATCCTTAGCGTCCAAATTATTTTAATCCGATGGCCATAATTTACTCAGTATATCTATAAAAAAGGGGCTCCCCCCTCTAATTTAACACCCCTGAATCCATTTTTTATCTCAATTTTCTGTAATTCCATCTCCATCTTGTATTTTCTACGTATTTTAATAAGATTTCCATTTTACCCCTAGTTCAATTATGAGTAACTAATTTCCTTTCAAGCTTGGGTTGAAGGTGAAGTCTCAACATGCTCTATGGGCTTAATTTGGTAAATTTACTTTTTCTTTCCCTCTAATATATGTGGATGTTTTGACTTTTTGTTGACAGATAGTAACAATCTTGTCTAGATATCGGTTGGTATAACCGTCTCCCTAGGCAAAGTTATTACTATTTGGCACGGGAAGCACTTAGCACCATATCTATTAGAGTGTGGTTCATGAGGGGTGAAAAATCCCCCTTCATGATTTAATTGGCACTAATAATGAATGTTAAGCCGATAGTGCATGTTGAGTATAGATTCGGAGATCCAAGCACTTCATTTTAATAGTTTATTCCCACCGCTTTAATTTAAATTAATAGATAACCTACATCATTTTCATTATAAATCCAACCACCAACTCAGAAAATTAATTTTACATATAATTAAAATTCACCTCCTCGTGAGATCGACACTCGTCACAGTTGATCTATTCTACAATATATTTGCGCGCTTGCGAGTTCAACAAAATTTGATAAACAAGTTTTTGGCGCCGTTACTGGGAAGGTAAGTTATTTTAATTCGTAGAATAAATTTTTAATTTCTTTATTTATTTATTTATTTTAGTTGTTTTCTTGTAATTTTTTTTATTATTATTAAAAAAAAGAAAAAAAAAGTGAATCTACAATTTGAGGTAAGTATTTTTTTTCTTTAAATTTCTATAATTTAATTTAATTTTCATGTTATTTTTTTTATTTTTTTAATTTGGCAAGTTCAACCGCATATTAATTTGTTTCACGCATTTATTATTTTTATAGCACTTGATTTGTTTTCATAAGCAAGATTATAACAGCGTGATAAGGTTAGTATAATAATTTCTCCATTTTCTTTATTTTTATTAATTTTGTTATCATTTTTTTCTTTACATGCATGGTCGTAGGTCACAATTACCTAATCTTTAATCTATAGACTTTGAATTAGAAAAAACACTTCGCACACACAAACACGTTGCAGTTAAAAATAAAATTGAAATGGATTTGCAACCAGCACCACAAGAGAGGCCATTTAAGGGCTACTTCAGTCCCTTAGCTAACTTGAGCACATCATGCATAAGATACCCAAATGTAGCTGCTAGGAGTTTTGAATTAAAACCTAGTGTGCTAATTTCTCTCCCAACATTCTATGGCCTAGAAAATGAAGATCCATATAATCATCTGAATGATTTCCATCCTATTTGTCAAACTTTTAAATATGAGAATTTTTCAGATGATGATGTTAAGCTTAGATTATTCTCATTTTCTTTAAAGGATAGAGCTCGTTCATGGTTCAAGGCATTGCCTGCTAATAGCATTACATCATGGGAACAAATGATAACAAAATTTTTGAATAAATATTTCCCGGTACATAAAACCAATGCTATTCGCAAGAAAATTTCAGAGTTTACCCAAAGAGAAGACGAGTAGTTTTTCGAAGCATGGGAGCAATTCAATGGGCTATTCCTAAAGTGTCCACATCATGGGTATGAAAAATGGCACCAATGCTAATACTTTTTGGATGGTTTATTGCCGAATGTGCAAGAATGGCTAATGGTAACAAGTGGAGGAGAGCTAATGTCAAAAAGTGTATCAGAGATTTGGGATTTCTTCCAGCGACAAGCGGATAATTCTCAACAACGGAGTCGTTCACTCAGGAATACTAAAAGAGTTAAGGGAGTGAATAAGGTTCACATTGGTGAGCCAAGTTCAGAAATTAAATAAGTCAAAGAGATAGTCGAAGGTCTTTCTCGACAAATAGCATCGTTAACAACTGCTAAATTGACGGAACCACATGACCATGACTCATACCCAGATCAAGCCAATGCCATATGTGTAATGAGAAAGCCATCAAACTACAACCCTTACTCCAACACATATAATCCTAGATTGAGAGACCACCCCAATTTTTCATGGTCTCAAGGATTCCAACAGAATGGACCAGTAGCTCCAGCTCCAGCTCCACCAATGCAATCAATTCCTCAAAATCTTCAAGCCTCTCAGCCACCATTTAGACCATACAATCAGAACCCAAACTATTCTCAACCTAGACCATGGGATGATGCATTTCAGAATTTTAAAAATCTTACTAACTCTACAATCGAGCAACAAAACCGCACCATTAATGAATTACGAAATGAGATGAGAGTTGGTTTCAACTCATAAACACAATCAGTTTCAAACCTTGAAAAAATGGTGGGACAACTTGCTTATTCAATTCAGACCTTGGCAATGACTGTTGAGAAATGCAAATTTCCAAGTCAACCAGTGCCTAACCCTAAAGGAGTGCATGAAGTAAGCACCAGTTCACTTCAGCAACATAGGGAGGTCAAAGCCGTCATGACTTTGCGAAAAAGAAAAGAAGTCGACAACAAAGTGGAGATGCCGGTAACAAAGACAACTCAAATTGTATCGGTAAATGCAGAAGACTCATCATCAGAGGAGAAAGAAGAAACCAACCCACGAGAATACGTTCCCAAAGCTCTATTTCCTCAGAGGTTAGCTAAAGTGAAGAACGGAAAATCCACAAGTGAGATTTTTGAAATCTTTCAACAGGTAAGTGTTAATATCCCTTTGCTTGATGCTATAAAACAAGTGTCATCTTATGCTAAGTTTCTTAAAGACCTTTGTACTAAAAAGAAAAACATTCATGTTCAAAATAAGGTCTTTTTAATAGAAAACGTTAGCTCTATACTCCAACATAAATTTTTTTTAAAATACAAAGACTCAGGCTCCCCACTATCTCATACAGTATAGAGAACCGCATAATTGAGAATGTTTTGTTGGACTTAGGAGCTAGTGTAAATCTGTCGCCTTACTTAGTATTTATGAAACTTGGATTGGGAGAATTACACCCAACTCCAATGGTGTTACAGGTTGCAGATCGATCCATGAAAAAACCTCGTGGTATTGTGGTGGACATACTTATACAGGTAGATAAGTTTTATTTTCCTGTTGATTTCATTGTAATTGACAATCAACCAACCCAGGATTCAAGGAAGCACATCCTCATTATCCTAGGACGACATTTCTTGGCAATTGTTAATGTTCACATTCAATGTAAGACTGGAAATATACAGTTGTCCTTTGGCAATATGACGATGGAGCTAAATATCTTCAACATTGCCAAACAACCCCACAATGCAGATGATGAAATTGTTGATTTGGATTTGATAGAAGAATTAGTTGATAATTTTTTCCTTTCAAACCTTAGTAATGACCCTTTACAAGCATGTTTAACTCACTTTGGTTTGGATTTTGATATTGACAGATCAATAAATGAGGTTAATGCCTTAATTGATTCAGCACCATCCATAGACGCTAACAAATGGAAGTCAAGAATGGAACAACTAGCACCATCAGAGAAGAAATTCAGTTATTCATCAGACTCACTACCAAAACTCGAGCTCAAACCATTACCCGACACTTTGGAATATGCATTTTTGGGAGAAGAAAGCACTCTGCCAGTAATCATTTCATCATCCCTGAATGACGAATAAAAAGGTAAGTTGTTAGAAGTTTTGAAAGTGCACAAAAGAGCATTAAGATGGACCATAGCCGACAAAAAAGGTATAAACCCATTGGATTGTATGCATTACATTCACCTTGATGAAAATGTTAAACCTACCAGGGAAATACAACGTCGGTTGAACCCTAACATGAAAGAAATTGTTAAAACTGAAGTCCTTAAACTATTAGACGCAGGTATCATTTACCCTATTTCTGATAGTTCATGGGTCAGTCTTGTGTAAGTTGTCCCCAAAAGGTCAGGAGTCACAGTAGTTACCAATGCTGATAATGAATTAATACCTACTAGAGTGATTATAGGATGGCGTGTATGTATTGATTATAGAAAGTTGAATTCTATCACACGTAAAGATCATTTTCCTTTACCATTTATCGATCAAATGCTTGATAGATTAGTAGGTCATGAATTTTATTGCTTTCTAGATGGATACTCAGGATATAATCAGATTCCCATAGCACAAAAAAATCAAGAGAAAATCACTTTCACCTGCCCTTTTGGCACTTTTGCATATAGGAGAATGCCATTTGGATTATGTAATGCACCTGCTACATTGTCAATCATGCATGTTAAGCATTTTTTCTGATATGGTTGAACGATTCCTTGAAGTCTTTATGGATGATTTTTCTACTTTTGGTAATTTATTTGATTAATGTTTACATCATTTAACACTAGTTTTGAAGAGATGCATAGAGAAGAATTTAGTCCTAAATTGGGAGAAATGTCATTTTATGGTAAAACAAGGTATTGTTCTCGGTCATATCATTTCGAGCGAAGGTATTGAAGTTGATAAGGCCAAGGTGGATCTCATTTCCAATCTTCCTCCACCTAAAACAGTCAGAGAAGTAAAATCTTTCATTGGGCATGTGGGTTTTTACAAACGTTTCATTAAAGATTTTAACAGAGTTCCTAGACCCTTATGCAATTTACTTGCTAAGGATGTACCTTTTGTCTTTAATGATTCATGTCTTATGGCATTTGAAAAACTAAAGCAGTTGTTAACATCATCACCCAACATTCAGCCCCCAAACTAGAACTTACCATTTGAGCTCATGTTTGATGCATCTGATTATGCAGTAGAAGTAGTATTAGGATAAAGAGTTGATCGAATTCCCCATGTCATTTACTATGCTAGTATGACATTAAATGATGCATAGTTAAACTATTCAACCACTGAAAAAGAAATACTGGCGGTAGTGTTTGCATTAGAGAAATTTCGATCTTATCTCATTGGTTGTAAAATAATTATTTTCATAGATCATGCTGCTCTTAAATATCTTCTCACAAAGAAAGATACAAAAGCTAGATTAATTCGTTGGGTGTTACTTTTACAGGAATTTGACTTTGAAATCAAAGATAAGAAGGGTACAGAAAATGTTGTGGCAGACCATCTCTCTCGTCTCAATTTTGATACAATTACAGAACCATTACCATTAAATGAATCATTTCTAGATGAACAATTGATGAGTGTGGAAGTATTACCATGGTATGCTGATATAGTTAACTATCTTGTTACAAGTAAACTTTTGGAGCATTGGACTAAGCAGGACAATGCCAAATTTTTTGCAGAAATAAGGAATTTCTTCTAGGATGACCCTTATCTGTTCAAGTATTGTACAGATCAAATTATCAGACGATGTGTCCCAGAAAATGAATTTCAAAATATTCTTTCATTCTGCCATGAACAAGCTTGTAGAGGCCATTTCAGCGCTAAGAAAACAGCTACTAAAATACTACAATGTGGTTTCTATTGGCCAACTATATTTCGAGATGCTTACATTTTTTACTCTTCATATGATAGGTGTCAACGAATGGAGAGCATTACGCGAAGGAATATGATGCCGCTAAACCCAATTTTAGTGGTTGAGATTTTTTATGTATGGGGTATTGACTTCATGGGATCCTTTCCCCATTCTTTTAGCCATCAATACATATTGGTCGCTGTTGACTACGTATCAAAATGGGTAGAAGCAGTTCTATGTAGAACCAATGATCACAAGGTGGTGATTGGATTTTTGAAAAGCAACAATGTTTCACGTTTTGGATTCCCTCGAGCAATAATCAGTGATGGTGGAGCCCACTTTTATAACAAATCATTCAAAGCTCTTTTGACAAAGTATTTCATTACTCACAAAGTGGCGACCCCATATCATCCGCAAACCAGTGGCCAAGTTGAGATCTCCAGTCGAGAGATAAAGCACATATTAGAAAAGACAGTGAGACCAGACATAAAAGATTGGTTATTAAAATTGAATGATGCATTATGGGCATATAGAATAGCTTTCAAGACCCCGATTGGGATGTCACCCTATAGGCTAGTATATGGAAAAGCTTGCCACCTACGTATGGAACTCGAGCATCGTTCATACTGGGCCATCAAGAAATTCAACTTTTACATGCAGCAAACTAGCTCAGAAAGAAGATTACAGCTGGCAGAACTTGAAGAAATTTGTAATGATGCATACGAAAATGCTAAGATTTACAAGTAGCGAATGAAAGTCTTTCATGACAAGCAAATTATAAGAAAATCTTTCACCCCAGGTCAGAAAGCACTTTTATTCAATTCTCGCTTGCACCTATTCGCAGGTAAGTTACACTCTCGATGGACTGGTCCCTTTATAGTTCATATTGTTTTTCCACATAAAGCAATTGAAATTAAGGATCTAAAGAACGGTGTAACTTTTAAAATTAATGGTCAAAGATTAAAGTCATATTTAGAGTACCAACCACATGAAAAGGACACCGAAATTGATCTGAGTGACCCGCCAAACTTGAATTGAGAATTTTTCTTATTTATTTCTTCTTTTCAGTGATTTAAATTTGTGTGAAAGTGTGTTTATTTAATCATTCAGTTTTTTTTATCACTTCTAATCATGTGTGATTCGACTAGACAAATCCTCTTGAACATTCTCATATAACTTCAACGTGTACAATCTCATCTGAAAAGCCAAATACAATTTTGTAAAACACATCGTATTTGGAAGCTACAACCTCCAGAGTTGGTATCCCACGTTGAAGATCTAGAAAGACAACTCAAAGAAATTGAGGGAGGTATCAACGACACCCAAATCGAACTAGAAGTAAACTCAATAAGAGGACAATTGTGAGATTATTATTTTTCTTTTCTTTTCTTTTCTTTTCTTTTCTTTTCTTTTCTTCTTTGTGTTCTTTAGTTTGTTACCCCGATTAAATGGCAGATAATGGTACTCCGTGACAATCAAAGTCAGTTACTTCAGTTTCCCATAATAATTTATATTCTGAGAAGAAGGTATGGACAGAAACGCGATTCTAGCAAAGCTTCACAAGCAATTTCCTTCAATTCTTCAGAATGTCCTCCTTATAATCTATAAAGCTCGGTCCGTATGCATGCGATTGCTTATGAGAAATAATGTCCCTGCTGACATCCGTTGGTTAATCGAGGGCAAAGTATGTTTAGCAGGTGAGTTACCTCCCAAATTTATTGCATACATGCCTGGTTGTGGTAAAGGAAATTATTCAAGAAAAAGAAGGGCTCAAAAACTTCATGTTGATTGTCATAAGTGTTCCAGGATGAAATGCCATAAAAATCCTTGTTCTTTAGGAATGATGTCTGATAACAGGGAAGATAAGATTCAATTCATTAGGGATGACTTGAATAAAGAGTCATTGGATGATGTCCTTTTGTCTCTTGAAACGCATCCTTGTGAATACGTACAAAGAGCAATTCTCCAGTTATGGCCATTATTTCAGAAAGAGTATGTACGATATAGTCTCGGGAATCTGACTATAAACGACCCTATTTGCCATTTTATAAGAAAATTGGATGGGAAGCCTATCCTCAACCCATAGAGAGCGTTCAAGCCATTTCTGAACGTAAAACCATAGGAAGATGTGAGCCACAATCACAACTACCTGTAAATATCCTTTTACTGTTGTTTTATTTTACTGTTGTTTTATCAATTGCATTCTTGTCTTTAATAATTGTTTGCTTTTTCTTTTTACTATTTCTTTTTTTACTCTTGAGCCATGTGTTTTACGCGTTAATTGACACAGACATGCTACCTCATATACAGCTGTGAACCATTATCACCAAGATCCTTGATATATGATCTTTTCTTTTTAGACTCATAAATTATTTTTGAGAAGTATCCCAATGGCAGCTACTCCCAATAAACAATTCAAAAACATTTGTGTGCTCTCTAGTTTTAACTATGGCAAACATAAAGAGTTCGTTGAAGCAGCCATAGATCTTGGTCGAAGCATAGCAACAAGAAATTTACATTTGGTATATGGAGGAGGTGACCGAGGGTTATCGAAATTGGTCTCAGAAACTGCTTATCTCAGAGGGAGCTAAGTGTTAGGAATCATCCCAAGCAGCCTAAAACCGTTGGGCTGTGTGTCTAACTCACTAACTGGAGAAGAGTTAGTCATCTCAGGTATACAAGAAAGAATAACTGAAATGCTGAATCATGCTGATGCTTTTATTTTCCTACCAAGAGATCTTGCAACTTTAGAGGCACTAATCACATTAGCATCTTGGGCCCATCTGAACATTCATCAGAAACCCATCGGTTTGTTAAATGTCAATAACGTTTATGATGGCTTCATCGCATTTCTTAACCATGCAATAAAAAACCATTTCATCCTTTTCACAGCGAAAAAAATTTTTATTTGTACTCATACTGCTAACGAGTTACTTGATATGTTACAAGCTTATAAACTAGAGCCAGATCCCAAGACCCTTGTGTTGGAATGGCCAACTAATGATGGTAACAGTAGTCGTAGTAAGAAGTACAAATTAGATTTAACTCTCTGCTTGTAAATATTTTCTTCTGTGATGTGGCACCCAGGTGATGTCTTCTAAACCCTATTTTCTTTCAAACATTGAGGACAATGTTTGGTTCTGATTGGGAGGAGGGAATAGTTAACAATTGTGGAATATCTCAATCTTGGTGTAGTTTTTACTAATTTTTGTTGTAGAAACTAACTGTGGATAAATTTTTGAGTCGAAGATAGCTGAATATGGAGTGTAGTGACTCTAGAAACGCATCTTCTTAGTAAAAAAAAAAATTCAGACATTTTTTACTTTGACAGTCATTTTAAGTGTGATTTTTCTAACTTCTTTTACCAATTAGTTTTTCTATGTCATTTTCATCATTCTGCATGCATAATTTTCATTACTAAGAATAGGTTTGGGGGTAGAATTAAAAAAAAAAAGAAAAAAAGAAGAAGCATTTTATGTGATCTTTTTATAATTAGATGACATGATAACTTTCAAATTTTAGTATTTGTATTATCTTTGGTCTTGAGTTATGTTATACCATGTTTGTTACTCTACATGTTGATGCTGGAGACAAATATAAGTTGCTTGAAAGAATGCACATGTCATAATAAATTCCAAGTGAGTTTTTGAGCCTGCCATTTTTCTTGGAGAGTAACCTTTTTTGCCCATTATTCATTCAGCTTAGTAGTTTATTGCTTTATACATTATCTCTAGATTTCCTTGGAGTTAACATTCTCTAAAAAAAAAAAATGTGTGTTGCCACATCTGAAGGTCCATTTAACTAGTAGATATGGAAGATTATTTAGAACCCTAAAAAATGACAGAAATGCCATCTTTAGTCCGTTTGTGCCTTTCTAGCTAACCCTATTAATATATATCTATAGTTAACCCCTTTGAGCCTTAAAAAAAAAAATATTTTTCTTTAGTAACCTATTATCTTGTCCCACTTTAATGTGGAGTATCACCTTATATTTTGTATTTCTCACCACCCATTTATGTTTGAAAATAGAGATAATTTTGAATTCATGAAAAAAAAAGGTGCTATAAAAATAAAATAATAAAATAAAATAAAATAAAGAAAAAAAAAAGAGAAAAAAATTCAAGTGAAAATCACCTAACAATCTCCAAAGTTCTCTATTTTTCAAACATATATTTTATTTTTCCTATTATCCCTTCTCTGTTAGCCACGTCCCTAGCCTACGTTACGTCCTAATTAAAGTCCTTCTTGATTTTAGGAAACTATAGTCTGAAATAGAAACTAGTTATATGTGTTAAAAAGATGTGGTAGTGCATATTAAAAAAAATGATGAATACATTGGTTTGATTAGCATTTTTGAATTAAAATCATACTGTTTCTAAGCTGAGGGCATATTTCTGTCATCTTGGTGAGAGTGTATGATATTACTTCTTTATTATTTTCACTTAATTTACCATTCACTGGAGTGATTATTTTTTAGTTTAATTTCTTTGTGAGAATATCACTACTACCGGTGAGATTTCGGGGTTTGATATGTCATTCTTGAAAGTGACTCGATTACTAAAGTTGTGAAAAAATTTTCTAAACTGATTCATGTGGAGAGTTGATGTGAGGATGATATTTCTTTAAACTGTAGATAATGCTTATACTTTTATTTGATTGTTATCATTATTCTGATTGAATAAATACAACTGTTTTAAAAAACAAAATTCATTTTTGTTTGAGTTTTATTTTCTCTTAATTTGCTAGGGACGAGCAATATGCTGGTCAGGGGGTGTGTTGAGTGCTAGAAAGTGTGTATTTATAATGAAGAAAATCATCATTTTACACTCCAAGTCTCACTAAAATCCCTACTTTTATGTCTTAAAGTCCCTTGTGATTTAATTATGTATGTTTTATTTTAATTAAGTATTTTATATAGTTTAGGGGACATTATGGTCATTTTACAATGAACGAAAAATCAGATAGAAAAACGGACAGTAATTTTGAACTCAGGACAGTTGAAAACCTTAAGAAGAGCCTAAAAAGATAAATGATACTATTCACATATACAGTACTGTTCACACATACGGTATTGTTCATATATATAGTATTATACACGGCACTGTTACCTGTATTGTACAATGACGTGGCACTATACGATGACTTGGCGGCATTTGATTAGACAAATGATGTGACATTGACCGCTTATGTGGTATTGATTGATGATGTGGCGTTGATGATGACGTGTCACGGTCCCATTGGACCAAAATGCTGATGTGGTGTTGACCGGCGACGTAGCAGTATGTTAGTGGACCAAAAAAATGTGCGTACGGTACATGCATATACACTGAATGACAGCCCTGATGATGTGTTCCATCCAATAATAGCTTGCTACGTGACGCAATCCTGAGCATCCAAACTGTTTTAATCCGATGGCCATGATTTACTCAGTGTATCTATAAAAAGGGGGCTCCCCCTCCTAACTTGACACCCCTAAATCCATTTTTTAGCTCCATTTTCTGTAATTCCATCTCCATCCTAACTTGACACCCCTAAATCCATTTTTTAGCTCCATTTTCTGTAATTCCATCTCCATCTTGTATTTTCTACGTATTTTAATAAAATTCCCATTTTACCCCTAGTTCAATTATGAGTGGCTAATTTCCTTTCAAGCTTGGGTTGAAAGTAAAGTCTCAACATGCTCTATAGGCTTAATTTGGTAAATTTATTTTTTCTTCCCCTCTAATTTATGTGGATGTTTTGACTTTTCGTTGACAGATAGTAATAATCTTGTCTAGATATCGACTGGTATAACCGTCTTCCTAGGCAAGGTTATTACTATTTGGCACGGGAAGCACTTAGCACCATATCTATTAGAGTGTGGTTCATGAGGAGTGGAAAATCCTCCTTCATGATTTAATTGGCACTAATAATGAATGTTAAGCCAATATTGCATGTTAAGTACAGATCTGGAGATCCAAGCACTTCACTTTAATAGTTTATTTCCACTGCTTTAATTTAAATTAATAGATGACCTACATCATTTTCATTATAAATCCAACCACCAACTTAGAAAATTAATTCTACATATAATTAAAATTCATCTCCTCTTAGGATCGGTACTCGTCACCGTTGATCTATTCTACAATAGATTCGTGCGCTTGCGAGTTCAACAAAATTTGCACGACACTTACTTTTTTCTTCAAGCAGCGGAATAATCAAGTGTTGAATTATGTCAATGACTAGAAAGAAATCACATATAGAAATCCTCCACTTTATCATAGTATGAAATGCCTTTTTTGTTTTTTTAATGGATTATTCTATGTTCTTGAAGAAGAAGAGAAGAAAAAAAGAATTTCTTCAAAATTTCTACGTTTGATTAAATTAGATTATTTGCTATAGTTGGGAAGTTGATATAATATCAACTTCCAAAAATTGTATCAAATGTACATGGTAACCACTTAAGCAATTACCATGTGTGGGTTGGGTCAAGTCGACCCATCATGGGCAACCCACTTGTCCAACACCAACTATTTAATTAATGACACATTATTTGGGATCAAATTTAAGATAAAAATTTTTGAGTGTTTATCTTTACTCATTTCAAATTCATGGTGGTTACGGATGGGTTTGGTGTTGAGAAAAAAATCCGATCGGTATATCCACTGACCTACATTATTATAATCATTTATGTTTTTTATTTTAATCATAAAACTTGTCTTCAAAAAATTTAATCGTAAAAGTATATAAGTTAAATTTATTACTCTAGTTTATCCAATTCTTAAACTTAATCTAACTCATTATAGCTGCATGCCTTGCTCCTTCCAATATATGTATATATTTAAGATGGATACAATAACTTTTTAATAAGTACAATTTTGTATTTTTCAAGTTTAATATTAATGATATTTTATTTTTTTTAATTACTTTGGTTTGTTTTAATTTAATGACTTGAACATATTGATTGTTAGTTAAAATTAAATTTTTATTTATCTAATTAATTGTCGATGATAGTTGTATAAAATTTTTTAAAAAAGAATCTCAGTAGGTTGCAGAAGAATTTAGTAAGGACAAAAATCTGTGGTACCCGACGCCGATTACTCTTCCCAGCTGCAATAATGCGCGGCCACGGGCGGCCTTAATTGTTAGAAGTTGCAAAATTAATTAGCAACATTTTCAGCGGTATCCCTGAATTTTAGCGTTGAATTGGATAAATCCCATAGTTTTCAAAATTAGTTTCGGATTCCCCTGTTGTTTACTTAATTTTTTTTTCATATTTCAATTGGATATATAACTTTTTAATGTTGTTCCTTATCAAATTTATGCTTAAAATGCGTGCTTATTATTTTTAATATACTGTTAAGAGAAATCGAGAATAGAAATATATAAAAAAAAGTTTTATTTATTAACTATCTATGTCCATTAAATAACACCTAACATGTAGTTCGCCTCAATAGTAAAATTAATTAAAAAAAGTAGAATGACTTGTTTTAACACTAGTACAAAAATAAAACAAGCACAAAGCGAGCATCACAAATTTATTTTATGATATTACATCCATACAGATATCACTAATATTTCCCGATGACATTTGAAGGAGACCACCATCTCACGCTGATTTGGAAGATTTTCTTTTAAGGACTGGGAATTCTTTGAAATTTTTAAACCGCTTATGCCAGCATGGGAATTTGTAAAATTTTAATGTCTATAAAAAAAATTAGTTATTTAGTTGTTAATGAAAATTTTTATTAAAGTTTTTAAAATTATTTTGATAGACAAATTTTTGAAATAATGTTATGAAATAAATAAAATAAAATTATAAAATAAAAAATGAACATATTAAACAATTTAACTTTTTAAAAAATCCTCTAACCTCTATTTCCAAAAGTTCAAAATTTAAATTTTTATTACTAGAAGCAAAAAAAATTATTTAATTCCAAAAAACTCTTCTCAAAATAAAACTAAACAATATTAAAAATTTTGAAAAGACCTTTTCTTTTTCAATTAAAAAAATCCTCTTATTGTTTTAGTAAATTAATAATTTTCCTTTCATGTTTCAAAAGTCCTTAAAATTCCCCCTATCATTAAGAACAATTATATTTTAATATTTTACCCTTAATTACTTATAAATGTGTAATGTTTCACCTTCACAAATTTTGTATTTATTATTTTTAAATATTGTTGAGAGAATGATAAAAATTAATATATACAAATCGAGTCTATTATTTTATTATTCAAATCCATAAAAAGTAATCGGTAAGCTAGTCTCCTGAGCTTAACATAAGACATTATTAAAAACAAAGAAAAAAGAACGTCTTCAAACAGCAATACAAATACAAAACAAGCACAAAACGAGACATACAAACAAATTTTATGCTACTGCATTCAAGCAGAAGCCACTAACTGCTCACGACGCCGTTTGAGAACAACCAAAAATTCATCCTGATTAGGAAGGTTTTCTTCAATTACAGGGATTTGCTTGAAATTTTCAATCCAGGCATGCAATTTAGGAAATTTGTGTGATTCAAATAGTTTAACTCCCACTGCACCTTCAATGACTTGCAACCAATAAACAATTGAACCAAATGCCAGGTCCACTAATCCAATATTGTCTCCATTGAAAAATTTCTCCTCTCCTAGGCAATGTTCTTCAACGGTTTGTAGCATTTCCAAGGCTTCCTTCATTATGTTTTGTAGTTCTTGTCCGGTGCTACGAAACATTTTCCAAATAGCAACACCCTGCCACAAATATTTTATATCTGATTTTATCACCGACAAGATTAATTAATATATATATATATATATATATATATATATATCAGAGCCAAGGGAGAGTAGTGGTATATGGTTTAAAGTTATTTGTGTTTAAAAATTTGATTAAATTATTAAAAATTTGATTAATTCAGTAATGGGTTTACCTCCGGGTGCTTAGGTAGTTTATGGTTATAAGTCCCGTCTCTGTGTTTAAGGGCAATCAAACCATTTCTTAGCCTAGGATTGATTTACTGTTTTAAAAGAATTTTTAAGACATTTAAAAGAATTTTTATCCATGGATTCTTTACTTCATAGATCATCATCTTTCTCTAGCTCTTCCTCCGGGAGGACTAGCGTTTCAAAGAATGTTATGAATTCTGAGGAATTCATAATAGCAGACTTTAATAAAGCTATTGATTGTTGGGAGCTTCCAAAGATTTCTAAAGACAAGATTTATAAAATGAAGAAACTTGATTTTCTAAAGACAGATTATGTTATAAAGACTGAAGAAAGAGACATAACACTTTCAAAGCCCTTTGAAACAATTCACTTGTTTACCAATAAATCCTTAAAGCAACTAAAAGAAAAAGGTTTTAATTATATTCATATTGGTTTAATCCAAGTTGGAATAAAACCTTTAACAAAAGAAGGACTTGATACGCCCATATTAGCAGTCCTCAGAGATGGGAGGTTTATCTCCTTTGATGATTCCTTACTCAGTAGTATTGAATCTAGTCTCTGTAAAGGACCCATTTCATTTGATTGTTATCCAAACATAACAGTCTCTCTTAAAGATAAAAACATTTTAAAAAGCATGATTCTTCAAATCAAAACCCATAATTACCATATGATTGAAGGATCAATTCCAGTAGCCTTAATCTACAAAATCTCCTATAAAGCAATGCATTCTGCGTTTAATACGCAACACAAATTCCAGTCAAAAAGGGATGAAACTCTTCTCTTGCAGACTGACTTGTCAAAAGCCAACACAGTCATTCCAAAACCTATTCAATGGAAAGATATCCACCTTCCAGAAGAATGGATTCTGGATGGAGCCACTGAACCAGTGATTCCAAAACAACTTGAGCCAAATACAGAGTTACAAAATGTGACTCAGTATTCAGATGGCAGAGTTAAACTATCTTTCAGAAGATCTACTTCTTCCAGATATTCTGACAAAGACTCTGTCTCTAGTCTTCATTCTATGGAAAGAAGATTTTCTAAAATCCCATCAGTTGTTAATCTTCCTTTCACTAAAGACCAACCTAGGTTTTCTACTTCAGATATACCTAGTTCTTCTATTCGTTCTGTAGACTATTCAACTAGTGTACCTCACCCTATATACACTAGCTGTCCACAAGAACAAAGTCAGGAAGACAAAGAACCTTCTCCTCCAACATCCCCCACATTTTCGGCAGTCACCGAAAATGTCATAGGAGTCATTGAAAAGAATTTTGAACTTGATAGAACCCTTTTGCATAATGATTTCTATTCAGACAATAATAAAGAAAAAAGACTTTGGTTTTTTAAACATTTTTTGAATCAAAGAAAGCAAATTCAAGAGTCTTATTATGAATTTGTCAATTTACATAAAGTCCATATTTTATTTTTTGATTGGTTTGAAATGTATGCTTCAGACAACAACATTTCCTACCCCTTCAAAGCGTCAAATCCTATCACGATTAGAAAAACAATTCCTGAGTGGAACCTTTCTGATAGTGATAGAACTATTGAATCTGAACATCCCCCTCTAAGGAGCTTAACCATAAATCATGGTGAACCTCCAACTCAGATTAAAGCTTCTCCTTACAAAATTGCTAAAGCTAATATAGAGTCAAATTTAGATAGTATTATCCAACAGAACAATTTCTGTAATACTAATCTAAATACAATAGGAAAACAATTGACTAGGATTGAAAACCAAATCCAACAGTCAACCATTTCAGCCACTCCTATTCAAAGACCTATTCCAACAAAACCTGATTCCTTGAAAAAGCTTAAGGAACCTATTTTCAAACCATTTCAGGTTTCGAAACATAGTCAAAAGCTTGTTCAAGATTCCAAATCAGATTTTGCTAAAGCTATTAAAGAACAATTAGATAGAATAGAAGCATCTTCTTCTTCTGCTTCTACTTCTAAAAATCACATTGCTCCTGATACTCAATCCAAATCTATTGGAGTTTTGGATCAGGATCAATCTTCTATTGCCTCTTCTGATATAGAAGCCTTTAAAGAAGAACCAATTCCAAAAGCCAATAAAATTCACTGGGAATTAGCACTTCCTGCTAGTTCTCGTTCTCCTCCAGATTTAGCAATAGATAATAGGCCCAGTGCACTAAACCAATCTCGGTTTAATGCATCCTCTGTCTATGAGTGGAACATAGATGGAATGTCTGAGTATAATATACTTGGCCTATTACAATAAATGACAATGGCAGCCAATGCCTACAAAACCCAATCAGGGACTTCTGACAAAGCTATTGCAGAAATCCTTATTGCAGGATTTATAGGTCAACTTAAAGGTTGGTGGGATCATTTCCTTACCAAACAGCAACAATCAGATATCTTGAATGCAATTCAAGTAAATGAGGATGGAACACCCAACCTCGATGAATTTACTAACCCCATTCAAGATCACAGAACTTTAATTTTGACCATTTCCCTCCATTTTATCGGAGATCCTTCTCACTTGAGAGATAAAAATGCTGAGTTACTACACAATTTGAGATGTAGGAAACTTAGTGATTTCCAAGCCTGCAAAACCACTTTCTTTACCCGAATCTTTCTAAGAGATGATGCAAATCATACTACTTGGAAAGAAAAATTTATTGCTGGATTGCCTACCCTTTTAGGTGAAAAGGTAATAAATTCTATTAAAGCTTTATATGACAATCGTATTCCTTATGATGAACTCACCTACGGTGAACTTGTCAGTTTCATTAATAAGGAAGGTTTAAAGATTTTTCAAGACTTGAAATTACAAAAACGTCTAAAATGGGAGCTTAGAAAGTCTAAGCAAGAATTAGGCAGTTTTTGTAAACAATTCAACTACGACCCTTTTAAAGCCTCTACTTCTAAAGATTGTAATGGTAAGTGTTCTACAAAATCTTACCGAAAGAATTACAAGTCAAAAAGCCATAGAAAGTTCCGTCCAGAACCTAAAGAACGTTACTATAAGAAGCCCTCAAGGCCTTATAAAAAGTCCAATTTCTCAAAAAGAAAAGATCCAAAGCCTATTTCAAAACCAAAGACTCCCTTCAACTACAAAGAAGCTATTTGCCATAAATGTGGAAAAAAAGGACATACTGCAAAGTATTACAGGATGAACAAAAAACTTCACGAACTTGGCCTCGAAGAAGAAATCCTTTCTAAAATAGCATCTCTTCTTGTAGAGTCTTCTGGTTCTGAGTCCTCCATGACTGGAGATAGTGAACCCCTACAGGTTGATGAGTTGATTGACTCTGACACCTCTTCCTATGACAGTAGTGATTCTGATTCAGAATCCTATTTAAAGAAAATTAATGTTTTGACTAAGGAACAAGAAACATTTCTTGAATTAGTCAAACACATTTCAATTCATTTCTTCAAAAAGAGTATTTAGACAAGCTTCTAAAAACTCTTGAACTCAGTGAAAAACCTGAAACCTCTAAAGTTCCTGTTGTCAAAAAGCATGCATATGACCTTACCACAATTTTGGATAAAAGAAAAATCAAGAATTTGAATCCTTCTATTCAAGATCTTCAAAAAGAAATCAAAGAAATCAAATCTGAAATTAAAGAACTTGAAGAAAAGCAAAAAACTGATTCTGATACAATCCAACTCCTTTTACAAAAACAGTTGGAAGAACATTCTGATAAAGAATCAGAATCTGAAAATGGTGATAATCCAAATCTTGAAAACATTGAGTCTTTACCTAATGATTTTCTTTTCGTTTTAAAGCAAATCACCACAAGAAAATACCTGATTAAAGTCACTTTGATATTTTCTAAAGAATTTGAATTTGACACTGTCGCTCTTTTTGACACTGGTGCAGATTTAAACTGCATTAGAGAAGATATTGTCCCCAGAAAGTTTCATGAAAAAACAAAAGAAAGACTTTCTGCTGCTAATAATTCAAAATTAAAAGTCAATTTTAAAGTTGATGCCTCTGTGCATAACGATGGGTTTGAGTTTAGGACTACCTTTATTTTGACAAATGACATTCATCATGCAGTCATTTTAGGAACTCCTTTCATAAACCTCATTACCCCTTATACTGTCAATTATGACAGCATATCCTTTAAAGCAAAGAATAAAAAACTTGTTTTTCCCTTCATTGAGAAACCTAAAACAAGAAATTTGAATATTGTTAAAGCCTGTTCAGTCTATAAAAACCAAATCAATGTTTTGCTTAAAACAAAACAGAATGATTTAACCTGTTTAAAGAAAGACTTGAATTTACAAAGAATTGAAAATCAACTTAACAGTGATTTTCTAAAAAGAAAAATTTCTGGTTTTAAAGCCTTAATTGAAAAGGAAATTTGTGCTGACTTACCTTCTGCCTTTTGGGAAAGAAAACAGCACATGGTTGATTTACCATATGAAAATTCCTTTGATGAAAAACAAATTCCTACAAAAGCCCGACCTATTCAAATGAATATGGAACTAGAACAACATTGTAGGAATGAGATTAAAGACTTAGAGTCTAAAGGACTAATTGTGAAATCAAGGTCTCCCTGGTCTTGTGCTGCTTTCTATGTCAATAAAAATTCTGAAATAGAAAGAGGGACACCTAGATTAGTGATCAATTATAAACCTTTAAATAAAGCTTTAAAATGGATTAGGTATCCAATACCTAATAAAAAAGATTTGCTCCAAAAACTCCATTCTGCATTCATATTTTCAAAATTTGACATGAAGTCTTGATTTTGGCAAATACAAATCCACCCTAAAGAACGTTATAAACCGCTTATCTTTGCTCCCATTTTGGGCGTATGAATGAATGGACAGTTATGCCTTTTGGTTTAAAGAATGCCCCTTCAGAATTTCAAAGAGTCATGAATGATATTTATAACCCTTATTCTGAATTTTGTATTGTCTACATTGATGACGTATTGATTTTTTCCCAATCAATTGATCAGCATTTCAAACATTTAAAGACTTTTTATTTTGCCACTAGAAAAGCTGGTTTAGCTGTTTCTAGTTCAAAGATTTCTTTATTTCAAACAAAAATTAGGTTCCTAGGTCATTATATTTCTAAAGGAACCATAACTCCCATTGAAAGGTCACTTGCATTTACTGACAAGTTTCCTGATAAAATTTTGGATAAAACCCAACTACAAAGATTTCTTGGTAGTTTAAATTATGTTCTTGATTTTTGTCCTAACATAAATAGGATTGCAAAACCTTTGCATGACCGATTAAAGAAAAAGCCAGTTGCATGGACAGAAGAACATACAAAAATCATAAAACAGATAAAGAGCATTGTTAAATAAATCCCATGTTTATTTTTGGCTAATCCTGCATTACCTAAGGTTGTTGAAACTGATGCATCAGACTTAGGATATGGAGGAATTTTAAAACAAGTTGATAATGGTAAAGAACAAATTGTTCAGTATGCTTCTGCACATTGGAATGAATGTCAGAAAAATTATTCTACTATAAAGAAAGAAATTTTATCAATTGTTTTATGCATCTTCAAATTTCAAAGTGATCTATTAAATCAAAAATTTCTACTTAGAATTGATTGCAAAGCTGCAAAACATGTCTTAGAAAAGGATGTTCAAAACATTGCATTTAAACAAATTTTTGCACGATGGCAAGCAATTTTAAGCATTTTTTATTTTGATATTGAATTTATAAAAGGAGACAGAAATTTTGTTCCAGATTTTCTAACGAGAGAATTTTTGCAAAACAGATAAATGCCGCCCAAAAAGAAACCAGACAAAGGGAAAGGGATCATGAAAGACCCTGTGTCCCAATCTAAAGCCTCCACTCCTCCTAAAGAGAAATTGCTGTCTTCGGCAATCTCATCCATAAAGCCTATAAAGTCTTGGATCGATATGGTTGAAAGCCAAGAGGCCCAAGAGGCCCATTCTAAAGCTGTTGCATCTCCGGATCAGGTAAATGAATGGATGAAATCCATTACTAAATCCCCTGAGCTTATGTTTGCCCTACAAAGCTTTTCTCAAACTCTTTCTCCCATTCCAGAGAAAGAAGAAAAACAAATTTCTAAAGCCCCTATTTCTAAAGAAATAATTTCAAGTGGAAGTTCATCTTCCCAAATTGTGGTTTCACAACCACAAGTTTCTCCAAGGTCGGATTGGTTTTATAAACCCCATCACCAAAATATTTTCACTATAGAAGATGGGTTTTATAATGCTGACCCATTTCAAGCACTTTCAAAGATTTTCCCTAAGGACTGGTTCTTTAAACCATGGGACTTAACAAAACCCCAGTCCTACTACCATGATATTCTGGAATTTACAGAATTTGTAAAGTTTAAACATTTTTTCCTTAAAGAAGCCCATAAAGAACCAGCCTATTCCACGGCTACAATCCTTAAAGTCATTAGCCCAAACCAATGGGGTGATCAACTCCATAAGACTAAAGCCTTCCCTTTAAACTTTCGTAATAATCCCAACCATTGTCTGTCTTTCTCATACTGGGATTACCAACATGCATGGTACAATACATTTTTCATACAAAACCCAAAAAAGACCCATTCTTGGTTATTTTTCTTCGATTCAAGAATAACCATACAAAGCCTCCCAAATTGGTTCAAGCATTGGTGGACTTTCTTTGGGCCTTGCCCAGAAATCCTTACCCCAAATGCCACTAAGTGTTTGGACTACTTTAGAGCCCATTATATCCCGTCTGCTTCCGAAGCAAGATTTTCCCCCTTCCTCTGCTTTTGTACAAATTTCTTTGTGCCTTGGGTCTGGATGTGGCATCTTAATTACCACACACAAGACTCCCAATTAATCTTACAAAGACAATTTAAAGTTAAATGGTGGAGCAAATTTAATGAAAGTGCCAAACTAACTGAGCACCTCATTCAAGGATGGCTTGCTTCCAAAGGCCATTTAAAGCCCAGCATTGAGTCCATTCAAGCCCAATCTACATTCCTCTCTCAGAAGTCAAGAGCCCAATCCATGTTGGCCGGTGCAAAATCCGAGGAGGAATACTTCAAGCTTATGGAACAACTCCTTGCCTCAAGATCAGAGCCGTCTGTTGCAGAATCATCTGATCCAGAAGACGAAGAGCCGTTCATCTCACTCGGTGATGAAAATGAAGATGACTGCTTCGGCATTTTCTCACCAATCAAGCATTAAAGCACTGTAGATATTGTGTAAAAAAAAAAAAAAAAAAAAGGTCATTTTGTCATTTATTGTCACTTGACAATTCTTTTCAGATAATTATCCCCCTTCACTCACTATTCTCTTCCCGAGAAAAAAGCTGAGGGGATAAGGATCTATTTTTCCAAAGATCTCCTGTTTGTCTCACGTGTTTCCCGGCTGATCAACCAGCACACGAGATGACCAACTGTTGCCTTTCCACTTGTTACTGTAGCGAAGTCAGAGCAACCAAGCGTAGCGCTTTCCATTTATTCAGAGCGGAGTCAGAGCAGATCATCTCTTGTAGCGAGACTGTTTATTTTTACTATTTGGATTTTGGGTATATAGTTCCCATTCACCTCCAGCTGAGGGATCCATCTAGTTTTTTCTCATCTATCTCTCTCTCTAGAGCTTCTCTCTCTAAAGTCTCTCTCTCTCTTAAGATTGGAAATCTGGGATCTGAGGGTAATATACCCGTCTGAAGATCAATTTTCCATCTTTCTTTTCCTCTTTTCTTAAAGCACTTTTGGAATCAAGCAACTGATTGATGTAAGCCTTTAATTTTAATTTTAAAGTTTATGTGTAATTCATTTAAAGCAAAGTTTGTAATTAATTTTATGCTTTCTACAATTTAAATTTCTGCAATTTAAATTTTTAAAGCTTTCAGATGAATGCAGATCGACCAGATCGGATCGCCATAAAACTCACATTACGTTCCTCCGAGACATAGAGACCGATCTCTCTCTCGAGGTTTGTATTTTCTTCTTCCCCTTCACTCGAAAGACCATTTTTCGGGAACCGGATCTGATCAGATCGTGTATGTATTAGAGCCCAACCTTAATGCATGTTTAATTTTGCAAAGCCTTGTAGTTAGGTTTGCTAATAAACTTGACTAAAACTTAAAGTCGGTAACTTTCTGGTATATCGGCTGGACACCCGATCGTGCGGACTATTGATCTGTTCTAAGTCAGATCTGGGTCCAAAAGGCAGACTCTGTTCTGCGTCGATCTGGTTTAACAACGCCACGTACCTAAAAAGAACCTACTAAAATTTACAACAATAAAGTTAAAGATATTTCATCAGTTGTAATCACTTCCTCAAAACCAATAACTTTTAAAGTTTGGATTTTATAATCCCTCAAAGTTCACACACTCCACGATTCCTGGTCAAATTGTTATTGTCTATCGTTGACCTCTATGGTAGAATCAGTGGAAGCCTAGAGAGGCGATAGTTTACCTCGTGGCGGATGTCAGCGGTTATTAATAGTTTTCTTATACGAGATTTTAAAGTGCAAGAAATATTTAGAAAAGCTTTAAAACAGTGAGATTTTATAAGTTTAAAAGTTAAAACGCTTAAACCGCATGGTTTATACGTTTTTCCGGATATTTCCCTTATTTTAAGATCTTGTATTAAAAAACTACTAATATATATAAATTAAAAATCATTAAATAATATGTACACGTGTCAAAATATCTTTTAATTAGAAATTTAACAAGTTAATTAAGAGAGTTCAACCACTAAGTTGTAATGACAGAAGAAAACTCTGTCATTTTAGTAAATTCATTTTATCCCAAAGTTTGAAAAGTCATCAAAATTCCCCATGAAGTTAAAAACGGTTATGTTAACTTTTAACTTATTCCATCTTTTAATATTAAAGGATAAAATAGTAAAGACACCAAAAATTGAAACTTTTTTTACAAATAAATATGAAAAAGACCCCCTGGGTGGCTAGGAACGACTGGCTATGAATTCACTTTGCACCATCACCGGAGTTTGAGTATATAGAGAGTAAGAGTTAGTGTTTGGTGGGTGAATTTTCTTATCCTCGTCACCTCATCTAGATCTCAAAATAAATAAATAAATTTGAAAAGATTGAACTTAATTATAAACGTGTTTGCCAGAGTTGTGAGCGAACCTTGTCTTCGGCGAATTTGATCCAAAATCGAGCAAGAGTTCTATGATAAGGATTATTTGGCATCAAGGGATTCTGTGGCCACGTCTCTTCGATGTATTCGAGGATAATCATGGACTCACAAACTGGTTTTCCGCCATGGACAAGCACTGGGATCTTCTTGTGAACTGGATTGTACTTCAAAAGCAAAGCACTTTTGTTTGAGAGATCTTCGTCGACAAATTCATATGGCACGCCTTTCAATTTCAGAGCCCAAATCACTCTGTAAACAAATGGACTCGGCAGTGCCCCGTGAAGCTTCACTTCAGCCATCTTAACTCAAAGATTGAATTTGAATTATGGGTTTTTTTCTGATCGATGTTGAGAACAGCTGATAACTCATTACTTACGTTTCTGAATTTATAGTCATTTATGGAATGCGCTTTCTTGAGCAGAAAGCTTCAAATTTCCATTAATAAAATGATAAACGATGAATTCAAAGAACTAGTACGACGACTTCAAAGAGCTCGTACGATGACTTTAATTAAATATTTTTTTACCTTGTCTGCAAATTACGTCTGTATTTTGGGGTTAATTGAAAGGATATGATTCTCTCATGAATTATCATCTGAGCTTTTATCTGAGAAAATATAATTATATGATTGGTAGCTATTAAATAAAAATAAAATAAAATAAAATTTGACTACGTAAATAAAAGTATACATGTGTTAATTGAAAGGATATGATTCTCTCATGGATTATCATCTGAGCTTTTATCTGAGAAAATATAATTATATGAATGGTAGTTATTAAGTAAAAAAAAAAAAATTTGACTACATAAATAAAAGTATACATGTGTTAATTTTTTTTTTAAAATTTAAATCAGATAAGATCATGGGATCCAATTCCTAATTTGAAAGGCTAGCCAATGAGATCATTAATTTGGTCAACTAGTTAGATAACCATGCACTAATTAATCAAAATTTTGCCATTTGTTTTACATTTAATATTTTTGGGTCATGCATGATGATCAATTGATCATGGATCGATCAGTCAACCAGACATTTGCGTTTGTGCCTGTATCCGCATTGGACGTAAATATATTTTGTTTTAAAAAAATTGAAATAAATTATTTTTTAATTTTTTCGATTTTCTAATCTAACTTTTTAGTGAAGATATAAGTTACCTCAGTCAATTCCACAAATTAAATAATAAGGGACCCATAAGATTTATAATAAAAATAAAAATTATGGGTCCTATCGTAAAATTCTTAAACTAAATAACAAGTCCTCTACCATCGAGTGTATTATCTCAACATATTGAAGTGGTGTGCCGGCCTCACACAAGTGTTTTTCCCCTTAATCCTAATATTAAAATGACATGATCATTTTTGTAATTTACAGCTTTCAATAAATTCAGATAATATTAGGTGGTAAAAGTCGGCCAGGCTAGAGAGTAGATCTATCAAGCTTGCTAGCACTTAGCACTATCTGTTTGGTGCCCAGAAACGCATATATATATATATATATATATCATCTATTTTATTTCGACCCATAATAATTTCTCTTTGTACATCCTCTTTTTAATAAAATTTTTTATTATCAAGATAATTTGTTATAAATTACTGCACTAATCCTCCCATTTTTCTTCCAACTTCTCTTTCGCACTTGACAAAATTTAATTCACATATTTCATTTGAAAATATGATTGCAAATAAATTTGAAGTTATTTCTGGCAAGTTGCTAAAAAATATATTGACATATCTCGTGTATAGAACTAAAGAAGAGCAAGAACCACCAGCCTCTTGGCGATCGCTGCAATTAGGATGGTAAAATTATCCACAAATATGTAAATTCATCTAAACTCATTCACATAAATCTACCCATTGTGGATAATTTTACGAGTTGCTTGCAGTTTTGGCATTTCAAAGGAGTAGTGTTATACATCTTAAATTTTTTATCTTAAAAAATTATCTCAAATGATATGGCATTCATCAATTATTTGGTGAGATAATACAATTAATTCATTTTATTCTTGCCAAGAGTTACCAACTAATGAAAAATAAAAGGAATTTAGGAACCTACATTTTTCTTTAAGTAACAGAATAATCGAGTGTGGGATCACGTTAATGGCCAGAAAGAAATCACATATGGGAATCGTCCACTTTTTCACAATATGAAATGCCTTTTTTTTTTAATGGGTTATTCTATGTTCTTGAAGAAGAAGAGAGGAAGAAAAGAAGTTCTTCAAAATTTTTGCATTTGATTATATTAGATTATTTGCTATAGTTGGGAAGTTGATATAAAATCAACTTCCAAAAAACTATATCAAACATACATGTTAATTGCTTAAACAATTGCCATGTGCAGGTCGAGTCGAGTCAGCTTATCATGGGTGAGCCATCTGTCCAACATCTCCCATTTGCACATTATAGGACGACATCGAAACAGTAAAACAGTGAACGGAGAAATATTGAACAACCACATATCTTCAATCATACAGACAAAAAAACTATGTGACCATAAACATATCTAAAGATCCATTCGGAGAGCTGAAAAAAATACATCTTGATTACTGACCTAGGCAAGAGATGTCTCAGTTGCAACCGTACACAAAAGAATTTCAACATATCTTAATTGTATCCCAGATTTAATTCACTTTAATATACAAGCATACTAAATCCCTTCAGTATGCCAAAATTGAGCAATCTCTTTAAGTTTTAACAATTGTGTCTTTGGATATTCAATCGAAGATTATAATAAGCCAAAATCGTTGAAAAACTTATTCTGGCACTATTTATCATATTCTCCAAAATTAGGGTTTTTGAATTTTAGCATCAAGATTCTTGTTTTGGCCATAACTTTCTTGTTTTAAGTTTGTTTTTAACAAAGGACGTACTATTGGAAAGCTCTTAAAAAGATCTATCCAATGTTATATCATACAAAATGTCAAGTTTCCTAGATCAAAAGATATGAGCAATTGAAATTTCGGATTTCATGATTTCTTAAAGCTCATGCAATCTAGTAAGTTGTTTCTTGGCTTATCAAATCCATAATTAATTTATACTTTAATTCTAGTATTCTAGAACATGAAATTGACAGCCACCAAATCACATATACATTAAAGAATCAATTAACAAATAAAATTCATACTTTTTCATGAAACAAAATCAACCATATGTACGAATCCAACACAAAAACAGGTTTTGATATCATTGATGGAAAATAAAAGGAATTCAAGAGCTTACCTTTTTCTCAAGCCGCAAAATAATCAAGTGTTGAATTATGTCAATGACTGGAAAGAAATCACATATAGAAATCCTCCACTTTATCATAGTATGAAATGCCTTTTTTGTTTTTTTAATGGATTGTTCTATGTTCTTGAAGAAGAAGAAAGGAAGAAAAGAATTTCTTCAAAATTTCTACGTTTGATTAAATTAGATTATTTGCTATTGTTAGGCTTTGCGCAATGCTTTTCCTTTGCTTCTACAAAGTCATCGAAGAAATCTTTTCTTCAACCTTTGCCTGCAATTGAAGCTTTGATTTTTTCTCATTGACTCAGTCACCTCAAAAACTAAGACCAACTCTTTCTTGGATAATTAAAGCCCTCAACTTATACGTGACAAACACGGTGCCAAACGAAGCCAACTTCGTATGTTAATTAGCTTACACACACTCACAAGCACTTTCAAAGTAAAGAACAAAATGGCCCCTTTAATCCAACGGCTCGAAAGAAGTGCTTCTTGTTGGCTGTCTTCGTTGGGTTTTGGAAATCACAATAATTTTGTTTCTGCTTAAGCACACTCCAATTGATAGCCATACCGTGTCCTCATGTCCATAGGAATAACTCCACATAAAACTGCTAAAGCGTCATCAACTCTTTAGATCCGACTCATGATGACTTTGAGAGACTAGTGTGTAACTTTTTAGATTTATTCTTGCTCACTGCTTTAATCTCTTTATTGACATGAAACAAATTTCGATATAATTATTTGTTCAATTTGGATATGATTTTCCTTCGATCTTTCCAAAAAAAAAAAATCCATTTTAAAGCCTAATTGGATAAGATGGTAAGATACAAAATTTAGAACTCAAATTTTTTTTTCTTAAAGAAATTCAAAATTTTCTGGTCTAAAAATTGAAAAACGATGAACACTAAAGGAGAGCTTGCTATGTTAGGAGAGATGTGAAATTTATCTTGGCCTTTCGTAATAGATTGAGTTTTAACTTTGGAAACACAAGTTTAATATAACATGTACGAATCATATGGCAATTAATTTACAATTGCTGTGTTATATAATCGAATAAGTAACTGCATATCAACAAATTTGTTGACATGTCAATATACTCTCAAGTCAATTATCAACAAAAATTTAATATATAACCACAAGCAAACAATCTGATTGGGTCAAGTCGACCCATCATGGGCAATCCACTTGTCCAACACCAACTATTTAATTAATGACACATTATTTGAGATCAAATTTAAGATAAAAAGTTTTGGATGTTTATCTTTACTCATTTCAAATTCGTTGTGGTTACATATGGGTTTGGTGTTGAGAAAAAATACGATAGCTACATCCACCAGCCTGCATTTTTATAATCATTTATGTTTTTAATTTTAATCATAAAACTTGTCTTCAAAAAATTTAATCGTAAAAGTATATAAGTTAAATTTATTACTCTAATTTTTTGAATTTTTAAACCTAATCTAACTCATTACAGCTGCATGTCTTGCTCCTTCCAGTAGATGTATATATTTAAGATGAATACAGTAACTTTTTAATAAGTACAATTTTATATTTTTTAAGTTTAATATTAATGATATTATTTTTTTTAATTACTTTGGTTTGTTTTGATTTAATGACTTGAACATATTGATTGTTAGCTAAAATTGAATTTTTATTTATCTAATTAATTGTCGATGATAGTTGTATAAAATTTATTAAAAAAAAATCTCAGTAGGTCGCAGAAGGATTTAGTAACAACAAAAATCTGCGGCACGCGATGCCGATTACTATTTCCAGCTGCAATAATGCAGGGCCACGGGCGGCCTTAATTGTTAGAAGTTGCAAAATTAATTAGCAACATTTTCAGCGGTATCCCGGAATTTTAGCGTTGCAAAATCCCATTGTTTTCAAAATTAGTTTCTGATTCCCCTGTTGTTTACTTAATTTATTTATTTTTCATATTTCAATTGGATATATAACTTTGTAATGTTGTGCCTTATAAAATGTATGCTTAAAATGCGTGCTTATTATTTTTAATACACTGTTAAGAGAAATGAAGAATAGAAATATAGAAAATGAAGTTTTATTTATTAATTATCTATATCGATTAAATAGCACCCAATATGCAGTTCGTCTCAATAGTAAAATTAATTAAACAAAGTAGAACGAGTTGTTTTAACACTAGTACAAAAATAAAACAAGCACAAAGTGAGAATCACAAATTTATTTTATGATATTACATTCATGCAGATGCCACTAATGTTTCCCGACGACGTTTGAAAGAGACCATCATCTCATGCTGATTTGGAAGATTTTCTTTAATTACCGGGACTTGCCTGAAATTTTTAAACCACTTATGCCAGCATGGGAATTTGTGAAATTCAAATAGTTTCACTTCCAGTACAGCTTCAAGGACTTGCACCCAATAAGCAATGGATCCAAATGCCAGGTCCACTAAGCCAATCTCGTCTCCATTGAAAAATTTCTTCTCTCCCAGGCCATGTTTTTCAACGGTTTGAAGCATTTCCAAGGCTGCCTTCGTTGCATTCTCTAGGTCTTGTCCAGTACTGAAAAACATTTTCCAAACAGCTGCACCCTGCCACAATATTTTACATCTAATTTTTATCACCACATGATTAATAATATATGTGAGGTAAAAATAAATTAGATAATATGTACACACGCGCCAAAGTATCTTTAAAAAGGCTGGATGCGTCCAACTGTCAAAGTATCTAGGAGAGTTTAGCCACTAATTTTTAGACTCGATTCATATAACTTTTCAGAGCTCATTCATTCAAGTAGAATTGTTATTAGTAAAATTTTAATTTTTATAAAAAAAGGTTAGTTATTTAGTTGTTAATGAAAATTTTTATTAAATTTTTTAAAATTATTTTAATAGATAAGTTTTTAAAATAATGTCATGAAATAAGTAAAATAAAAAATGGGCATTTTAAACAATTTAACTTTTTAAAAAATCCTCCAACTTCTATTTTCAAAAGTTCAAAATTTAAACTTTTATTATTAGAGGCAAAAAAATTATTTAATTCCAAAAAACTCTTCTCAAAATAAAGCTAAACAATAACAAAAATTTTGAAAAGAATTTTTTTTTCTTCAATTAAATAAACACTTATGAGTGTAGATAAGTCATAATAGACAAACACTTAATGACATAAAAGGAAAAAGATAAAAAAAAAAAAAATCCTCTTATTGTTTTAGTAAATTAATAATTTTCCTTTCAAGTTTCAGAAGTCCTCAAAATTCCCCCTATCGTTAAAAACAATTATATTTAATATTTTATCCTCGATGCAGTAAAATCGACCATTAATTAAGAAAAATTTCTAAAGGTAAAACATTTAAAGTAATTAACCGAATTTTTTTGGTAATTTTCTCTAATGTAAAATAAAAGGTTCATTGATCTTAGTCGGCCGTGAATGCACTTTGCACATGCGAGGACATTAGTTCGAGCATTAATAGAAGATAAAAATTAATGTTTAGAAGAGTCATATTTCTCATATACAGTGAAACATTAAAGTATATAAAGAAATCGGACAAGATTAATTAAATTTATAAACGCATTAGCAAGAAAAGTTGTGATGCGAACCTTGTCTTCGGCAAATTTAATCCAAAAACGAGCTTGAGCTCTGTCAAAAGGATCACTTGGCATCAAGGAAGGATTCTGTGGCCACATCTCTTCAATGTATTCGAGAATAACCATGGACTCGCAAACTGGTTTTTCGCCATGAACGAGCACTGGTATCATCTTGTGAACTGGGTTATACTTCAAAAGCGAAGCACTTTTGTTGTAGAGATCTTCTTCAATGTATTCATACGGGATGCCTTTCAATTTCAGAGCCCATATCACCTTGTTGCTAAATGGACTCGCCCATCCCCATGGAGCTTCACTTCAGCCATGTGTCTGAGATCGAAATTGAATACGTGTGTGGTTGTTTAGCTCAGCTGATGACTTATTGCATATGTACATCTGAATTTATAGTGATTAATATTGGAATGACAAGAGTGCTTGCTTGAGCAGGGAGGTTCATATTTCCAATTTATTTAATAAAATGATTAAATTAAGTTGAATTCAATCAACCAATGCTACGACTTTTTAACAATTCTGTTATATATTCAACAAGAAGAGGTATCATATTTGACGGGAATCTCTTGAAACAGTGCTGAATTAACAAGTAATCCTATTTAATTTGGTCAACTAGTCAGATATGGATTAATTATATATTTGGCGTTTGTTTTAGGTGCCCAGCTAGCCCTGCTGCTGTGTTTTTGACTTTTCCAGGGGGTGGAGTCCTGAAGATATCATCATCCTAACTGAAGACACATTATAATATTCTCCTGAAAACTTTATGTGACTCATTTACTTTACAATTTAACAATTTAGGCCCAATAACTTCATATCTATGAAGTTCTGTCCCCTGGCTCCACCTCTCTTATATAAATCCGAGCACCGGAAAAATGACCAAACCTGAACAACTCTCCGTCTTAAGTCTATGCAAAATTTACACACACACACACACAGAGGGGCGGCCATGAGAGACAACGATACAAAAAAGAATATGGAAGAGATTTTATTACTACCAAAGGAGAGTTTATCATCATCATCAACAACATGGGATTTGTTGAGTGGAGAAGTGAAAAAGCAGGGTTACATAGCAGCACCAATGGTGGCCGTCACTTTATCACAGTACTTGCTTCAAGTTGTTTCCATGATGATGGTTGGTCATCTTGGTCAACTTGCTCTTTCTAGCACTGCCGTGGCCATCTCTCTAGCTAGTGTCACCGGCTCAGCGTCCCTGTAAGTCCTCTAATCCATAATAGTTATATACAACATCAAGATCGTGACACGAGAGGATTTTCTCTTTTGTTTTATTTGTTATTGTTTATACTTTCTTTTAATAGGCATTTGCATCATTGCATGCGGGATAACAAATAGATATGCCAAATTTCTGATGTTAAAAAACATCCAATTAACTAATACCCTGTTTGTGAAAGTGCCGTTAATTTTTAAAGGACTTGATTTGCCCTTTTTTTTTAAATTCTACAGCTAACTTGAATTGCGTAATATTTTCTTTGAAACAGTTAGGATTGGCAGGTGCACTGGAAACATTATGTGGGCAAGCATACGGAGCTCAGCAACATCAAAGAATTGGAACTCAAATTTACACTGCAATATTTTGTTTATTCTTAGTATGTTTACCGCTTTCATTTCTATGGATTTACCTGGGAAGGCTGCTAGTTTTGATAGGCCAAGACCCCCAGATTTCACAAGAAGTAGGCAAGTTTATAGTCTGGCTTCTTCCAGCTCTGTTTGCTTATGCAGCAATGCAGGCGCTTGTTCGATATTTTCAGTCTCAAAGTTTGATCATTTCCATGTTCTTAAGCTCCTATGCCACTCTTTGTTTGCATATTCCCATCTGTTGGGGTTTGGTATTCAAGTCTGGACTAGGGAACCTTGGAGGAGCATTGGCAATTGGTATATCGTATTGGTTGAATGTAACTTTCTTGGCAATTTACATGAAGTTCTCCACTGATTGTGCAGAATCCAGGGCTCCAATTTCAATGAAGTTGTTCCAAGGAATTGGAGAGTTCTTCCACTTTGCTATCCCTTCTGCAGTAATGGTTTGGTATGTTAATTATCTTCTGGAGTTTCACGTTCCCTTCTCATAGATATCTTAGACACGTCATAAATTTTTATGCTTCTTTTGTTTATAATTTTGCAGCCTAGAATGGTGGTCATTTGAATTGCTCATTTTAATGTCAGGGCTTTTGCCTAATCCACAGCTTGAAACTTCAGTCCTGTCTGTGTGGTATGTTGACACAGACTTTTTATGTGAATGTTCTGTACAGAGAAGCACCTATCAAAGGAAGTAGATTTTTTTTTCCCGACTGCTCATTATTTGTCAACTTCTTTGAGCAGTCTCAGTACTATTCAAACCCTCTCTGCAATCCCATATGGACTTGGTGCTGCTGTAAGGTTTGTTCTTAACAATCATTTAAATAATAATTGTTTTATATCAACTAATTAGCAGATTAACCATTATTTCCTTATATAGTACTAGAGTTTCAAATGAACTGGGAGCTGGGAATGTGCAAAGAGCCCGTGTAGCTGTCTATGCTGTGGTCTTTATGGCAGTCATGGAGACTATCATACTAAGTGCAACTCTCTTTGCCAGCCGGCGTGTTTTTGGTTACGTTTTCAGCAATGAGAAAGAAGTTGTGGATCATGTCACAACCATGGCTCCTCTGGTTTGTTTGACTGTCATCATGGATGGCTTACAAGGAGTCTTTTCGGGTAAAATTAACTTCTTCACCTCTGTCAATTGCTAATTAGTTCTCTTTAAGTAGAAATAAATTTTTTTCAGGTTCCTAAATTCTTTTTCTTATTTTTAAGGTGTTTCAAGAGGATGTGGGTGGCAGAATATAGCTGCTTTTGTGAATCTTGGGGCTTATTATTTGTGTGGAATCCCAACTGCTGCCATTTTGAGTTTCTGGTTAAAGTTTAGTGGAAGAGGCCTGTGGATTGGGATACAAGCTGGTGCTTTTACACAAACACTTCTGCTTGGCATCATAACAACATGTACAAATTGGGAAAAACAGGTCTGTTTCTCCACATTTAATCCCTTAGAAATTAGAGAAGCTTGTTGGACTATATATGTAAATATGTAATAATTTTTTTCCCAATAAGTATACGATACCTTTTAACTGAAAGTTCAAGATTGTAATCACTCAGCTTGATCTGAAATGGTTAATAGTATCATCTTACCCAGAAATGGGCTTGTTCATTGAGAAAATGATATTCAATAACACAAATGCAAACTCATTTGAAAATGTTGCCATTGACAAAATGATATTCAATAACAAAAATGCAAACTCATTTGAAAAAATGCTTTTTTGCAAGAAATATAACCGTTTTTTAGATTGTTAATTGTTACAAGCTCTGTGTTTCGAAGGGGTTTCTCATGTTGCAGGCAAGTAAAGCAAGGGAAAGATTATCAAAGGTAAGATCTTTAGCAGATAATAGAGGAGTATGTGAGTGAGCAGAGTCAATCAATGAGTTGATATATGCATTTTCCACTTGAAAGAGATAATCATTGCTTCAGAAAATGAGCTGATCATATGTTAATTGATGGCCAAGAAGGTTCTCCAATCTGATCTATGCAGCACGGCATTGCATGGAAGTCTGTTCCTAGAGGAAAGAAAAACTTAACAGCTTCTTAGGATTGCAGCAACTAGTAATTTCGGCATTTCCAGCATGAATGAATTATAAGATAGATGATGCTGCAAAAAGGAATAGAGATAAAATTAAGCATGAGAAAATGTTTGAATGTTATTATTGAAACTTGTTCCAGTGATTAGTAGAGATAATTTTCTTCATATTGAAACTTTCACCATCTGAAAGCTAAGGAAATATTAAAATCAAAAAGAAAATTCATAAATCTTTTCGATGTCATTCTAGCAAAGTTGAATTGTGATTCTAAACCCCACACCAAAATGTAAGGTGGCCTGTGGCCTGTGGGTAATACACAATTTGACAGCCTCATGTATTTAGTAATCAAGATGGATGACAATAATTTTTTTTTAATTTTTTAATTTTTGTTCTTTTTTAATGCAAACGACAACTCGTTCACTGTGGCATTGGAATATATAGAGATTTGCACACTGATTTTGGACTATACTTCACAAGTAATGCGGCACATATCTTTCTTTCAGCACTTCGTCAGGAGGATAAGATACAGACATTGTTGCCTTTTTCCTGAAGCAAGTGCATGTGCATGAATTGCTGTTGTCTGTTAACCTGCTGCCACTTTGCTGCTGAAAATCAAACTTGAAAAATAAACCAGGAAAAATTTCAATAAGCAAAGCCAAACAACTACCTTGTTTTAAGTTATTTTCCTAAGAAAACTTTTCGACACTCAAATAAAGCACATAACTAAAGTATTTCAATCACATTAGTTTTGGAGTGAGGTTTGATTTACATTTATATAATGAATATCAAGTGTTTTTTATTCTTTTAATTAATGTATATTACAGCTTGGAAATTCTCAAAATTAATCATGCTTAATCTTGAGCAACAATATCTGTAATCATTATACGAGGTCAAAAATGAGAGGAAAAAAAGAAAAAAAGAAGAAAGAGTTAGTTTTAGGTATATTTATGAAAGGATCTGTTATAGACTATTTCTATTGCATGCTATCCTGAGGGACAGCATTGTCCACAGCACTTGGATTTTGCTCCTGATTCAATGGCATTTACAATTTGGTTTCATCTGATATCATATATAGCTTGATTCTGATATCTTCCATTTTGGAGGGATTCAGATAAATTGAAGAAGTTTGATGTTCCAGTTCATATTGGGATTGCTGCAGAAAATATATATAACTCTGTAGAGGTTTTTTTGTTTTTGTTTCTAGTGATGTATTCATGTCCTGTCATTTTTCTTTCTTTGCTTAAATCCAATTGCCCATGTTGGAAAAGAAAATTTTCTTTTCAGCCTTTGTGCTCTTTTTCCTTTTTGTTCAATAATTCCATAGGTGATGCTCTACCATTTAAAAGATCCGTAAAGAAAATAAAGATTCTGTTACACTACGTAAACACAAAACGATTGTGGGGAAAAATTTTGACGTATATGAACTGAGTTTGTCATCTTCTAGTAAATTGCTAATCAATGACAAAAAAACATGTTTGAAAAAAGATAACGTGTCGAACACCAGTTCAGTGAACATGGTACATGGTATGGGTTAATAATCCTGTCTTTCCTTCTGCTTTCGTGAGGTGACTTGAATTTAATTTTATTCTTTGGAAGTCATGTGACATCACATGCAACAAAGATTTAAACGTTTAATTCGCTTGAATTAGTTGCAATTTAAATGTAATAGTGCTTCAGATTATTGTACATTTTACTTCGAGCTTCATGTGGTTAGAATAGTGGCCTGTCAAAGATATCGGTCGAGGGGAAGCCATAATATTGTTGGAATTATCAGTACGATGGACAAATCTTCTCAAACAGCCAAAGGAAATTCTTTGATATGTTTATGACAAGCAGTTTGGAATGTCGAGTGCAATGGAAACTTTGTCATGGGCAAGCTTTTGGAGCTCAACAATATCGAAAGCTTGGAACCCAAATGCACACTGCAACGTTTTGTCCTGTTCTTGCCTGTCTTCCTGTGTCTCTTTCGTGGGCTAACATGAGGAAACTACTTCTTTTAATGGGCCAAGACCCTTGTTAAGGAGGCTCACAATGCATGTAAGGGAGTCATACAAACAGCAGATATAAATGAAGAGCAAGTCAGCAAAGTTAGTTAATAGATATGTCAGCTCAGCAAAGTTTGTTAAGCATGCTTAACGTTCTGTTTCTAGATTGTTAAGTTAGTAGTATTCTATTTTCTGTGATTTGTATCAAGTATAAATACAAGTGTAAATCTGATCTGTAGTATGATGAACAAGTAAAAAAAAATTCCAGAACATTCTTCTTCATTTTCTTAGCTTCCAAACAAATTTTACAGTTTATTTGAGTTTTTCAATATGGTATCAGAGCCAAACAGAGCAAGTTCTAGCAATCAGCAAGTCAATTCCAGGAACTTAACAACTACAAGTGCAAATCAAAATCATAATCAACAAACACAGATCAATTTCTCTTGTAATACTCCTATCAAGCTGGACAAATCTAACTATTTGCTATGGCATTCACAAGTCTTAGCATCAATTAGAGGTAATTGTTTGGAAAGCTTCATTGATGGTACAAATCCAGCACCTGAGGAACATTTGTTGCTTGCTGGAGCTAATGGATCTACTCAAGAAATTGCCAATCTAGCATATCAAAACTGGAGATCACATGATCAAACTTTGCTTGGATGGCTTTTATCATCAATAAGTGAAGGTACACTAAGTCTTGTCATAAACTGTGCTAGCTCTCAGGATGTTTGGAAAACTCTTGAAAGAAAATTTGGTGTTCAATCTGAAGCTAGGGTTCTTCAACTAAGATATGAATTAAATACACTTAAGAAAGAATCATCAAGTGTTGAGGATTATTGTATTAAGATGAAATCAATAACTAATAAGCTTGCAAGTGTTGGCAATCCTATAACTGAAAAAGATCTAATGTTGACAATCTTGAATGGATTAGGACCAGACTATCGTGCTGTTGCTACTTTTATAAGTGGTTTTAAAATGGAATTTGATGATGCATATGCATTGCTGTTGACACACAAAACTAGATTACAACAAGAGTAGGATGATAAGAGTTTGTTTAACGCAAATTATGCATACACTAATGCATATTATCCTAAGGTTTTCTATGCTCAGCCAAGAGGAAATTTTAAGAGAAGAGGATGTGCTGGTAATCTTACTGGTAGACATTTTAATTTTGGAAGAGGAAATATAAATCATTTCTAGAGAATGATCAATAACAGTTTTTAAAGGTGGATATGGTAAAGGCCAATTTCTTAATCAAAATAATTCTCTTGCTTTTCAATCAAATATAAATCTATCTCCATTTGCTAGAGGTGGATTTCATGGAGTTAATGGATCTCAAGGAACCTTAGGCATTGTAGAAGAGTTGATTTGTCAAATTTGCTTTAAAACTGGTCATGCTGCTGATATTTGCTGGCATAGATTTGTTGAAAACTATATTCCTAGTGCAAGAAGCTTTGGTAGAGGCAAAGGACTAAGATCAGCTCCCATTGCTAACTTTGATGGTTTTGCTCCTTCACATCAAAGTGCTGAGGATTATGATAACTTTAATTACATGTCATAGAGCTTTTATCCTACTGGAACTCAGTATTATTTAATTACATGTCATAGAGCTTTTATCCTACTAGAACTCAGTATTATTCTACAATTGATACTTGTACTCCTGTAGCAGCTTATATGGCTAACTTTGAAGAAGCTGCTGATGATGGATGGTATTTGGATAGTGTAGCAACTCATCACTTAACCAACAATATAAAGAATCTACAACTCAAAGAAGAATACAAGAGTACTGATCAACTCATTATTGGAAATGGTAAATGTCTATCCATTTCTCATATTGGAAATACTTTTCTGTTATTTGGAGCTTCAAATTATCCACTTACACATACTACTATAAAACTTAAAGACATGTTACGTGTTCCCTCAATAACTAAAAGCTTATTAAACATTTCAAAACTCACCTCTAATAACTTCTTTTTGTTGAATTTTATGGAAATATTTGTTTTGTAAAGGATATGAAGGGACAAGTTCTTTTACAGGGCCTTGCTGAAAAAGGTCTTTACAAGTTACAATTCAACACCTTATCTTCATCAACCTCGTCACCTACTTTTGATCTATCACAATGTCAAAGAAATAAGCCAATTTCTATGTTGTCTTGTGCAAATGTGTTCTCTTACTGTCAAAACTGTGATGTTTATGATAAGACTTGTTATCACTCTGTTTCAACTGATTGTAAACCTAATTATAATGAAATAATCCTCTTACATAGAAGATTTGGTCATCCAAACTCAGCAATATTGATGCATTTGCTTAAGCCTTGTAAACAAATTAAAGTCTCTCATAAATTTGCTTTATCCTCTGTGAATTCTATATAAGAAGCTTGTTAGTTGGGAAAGGTTCACAAACAACATTTTTCAACAATTGAAACCAAAACCATTAAAGTGTTAGAACTTATTTATACTGATCTTTGGAGACCTTCACCTACTGTGTCTAGAAATAGTTACAAATATTACATAAGCTTTGTTGATGACTATAACAGATACACCTAGATTTATCAACTTAAGCTCAAATATCAGTCTCTTGAAATGTTCAAACTGTTCAAGCTTCAGGTAGAAAATCAATTAAGCACATCAATCAAAATGTTGCAATCTAAGTTGGGGGGGGGGGAGAATATAGAGTTTTTACTGATTTCTTGAATCAAAATGGGATTATTTTTAGGCATTCATGTCCATACACTCATCATAAAAAATGGCTTAGTAGAAAGAAAGCATAGGGATATAGTTGAATTGGGTTTAACATTGTTAGTTCAAGCTAAGCTACTTTTTAAGTTTTGGTGGGATGCTGTTCATACAACAGTCTATCACATAAATAGACTTCCAACACCTGTACTCAAAATTTTCTCTCCCTATGAAAAATTGTTCAAGCACAAACCAGATTATAACTTTCTAAAATGTTTTACCTGTCTATGTTATCCTTACTTGAGAGACTTTAACAAACATAAATTTGATTTTCATACAAGCAAGTGCATTTTTATTGGATATAGTCATTCTCACAAAGGATATAAGTGTCTAATAAGTTCAGGACAAGTTCATATTCTTAGACATGTCATCTTTGATGAGAACACATTTCCATATCCTATAAATAATGAATCATCTAAAAATATCACAGAACTTGAAACTCCAGTGTCAAACTTATCTCAGCAGCAAATATATTCTCTTTTAACCTTACCTTTACCTAATAGCAGCTTTGAAGATACTTACTCAACAAGTGCAGTTAGCCATAGACAAATACCTTCATGTTTTGCACATACAGATTCTCTACATTAGCAAGAGCAACTTTATCAATCATCATCAGAATCATCATTTCCTCACACACTTTCTTAACTTCCTAAACCCTCTCAAACACAACTTGAACCACATACAGCCTTACAACAACAACAAAACACGTAACCCAACTCAAACAAAATTTCCAGTTCTCAGCCTTGTCATAAAATGATTTCCAGATCAAAATCTGGAATTTTCAAACCAAAATTGTTCACAACCATTATAACCAACACAGAACCTAATACCATTCAAGAAGCTCTTAATGATAAAAATTGGTATCAAGCTATGAGAGATGAATATGATGCCTTAATCAAAAATAAAACATGGGCTTTAGTACTTACCATCTTCACTTGAGTACAAAATTGTTGGTAATAGGTGGGTATTTAGAGCCAAACAAAATATTGATAGAAATATAGCCAGATATAAGGCTAGACTAGTGGCAAAGGGCTTTCAACAGACTGAAGGTGTTGATTATTTTGAAACTTTCAGCCTTGTTGTAAAGTCTTCAATAGTAATACATAAGTGGATGATCAGGCAAGTTGATGTGAATAATGCTTTCTTAAATGGGGAGCTTACTTAAGATGTTTATATGTGTCAGCTTAAAGGGTTTATTGATGTGCAAAGACCAAATTATGTGTGTAAATTGAAGAAAGAATTGTATGGCTTGAAACAAGCTCCTAGAGCTTGGTATAATAAATCAAGAGTTTTTTTAGTTACAAAGTGGGGATTCTAGAATTCTAAAGCTGACACATCCTTATTCTTCAAGGGACAATTGAATTCAATGATTTTGATACTAATCTATGTTGATGATATATTAATCACTGGCCCTAATAGTGAGGAACTGGAAAATTTTATTTTGGAGTTCAGCAAGGTGTTTGCATTAAAGGATTTAAGAGAGCTATCTTACTTCTTTGGTATTGAGGTTTCTTATACTAAGGACATTATTTACTTGTCTCAAAAGAAATATATCAAAGATTTGTTGAAGAAGGCTAATATGTTAGAATGCAAAGGATGTGATACTCCAATGGTTACTGGTACAAAGCTTCATAAGGAAGTTAAAGGTTATTGAGGACAGTATATTGAAGATGCAAAGGATTATAAGAGCTTAGTTGGTGGCTTACAATACTTGGTTTTAACCAGACCAGAGATTACATTTGTAGTATACAAACTAAGTCAATATGTTGCAGCTCTTACACTGCAACATATCATGGCTTGCAAGAGAGTTTTGAGATACTTGAAAGAAATAGAAGAATATGGATTGAAGTTCTTAGCTGGAGGTGAGATGAAGCTTACATGCTACATTGATGCAGATTGGGCCTGTGACATTGATGATAGAAAGTCAATAGAAGCTTATTGTATTTATTTGGGACAAAATCTAATATCCTAGTCATCAAAGAAACAATCTGTGGTTACAAAGTCAAGTGCAGAGAGTGAATACAGAGCTCTTGCATCTGCAAGTACAGAAATTATATGGATTCAGTCATTGTTTAAAGAGTTTGACATTGAATGTATCTCAATACTCACAATCTGGTGTGATAATGTAAGTGCAACAAAGCTTGCTAAAAGTCCTATCTATCACTCAAGGACAAAACATATTGAGTTGGATATGCATTTTATCAGAGATAAAGTGTTAGCTAAAGAGCTGGAAATTCTCTATATTCCTAATGAAGAACAAATTGCAGACATCTTGACAAAGTCCCTCACATTCATCTAATTCAACTACCTTAGAGCCAAACTCAATGTGCATCAATGCCCTTTGAGTTTGAGGGGGGTTGTTAAGGGGGCTCACAATGCATGGAAGGGAGTCATACACTCAGCAGGTGTAAATGAAGAGCAAGTCAGAAAAGTTAGTTAATAGATATGTCAGCTTAGTATGCCAGCTTAGCAAGCCAGCTCAGCAACGTTTGTTAAGCATGCTTAACATTCTGTTTCTAGATTGTTAAGTTAGTAGTATTCTGTTTTCTATGATTTCTATCAAGTATAAATACAAGTGTAAATCTGATCTGTATTATGATGAACAAGTAAAAAAAAATTCTAGAACATTCTTTTTCATTTTCTTAGCTTCCAAATAGATTTTACAATTTATTTGAGTTTTTCAATAACCCTGAATTTCAAAGTGAAGCCGATAAATTCACAGTACGGCTTATTCCTTCACTCTTTGGTTATGGAACTCTTAAGCCTCTGGTTTTATATTTTCAAGTTCAGAGTTTGGTTACTCCAATGCTAAAAAATCCACCGAATGCATAATAGTAATGATATATAAAGGGTTTCATTGATCATATTTCTCATCATTAATCTTTCTTGTTGCCCCACATTGTATAGCACAAGAGTCTCAAATGCATTAGGAGCTGGGAATCCACAACCAGCTCAAATAGCTGTCCGCACTGTGCAATTTCTCAAAGTCTTAGAGACAGTTATCGTAAGCTCGATCCTCTATGCTAGCTGGCATGTCTTTCGATGCGGTTTCAGCAACGACCAAGAAGTTGTGGATTACGTCACATCCACGGCTCCTTTGATGTGTCTATATGTTGTATTAAATGGATTACAAGGATTTTCAAAGTTTCAAAGTGAAATGGACTTTATTCTGGAAAAAATTTCTCCGCCACCGATTGAAGCTAACAGATCTATGAAAAAGGCCAAGTTTAAAGAGCACGGTGTGGATGGTGATAACACTCCTCCCATTTCTTTCAAAGACAAATTAGTGGAGGAGCAACAGGCTATAGAGGAGGAACTACTGGGCAAGGACGAGGATTTTGATTTTGATATAGAAGATGTTGTAGTTGAAAAGGAAGGAATTATGCCATCCATTTCTTTCTCCCAGAAGATCCATTCACAATTAGTAAAACCATGGCAGTTAACGGTGGTTGTGAAATTACTGGGAAGGAATATTGGTTATAAGGTTTTGTGTAGCTGTCTGGAGACCTTATGGGGTATGTCTCATGGTTTTTCTGTGATAGATTTGGAGAATAACTACTTCCTGGTCCGATTTAAAACGGTTTCAGATGCACAACATGTGTTAACTCAAGGACCATGAATTGTGCTTGGCCAATATTTAACAGTCCAACCATGGTCGCTTCATTTTGATAGTGCAAGTGAGAAGATTTCTTCAATCGTAGCCTCGATTTGTCCCTCTGGAATGCCACATCATTATTATCACAAAAAGTTGCTACGTCTGTTGGGGCAGGTAATTGGAAACGTTGTTCGTATTGACTACAACACTGAGTCAGCTACTCGGGGTAAGTTTGCTCGAATTGCTGTGAAGTTGCCTTGGATAAGCCTTTGTGTTCTCAGTTTCTCCTCCGCGGCAAGATTCAAAAGGTTGAGTATGAAAGCTTACCCACTATATGCTTTGTGTGTGGGAAGTATGGTCATCTTAGTGTTTCCTGCCCTGAGGAAAGAGGGAATGAAGCAATGGAAAGGGACCGAAATGTACTTCTTGATCAATCGGCAGAGGTGGAACCTCCACCGCAACCAGTAAACCCTAGGTTTGGCCCTTGGATGGTGGTGACCAAAAAAGGGAATAATCGTTTTCGTAAGAGGAGTGCCAAGGTTTCTGGATAGTATCCCGTTGAGAATGGAATGGTTGATAACGGATCAAGATTCGGTTCCCTTATGAATGCTGACAACCTTGAGGATAGCTTTATTTCCAACAATACCACGACCACGCCTGAATTAAGAAGTCAACCTGCCATTATTTCCAAAACACAAGTGATAAATCCTCAAAGGAACATTTTTCAAAGCCCAAAAGGCCAAGTCCCTTACGAATTTACCCACTGGTAATAAGGAAAATACCTCTCCCTCAAATGGCCCCACCACCATGATTAAAAATGCTACTTTGCATGGCCATGCAAACACCTGTACTACGTACACAATAACACCTTAGCCAATCCGCCACACCTCATGACTCCCTTATTCCTGTGCCAACTAGCCTAAACCTATAAAACCATTCTGCTATTGCCTTTATGCTTTCGAAATAGTAGAGTTCTGAAGGTTTGAATAAGTCGCTACCATACTCCAAAGCTTCTGGAGTTGGCGAAAAGCCAGTAAACATAATAACACATGCCAGTGACCCACCTGATGGGAGAGAAGTAAACATGGGAGATTCGGATGATGATTCTAATGATAGTGACTATAGAGGAATAGCGAGGAGCATGAGGAGGAGTCAGATTCTGCTGGCTCTCTTGAAACTGAAAATGGCATGGATCTTGAGCCAATGATGGATACCCCTGATGTGTAAGGTCTTCATCTCTCTGTTTTATTTTTATGTCCTAATGTGTACACCGATGTTTTGAAACTACTAAGGGGTGGCATCAAAAGGATTCCTTCAAACTTTCAAAATGCTTATAAATTGTTATAGGCCAAACCTGGTGGCACTTTTTGAACCTCGTATCAGTGGTAATAGGGCTGATAATTTCATGAAGAAATGTGGCTTTCCTAAATCGCATAGGGTTGAGTCAATTGGTTTTATTAGTGGTATTTCACTTCTTTGAAATGATAATAGGCAGTTTATTCATTGCCGGATATCCAGACTTGGTTTGTTTTTCTCATGGGTTACGACGGTCTATGCAAGTCTAGTGCGTACAGTGAGACAATACCTCTGGCCCATGCTAGGCAATATTGCAATGACTACTCATGGTCTCTGGATTATTGAGGGGGGGATTTCAACAAGATTATGAATACTGTAGAAAGAAAAGGGGGTGTGGGGAATATAGTTGGTGTGTGCAACTTGTTTAGAGATTGGTTTCATAGGAATCAATTATGTGATCTTGGCTTTACAGGTCCTTCTTTTACTTGGTCTAGAGGGTCTCTTCGCAAATGGTTAGACAGATGCTTGTGTAATGAGGATTGGCTTCAATTAGCTCCTGAAACTGTTGTTTATCACCTTCCTAGAATCCACTCAGATCACCGCCCTCTCATGGCCCTTGACTGTGGGGTTCGTGCTCATTATTTGAGGCATAGACCGTTTTGTTTCCTTGCTTCTTGGATTCGAGACCATAGATTTGCTAGTTTTGTAACAAGTTCTTGGGATGGTGCTAAAAATTATGTGCAGATGATTGAAGAGTTTAAGACCAATCTTTGTACTTGGAACAGAGAAGTTTTTGGGAACATTTTCAAACGGAAAAGAAGGCTTTTGGCGAGAATAGGTGGTATTTTAAAAAGCGTTAGAATTCCATCATTCTAACAACCTTCTTCAGTTGGAAGCGTTAGAATTCGCCATATTATGATCTTTTGGTACCAAAAATCTAGAAGGGAATGGATTAAGTGTGGCTACCGGAATACAAGCTTTCTCCATAAAAAAACTCTCCAACAACGAAGAACGAATAAAGTGGTGGCTATCCAGGATAACTCTGGTGTCTGGCTGCATGACAGCGAAGAGATTCAGACATATGCTGTCTCTTTTTTTGTCAAGCTTTATTCCAAGGAGGAGGGAGAATATTATGAGTACCCGGTTTCAAATCATTTTCTAAGGATGGACAGCAATACCATGGCCAACTTCTTTAAACCAGTTCATGATGAGGAAATTCAGCAGACGATTTTTAACATGCCCCCTTTGAAGGCCCCTGGTGTGGATGGCTTCCATGTTATTTTCTACCAATCTCAATGGCATGTTGTGGGCCTTTCAGTATGTAAAGCTGTGAAAGAGGTCTTTGGTGGCACGCCAATTCTTAATGAGCTCAACAGGACTTTACTTGTGCTCATACCTAAAACCAACAATCCTACTAACTTGAAAATGTTTTAGCCCATTAGCTTATGTTTCATGGTGTATAAAACAATCACCAAGATCGTGACTAATAGGCTAAAGGAGGTGTTGCCGAAGCATATTGGCCCCAACCAGATAAGTATTATTCCGGAGAGACATATCACGAAGAATATTGTTATTGCACAAGAAGTAATTCATTCTGTGAGGAAAAAGAAGGGTAAATCTGGTCAAATGGTTATCAAGGTTGATCTTGAAAAGACCTACGATAGATTAAGCTAAGAATTTATCTATGAAACTTTGTGCCTAGTTGGTTTGTCACAGGACCTCATTCAAGTTATTATAGAGTGTATTTCGTCTGCCACTATGCAACTTCTTTGGAATGGAGAGCTTACAGATTCCTTTACCCCATCCAGAGGAATTCGATAAGGAGACCCCATTTCACCTTCTATTTTTGTGCTTTGTATTGAAAGGTTGAGCCATGGGATTAACGAAGCTGTTCGGAAAGGGCGATGGAAACCTATAAAGCTTTCACGACAAGGTATTCCTATTTCTTATATTTTTTTCGCTGATGACCTTTTAGTTTTGGTAGAAGCTTCCCTAGAACAAGCATAAGTGCTCTTAGATGTGCTCGATACTTTTTGTGGGATTTCTGGAGAAAAAGTGAGCAAAAATAAAACGCTTCCATAATGTGCACACTGGTGATGTCCAATGAATTGGAGCCAAGCTTAGTTTCACCACTACAAAGGACCTTGGCACTTATCTAGGCATGCCTTTACCCCATAAGCGGATAACAAAACGTACTTACCAGACCATCCTCGATCGGGTTCAACAAAGACTTTCAGGGTGGACAGCAAAGCATCTTTCCTTAGTAGGTCGGATTACTCTTACGCAATCGGGCCTCCAAGCACTCCTAGTCTACTCTATGCAAACCACAATGCTCCCTGCAAGCATCCGAAATAAAATTGACCAGATTTGTAGACATTTTATATGGAATGGGATTGAAGAGAATCATCGTATGAACCTTATTAGATTTTAGACGATTCAATTACCCAAATCTTGTACAGGCCTTCGTCTAAAGGATCTCAACCTTATGAATAAGGCATTACTAATGAAAATTGGTTGGGGCATCATCGACTCACTGAACAGCCTATGGATTAAAGTCTTAATGTCTAATTATATATGGTGTTAACAGCAATGACCTCCCCCTCTTCACTCCCAACTAAATATAGGTCTCTTCAATGGAAAACAGTGGGAAACATACAAAAGGAAGTCCTCCAAGGGGTTCGTTGGGCTCTCGGCAATGGCAAGACAGCTAGGTTTTGGAAAGATTGTTGGATGGTGGACGGCCATTACCTTCAGAATCATGGTATTGGCCCAATCCTTAATGGTTTGGTTAATGAGTGTGTGGCCAACTTTGTGGACCAAGAGGCTGTTTGGAATTGGGGCTTGTTTGCGTCCCTTTTACTGCATCATATTCTTCTCAAGATAGCAAGAACAATACCATCTTGTGATCATGGTGTTGAGGATTGTTGTTATTGGGGACCATCGAAGTCTGGTTCCTTCACTGTGAAATCAGCTTATTTCTACTTGTTTAAGCTGGTGCAAGGTGAGAATAATTCTCTTTGGAGTTGGATCTAGCGATGGAAGGGCCCCCAAAGTGTTCGCTGCTTCCTTTTGGTATTGATGCATAATAGGTTGAAAACGAGCGCTGAGCTTTTTCGCAGAAATTCGGTAGATGATTGTGCTTGCATGAGATATGGCTTTTACGTGGAGGATGCCTTACATACAGTACGGGATTGCATTGACTCCAAACGGATTTGGCTTGCTTTAATTCCTAACCATCTACAGTCCATTTTTTTCATGATGGATCTTCGATCATAGGTAATCTGTAATCTAAACAATAGTTTTCAAATAGCAACTTCTGGGGACTGGTCAGTGCTTTTTGGAGTCCCTGTATAGAGGTTGTGGTTTTGGCGTAACCATTTCACTCATGCCAACAAATCATGCAGCATTGGTAATGTTCTAATGGATGTTCATAGCCGCACCAAGGAAATTATTTTGTCCCATGAAGTTTTAAACATGCAACAATCCAATAAAATTGAGAAATGGATTCATTGGCAACCCCCAAAATGGCCATACTTCAAGCTCAATACTGACGAGGCTTTGAAACGGTCTGGTTTGGTTAGTGCTGTCGGTTTAATGAGAAATTCATGTAGTGAATGGGTGTGTGGTTTCAGTATGAACCTGGGAAGTTGTTCTCTAATGGGGGCTGAATTATGGGGCATTTATAAAGGGTTACAAATGGCTTGGATCATGGCATTCGTTTCCTAATGGTAGAAGTTGACAACTTGGGCATTACTCAAATTCTGGCTGATCCTCACTGTCACAGAAGTGTTAATTCTTCATTGATTTTGGGAATAAAGGAGTTGCTAAGCAGAGATTGGTTAATTTTAATGCATCATGTGTATAGGGAAGCGAATTTTGTTGCTGATTTCCTTGCGGGCATGGCTCTCACCCTCCCCCTTGGTTACCATTTCTTTCATCAACCTCCTCCAGGCATGAACTTTTGGCTGTTTAGTGATGGTCTAGGGCTAGGTTCCTTTTGTACCAAAAAAAAAAAATGGATTACAAGTAGTCCTTTCAGCGGGAATTCTTAAGCAATTACATGAGTCTTTATTGCAACTAGGTAATGCTAGAAGGAGTGGATGACAGAATTTGGGGGCTTATGCCAACCTCAAAGCTTACTACACGGTTCCTGCAGCTTTGGCTTTTGGTTAAAAATAAGAGGAGAGGGACTCTGGATCGGGATACAAGTTGGTGCTTTCGTGCAAATCGTTTTACTCTTTCTCATAACAAGTTGTCAGAATTGGGAGAAACGGTTTTGCTTCCCCAATTCAATTTTCACTATAAGCCTATGATCTTGGACTAATTCAAGAATATCATTTTGGCACCATCAATTAACTATTCATAATATCATTTTCTATTTTTTATTGCAGGCAAGTAAGGCAGGAGAAAGGATATTTGAGGGAAATCGTCATTAGGAGAAGAGAATTTTATGAGCTAGTTTCTATGACATACTTATGGAAGAATATTAATCACTGATTTTTTTTCAAGAAAAGGAATAAGATTGGTGGCATTTTCCATTATGTCAACGAAGACTTTGTACTATGGTAGTGTATATAAGGTAAGCACACTGTGTTATATTACAGTGAATTATATTATTTAATGAGAATGTAGTGTATTAAGTATATATAAAATAATATTTTATATTATTATTCATATAGAATAAATATTATGTATTATTATTAATATTTTATATTGTTATTATATTACATTTATTAATTAAATTTACAAATAAAAATAAAATAAACCATTGACACCCGCATCAGCCACCATTGACCCCGTGAACTATTGCTGGTGCAACAATTTGGTTTTGTTTGATGTTATTTTTAATATTGTTGAAATCGTCATCGATCGAAGATTACAACGATCTATGTTTCAACAGAAACAAAGCTTTCAATTGTTGTAGATTTATGGTCAAAGTTTTGACGCGAAAAGGACCTAGTTTGTTTGATAGTTTAGTTAAAATTTACGCATCAATATTGTAATTATTGCAGATTTTTCAATTAGATCTACAATGCATAATAAGTAATTAGATCTACTATATATACATAATAAGTAAAGTTACTTATAAAATTTAAGCTTCAAGGTAATTTAGACGCAAATTAAACTCAATTTTTACTTCATCAAGATGAAACCTCACAAAACTTATAAACTTAACTAATGAACAGAGAAGCATAACAACATATTTGAAGTTGCCTAATACCATAGAAACAAAAGCAAAAAGAGATATTCAAGAACAATACCCAAAAATCTTCATCGAGTGGAGCATCAATCATGCTAGCATGATAATATAGTGCTCAAAGAGCACTCAAGACTTTCTCAATAAATAATATCAAGTAACTCAAGACTTTCTCAATAAATAATATCAAGTAAATGATAAAAAAAACACAAATAATTAATTGATTATCCACATATATAAACAAACCTAGCTCAAAATGTGAAATATACTAAAACTATAAGATTTTCAAACATTTAAATTAATGGTGATGATATTTCCACCCGATAAATTTTATAAACCCACCCTATTTTAAAAAAAATTATTATAATAAGTTCACATTATTTTTTAAAAATTTAAATCAAGAAGAAATTTAAAAAATTAATCAATTAAATCCATATTCATTTTTTTGAGATATGTTTCTTTATTATATTTAATCAATAAGGTTGCTTTAACATAAATTAATATGACTATTTTACCCTCATAAGGTAAAAATATCAAAATATCTAAAAATTTTCTTTAACTTTAATAATTTTTTAAACAATTTTTTTTATACTTTAATGATATATAAGTAATAATTTCTTAGTATGATTAGTAATACTCCATTAAAATAACAAGATATAATTAGGACATGTGGTTTATCGGAAATAATTAAATTTTAAATAAAACATATTGGATTATAAAACATAAAACAAAATGCCTAAACAATTAGTTATAGTAACACACACACACGCATTTTTTAGAGTAATTTGGTTATTTATATTATAAGAATAAAATAGTTAAATTAAACTTATCTTGAAGCAACCTTCAATAGTTAAAAATGGTTAAACGACTAAGTCAATAAAATAAAAAAAATATAAGATTGATTTAATTAGTTAATTATTCAAACTTTTTATTAATTTATAATTTTATAAAATAATGTTAACTTGTTATAATTATTTTATGAGGTGGCTGGGTTTATAAAAATAATGAGGTGAAAATATCTACAGTCTTAAATTAATTGACTAATTGTTAATAATTTTGGACAAAAAATTATTGAATACCCCACAATAGGGGTAGGTATTTGGATCGGATTGACCAGAACTGAGCCGAACTCAAAAATTATTTCAGATTCGGTTTGGTTCGGATTAAAATTTACAACCTGTTTGGGTTGAAAATTCAAACCCAATCAAGTTAAAAATAATAATAATAATTTTAAAAGTATCCACAATCCTAACCCACTACACTCCACTGCTCAGCCGCAACCACTTCTTTTTCTTCTTCTTTTTTCTCCTTCTTCTTCTTCTTCTCATCATTTTCTTCTGCCACTGCGAATTGTCAAATATCATTCTTCTTTTCTTTTCTCTTCTTCTTCTTCTTTTCTTTTTCTTTTTCTTCATTTCTTCTTCTCTCCTTCCGCCACTGCCGAACATCTTCTTCTTCATTTCTTCTTCTCTCTTTCCGCCACTGCCGAACATTTTCTTCTTCTTCAATTCTTCTTCTCTTCTAATTCTTCTCCTTCTTCTGTCCTTCCTTTACTGTGAAACTTCTTCTTCTTCTTCTTCTTTCCTTCCTTCAATACCAAATGTTTCTTGTTCTACTTCTGATCTCTTATTAATTAATCGTTTAGCAATCTTTTTTTTAATTGTTAATTGATTTCTCAATTTTCTTTTGTTAATTGTTGTTAATTGTTTTTGTTAATTGTTAAATATAGAATTATTTATGTTAACTAGTTGATTTGTGAATAAGATTATGATAAATTTGTTTGATATCTAGTTAATTATTTTGGATAGAGATACAATTAGGGTTTATAATCCAAATGAACTCAAATTTAACCCGAATGAACCCAAATTATTAAACCAAACCAATCCGAATTGTGAATCCGCATCGAACCGAACCGAAATAATTTTGGTTTAGTTCGGTTCGGGTTTGTATTTTCAACCCGATTGGGTTCAATTCACCAACCCAATTGGGTTGTAACCCAAACCAAAATCCGAACAACCCGAACCGAAACCTGATTTACCCACCCCTACTCCAGAAGTTCACTGATTCTATTAAGGAATTTAAAGATTCTATTCAGGAATTTAAATTCTACATTATGGCCCCAACTAAAACCACGTTGCTAATAAAATTACAAAATGTATATATACCTAAGTTACATTTTGAAAAATCTTGACCGCTTAATGTGTTAGATTCTTATCCCACCGATGATGTTTAATTTGTCCAAAAGTAGAAACTAATGGGAAATTGATTGAATTGGTTTGCTTAGGATAATGGGCAACCAGAACAAATGGTATTGGGGACTGTTTGTGGAGGAAAAATTAAAAATAGAACAGGGAATGCTCTGCACTTATGAAAAATGGAAAATTTGAAAATTGAAGACTGCTGGTCTAGGCCTCTAGGGATTGTAAAGTTATAAAATCAATTAAACTAAAATAAATTAAAATCTTTTTAATAGAATAAGATAGTAATTACATCAAGTGATTTTTTTTTAATTCAATTGTTTGGAGTACATTAATACTTTTGATAGCAACAAATAAAATTCAAATCATTATTGAAATATAGAATACATTTTTTTAACTACATTGAATTTAGTTTCATTAAAAGAATATGTTATATTGTAAATCGATTATACTTAAGCAATAAAATTTGAAGTAGAGCCAGATATTCAATTGAAATTGTTAGTAAATTTTCAAATCAAAAATTATATAACTAATAATCCAAAATCAATATAATTAAATTGGGACAAATAAAACACTACTAGATTTTTTGTTATTGAATTTAAGCATTTTTAAAAAAATATTATAATATGAGACACTTATAATTAACATTAAAATATATTGGATTGTAAGCACTATGGATGAGTTTAGCATATTGTTTTGTACTATATTTATTAGCTATATTATATTATGGTGTATTGTATTAAAGTATATTTTGTTTCGTATAGTATGAATTGTATTATGTAAAATAATATTATTTTATATTAATGTTAACATTAAATTAATATTATTTTAAATTCATTAACATTTTAGAGGTTTATTATTAATTTTTGAAATCAATTATGAAATAATTATATATATATATAAATTAATTTTTATAATAAAAAATGATTTAATAATAAACTATTATTAAACAATAAAAAATTACAATATTATGTTATTTATTAATACTGTTATATTACAATATAATGTATTTCCATATATTAGTTATTGTAATATAGGATAATAGAGTCGAACATAATTTTTTAATTTAAATTTATTTTAAAATTAAGTGTGTTTGTAAATAATAAATTATTAAAATAAAATTTATAAATTTATTTTTACTTAGTATAACGATAATAAAATGATTCTATGTAATGAAAATAAAATAATGTATTATCATTTGTTTATTAGATATTTCAGTTTATTAGTATCTTATATTATTATTTAAATTATTATGTTTATTTAAATGTAAATATAAACTAATATTTAAGAAATTTAGAATTATCAAATAATAAAAGTTAAATGATTATATTTAAAATATGAGTAGTATTTTAATCCAATACAACCTCAACTCCACCTTTCATGAGTTTGTTTTATACAACTTTCATTGTATATCATGTAATACATGCTATGGACAATGTCATCATCTGAGATTAATGAAACATTCTTATTTAATAGAAAATGATATCAATGGTGAAAATAAATTAAATTAAATTTATCCCCTATGACTATTATACCATTAACAACAATTGTGTTAACATTATCTAGTGCATTAGACAAGTGCTGACGAGCAAAAGTAATATAATATTCATCACCTTTAACATATCACTCTTAACTATATAGTAATTAATCCTAATTAGTATCTATTTTAGTGTTTTATGTAATAGAAAATAGTAAGTGTTAGAGTCGATTTGAATAAAAATTGGTACTTTTAATTACACATAATAGACGCTATATTTAATTGTATATATCGTGAAATTGGGATAAAAAATTTATTACTAATCACTTGGTTTGTTGTAATGTGTTGGTGTTTGAACTTTTATATAAAAATATCTTATATTTTGAGCATGCAAGAACTAACACAGTTAATTAATTAATTTATTTTTAAAGTTACTAGTGTCATCATACCACACTACTAACACAAGTCCAATTTATCAAAAGCCCATGTTATGAGTAAAATAATGATAATAAAAAACTAGCATTCTTTTGGGTGAATTTTTTAAATCACCCATTTGCAACCATTTAACTGTTTAAGCCAGTTGTATTTTTTGTATTAGATATATGTGACACATTTTTATTGGTTAAATAGTCAAGTCCTAAGCTGGAAGTTACGAAAACAGTAATTAGGTAGGGATGGCAAAATGCGGGTTTGGGCCAGGCTTTTCAAGCCCAGGCCCAAGCCCATTAAATTATAAGCGTGAGGGGCGGGCCTGGCCAGGGCTCATTGCGGGCCAGCCCGGGCTTCTAATTATTTTTTTAAAAAAGTTTTAATTATTGTAAACTTGAAATGAATTAATAATAATTAAGTTGTTATAATTAATAATGAATTAAAGAAAATAAATATTTTAAAATAAAATGATAAATAAAGCAAATAAAAGTTTATAGATTTAATTTTTTTAGTATTGAATTCTCGAATTCAAGTATTTAAAAGAGAGTTTAATATTATAATTTTAACTTTTTTATTCAGTATTAACATAATAAACTAGAGAATTAATTTCTCTTTTTTATTTTTCATTATTTTTAAATTTTAATTTATTATTCTAATTTATAATAAATAAAGAAAATGAAACAAATAAAATTTTAAAGATTTAATTTTTTGTACTTAATTCTCCAATTTAAGTATTTTTTTTTATCAATTAATACTTAAAAGAGAATTTATTATTATAATTTTAAATTTTTTTATTTAGTATTAATATATAAATTAGGAAAATAATTTTTTTTCTTTATTTTTTAAATTTTAATTTATTATTTTAATTTATAAATTTATTTTAAAAAAAAAATTAGAGAACTTGGGCTTGGCCCGAACTTTTTTCTTTGAGCCCTTATCCAGACCCTAATGTGAAAAACCCATACCAAAACCCTTGAGAATGGGCCGGGCCGGCGCAAGCTTTTTTGCCATACCTATAACTAGGGAAACCATATATATAATAGTAGTTAAACCTAAACCTACGTCGTTTAGCAACTTACGAAATGAGAAACGCAATTGCTGGAGGAGCAACGAGCCGACGAGATAAGCTCAAGTTCACCGTGTTTTTGTTGAACCCTTTGAAGACCCGAAACCCTAGGTTTGTTTTTGCGTTCCCTAATCTATTGACTGCATATTTTTCTGTGTCTACTTTCGTTATGAACTGCTCAGGCTAAGTGTTGGACGAAATTCCTAAGTGAGTTTATGTAATGGTTGCTCTTGTATTTATTCTGTTATAGAAGGTTTTGCTTTGGGTGGTTAAATAGAGAAGAGATTAGACATTGAACTTTATGCACTTGTCTGTTCAAGTAATCGGTTGCTGAGGTACATGTACTTCGAATGGCTTCATTCATCTACGGAGATATCATAACATTTTTTGTCTAATGTGGGTCTTATTTTTGTTAATTTGTCTAAAGTGAAGGCTTTTTTGACTTTTCTTTCTTTGATTTATTTATTTATTGGTGTATCGAAATTCTGTGTCTAAACTTCTTTTTGATAAGTTCTTTAAGATTACTAATTTGAAGAAAAATGTGCTAGAAAGTGAGTATGAGAGGGAACGATGTTTGGGCAAGGGGTGATTGGTTTGCTCGGTTCATGAAGGACCACAGCTATAATGGCATGTATCAATTTCGCAGCCTAATTGGCAGGTAAGCTCATTTCTTGATTTCCTTCAATTTTAACTTCCATTTTACTGTCTTCAAGTAGCAGGTAACTTAAATAAAAATAAAATTGGTAGTGATTTGCTTTAAGTGAATATGGATAGTATATCACATGTGTGAAGATTGTATTTGTTATATGAAAATCCTTAATAACTTTAATAATTAATATATATACATATATATATACACACACACGCACACTCTCAAACCTGATCGTGGAATGTATTTCTTAATATCTGAGTTTGGATCAACACATCTTTTGCCATGCAATTTGACAAGTTGTCATGTCCTCATGCTGCTCTATTATAAGTTCTGCCAATTTGCGTAGGTGTTTTCAGAGAATAAGTTAATCTAGTTTCAAGAACATGCCTTACTATAGGGCGTAGAGTTTCTAAGCAAAGGCAAGTGCAATTATAGTTATCTATTTCATATCCTCCATGTCAGCGGGGCTGGTCCATTTCCTCTAAATTCTTTCAATACCTTGGGGACATTTATCCTATTAATGACATCCACATATTATAAGTGGAGAAAACTGATTTTTTGATTATTGAAAAATCAAATCTTTTGTATTATTTCATTGATGATCTCAGTAACCTACCTGTTGCAGTTGTCTTCTGTGGATATGTGTTTCTCTTTTAAGCTGTTATAGTGACAATTTTTAGCTCTTGTTTCAGTTGTTAAAGTTATTGCAAGCACACGCTCCATTGATCTCCTTAAATTCAGATATATATGTATAGTTAGCTATTCAAACAACCACACTGGTATTCAACTTCAATATTCAGAAACATGGCTAAAGTGAAGCTTCATGGGGCATGGGCGAGTGCATTTTGTTACAGAGTGATATGGGCTCTGAAATTGAAAGGCATAGCATATGAATACATTGAAGAAGATCTCTCAAACAAAACTGCTTTGCTTTTGAAGTATAATCCAGTTCACAAGAAGGTCCCAGTGCTTGTTCATGACGAAAAACCAGTTTGTGAGTCCATTGTTATCCTCGAATACATTGAGGAGATGTGGCCAGAGAATCCCTTGATGCCAAATGATCCTTACGATAGAGCTCTGGCTCATTTTTGGATTAAATTTGCTGAAGACAGGGTTTGCTTCAGAACTCTAGCTAATACGTTTATAAGTTCATTTTTCTCATGTTTATTTGTTATTAGAGAAAATGATTAATAACCCCCATTGTATGTCGAAATTAATCATTTCTTCTTTTACCAATCAAAATCTTCATTGTATAAAAAAAAATTCTGTTAACTTTCAACTTTTTGTGTCTTTTACTAATTTACCCCTGGAAAGTTTTTATTAATCAATGTTGCATTTGATTGAAAGGCAAAAGAAGTTGAAAGTTTAACAGAATTTTTTTAACGGCAGGGGAAATTTTGAAGGCTTTAGAAATATGAGGAAGAAAAGCATTAATTTACCAAAACAACATTGAGGTTTTGTTGTTCATTTACCCTTTATCATTACAACGTAGTGGTTAACCTCTAGCATAAAGATGCTTGAGAAATGACAAGGGTATGTGCTGTCCAGGTCTTTTAGCTCATGCATATTATTAATCATGTGGTGATATTTTGACAGGGAGCTACTGTTTGGAAAATGTTTCGTAGCGTACAAGATCAAGAGAATACAATGAAAGAAATCTTAGAAATGCTACAAACCGTTGAAGAACATGGCTTAGGAGAGAAGAAATTTTTCCATGGAGACAAGATTGGCTTAGTTGACATAGCGTTTGCTTCCATTGTTCATTGGTTGCAAATAATTGAAGATGTGGCAGGAATGAAACTATTTGAATCTCACAAATTCCCTAACTTGTACGAATGGTTTGAAAATTTTAAACAAGTCCCAGAAATTGAAGAAAACCTTCCTAATCGGGATGAACTGTTGGTATTTTTCAGACGTCGCCGGGAAAAGTTGGTGGCCACTTCCTGATTGCGTGGCGCAAAATTTGTCCGTGCAATTGTATTGGTCTTAAAATTTGTTAATTAATTTGTTAGCTTAGTTTTTTATTGTCTTGTATGCTCAATTGGGAGGCCGCTGCCTTGCTGGGTACTTTGATGTGGATTTGAATAATAAAAGGGACTCTACTTTATATTTATGAATTGTTGCATGTATTTCGTTAATTAATTATTAATGGACTACTTACGGTCATGTGTTGGTTGGGAGAAAGTTTGGATGTTGACATGGACCAATGACTTGACGACACATGCCAAAGAAAGCTAGTCAAGTCAACTCACTTGACCGAACGGTAGTATAGCTTTCGAAGATAAGTGGATAAGCTTCCTGAGGAAAAAGACGATTTTCCTAAATATGCACAGCATCAAGAAAGATTATGGAAACCTAAATTTTGATGGCTAAAGCCAGCACATGAGTAGTGTATGCTATCGTGAGAAAGAATTAAATATTTTCTTTTTCATTAAGAATAAGAAGTCAATAGGAATATAAATTCTTTGAGAAAAACTATAAAAAGAGACCACAATAGATTGTTCTTTACTATCCTCTAAAAAGTAGTGGAACCAAAAAGTTAAGAGATTGTTACATGCCCAGCTATGGTAGCTAAAAAGAGGCTAAAGATTTTCTTATCTTTTAAGATCATGGATGTTACCATCAAAGGACAAGAGGCAAAGATATTAAAATAACATTACTTGTTGAGGCCAAAATAATGAAAATTCTACAATTACTAAAGTACTCTTAAAAAAACTCTTATATAAGATCTACATATTCAATTTTGAAAAGCTCTCTCAATCTCTCTCCTTTTTGCTCTATCCAACTTTAGGGATTTTTTCCAATTCTAATTCCTTGAGAGGCTACTTCATCTTCTTCTTCATTTGTTTCTAGAGTTTCTTTCTCCATTTTTACACCTCTATAGAAGATTTTGACCATCTCATCTCTCAAAGAATCATTTTCCCTTATTCTTCTCTTAGAATACTTTTTAATCTTCATAAAATCCACATCTCTTTCATATCATTATTCCTCATAAACAATCTTTAATAAGGTTTTATTCATATTGTAAAATAAATCATAAAATACTTTATTTATATAATGGATTGGAGAATAGTACTTTAACAAATGTAGGCAAAAGGGCCGAACCATTTAAAATCTTGTGTTTTCTTTATTATTTATGTTTATTCTCTGTTTAGTGGGATGATGATAATGATCAAATCGTATTTTATATATGAGCTCATTGGAAGTACACTACAAGCTCTACTAAGCTCCTAGGTAAACTCTTTAAAGCTATTTTTCAGTTCGCCAGATAGACTCCTTGAACTCTCTTTATTAATTTTTAAACTAAATCCCACCAGCTCTGCACAGCTTAGCTCCTAGATCATCTCAGTTCACCTTTTAAATTACCTCAATTCATTTCCTAGATCATCCTCAGTTATATTTCCTACCACAAACAACCAAAAAACACACCTAAACCTTTACTAGCCAAATCCCCCCTCAAATATAAATTTTATTTGTTTAAATTGGATTTCATCTCAATCTGGCGAGGACAACCACTAAATAATTCAAATTGGATTCTAGCGAAAATCCAGTCAAAACATGTATCATATATAATATTTAACATCACCCTAATGATCAATACAAATGCACCTGGATTTGTTCGTAATAGTACCCAAAATGGAAAAAGCATAACAAGCAACACTTGCACACTCGAGGCTCAATAGAAATACAAAAGTCACAATTCCAACAACAAAAAATGATCATCAGCACTAATTTTTTCTGCAAGCCACCAAACTGGAAAATGCCGCCAAGTAAATTAATTAGCCGCTGCGACTTGCCCGCTTAAGCTTATCCAATGCTGAGAGTTCATTATTCTTCGAGGATTGGTTATTGTAAATGTCTTTTAGAGTAATTTCAGGATAGAGCGGAGGATTTTCTTCTGATAGCAACTCTTTAATTGGACCATATCGTCTCGAGCAACTATTATTCATGAAAAAACTTCCAATTGAAATTCTGGAGCCATCCTTATTTGACAGCACTCTATGATAGGCACTCTTGAACTTATCATTGGTAATTAGCTGCATAAACACAAACACGTTGGTAATCAGCTGCATAAACACAAACACGCTTTACATAAACCATAATTAAGTTATCTAACAGAGATTCATGCTCAGGTGTAGACGTTCACATTAAATTTTGTGGAGATGATTCTTTCACAGTACTGTAAAAGAGTGTGTCCACACAAGATTTCGTGCAAACGTCCCACCTGAGAAATTTCAATTTGATGGATTGTATTTCTTAATAAGCTATCTAACACACACTTGCCTGCATCATGTAGCCTAGGTTTACAACCAGAGCTCCAGGAACAGGGGCAATGTCAAACCATTGATCTTCACGAAAGAATTGGAGGCCACCAATTTGATCTTGTATGAGCACAGTGACAAATCCAGGGTCAGAATGTGTTGCTATGCCGATGGTCAATTCTGGTTGAGGGCACTCCGGGTAGTAACTATTCCCAATAGTCATTTCCTCTACACAACCTGTCTTTCAGGTAATTCGGGTCAAGCCCTAAAGCTTCAGATAAAAGTTCAAACAGAGTGTCCCCTGTTTTCCACATTAGGCTGTTGTACGTGATCATTATCTCTCTGCAAATTGATAAAGACAAAAAATAATCACTACCACAAGAAAGGGAGAATGACATTTCGACCTTTCGAAATTATTTTTTTTATTAGGTTAACATCTAGGTGAAATGAGAGTAATAAAAACTTACTAGGAGCCCAAGTGGTGCAAAAAGTTATAAGAGATATGTAAGTGTTATCCACTGTAAAAGACATAAAATCAGTTGGTCATTTTCCACATACCTGCAAGCTTCAGGCAAATCTTCAGGATTGGAAAAATCTCGATCCATAACACAACTCAAAGTATCTTTCCAAAAGAGAGTTGGTGCACTGTACAAATTTATATTTGAACAATATTTAATTTTCTTAGAGTAATCACGAGCATAATATTTCTGCTTAACCTCAACATCTTGTTCAAAGAACCTACGGATCCCATCAATGGCTTGATCCGAAATGCTTGTTGGGATTCCATGATTGATCGCTTGAAAGAAACCCCACTTCTCACAAGCACTTCTAATTTTGTCAATTACCTGAGATCGCAAACTTGAATCTTTGGCTATTCCTTGAAGGTCTATGATTGGGATGCTGATTTTGGGGTCCCTGCAGATCGGCTTATCATCAAACTTATGTTTAGTGTGATGATCTTGAATGAAGATCTGTGGAATGGTTGTGATCCCAGCATCTGCGAGTCCCTTAACACCAGCTTTCGTGTCATCAAAAGCTTTCAACTCGCTAACTCTGTCACAAGCAATGCTTCCCATCGCTTGGCGAATTACCTTTCACTTGGTGAATTATGAACTATATGCTGACTTCTTGATGATTACTTTTGGTATATAACGTTTATATGATTGCTAGTTTGCCACGTGCAACGTGTTGAAATATAACGTCAGCACGAGATATGGAAATTTGTAAAAATTTGATTCTGCATATTTATCATTATTAAATTAATTATAAATTATCAATAATAGTCAATTCCGGGGACCACCAATTAGCGGGTGACACAGCACGAGAATAGACTGGGCTGCTGCATTGTTTCATGTGGATAAAATTTCAATTAGCTACACTTGATTGCTGCCTGATAGTTGACGTTTCACCAACTCCATTTGTACATATTATTATGGATTTATAGTGTGGCTTAAAAGCTAGATCTTAAATGAAAAGAAAGCTTTAATGGTGAAATAAACATTTAAAAAAATTATAAAGAGACTAAAGGTTTAACAGTATGTTAACTAAAAATGATTGTAAAATATATATGCTTTATCATGTTAATTAATGCTTTCCAGTTTACATATAAAATAGATCTATTTTACAATTATTTTTGTTAGCGTTTGGGCAGTCTTTTTTGTTTTTTGTCTAATTAAGTATATCATAAGTTGATAATAGTGGTATATATTTAACTTTAATAAATTTGGCCATTTAGATTTTTAATTTTGGCACCTTCCCTGCTCAATCAACGAAAAAGAATAATTATCTCGGTAAAAATTAAAATAGAATATTTAGCAAGGACATTAACTGCAGAGATGTTATATATCAAAGCAATGTCAAAATTATTATACTTCCCTTATTAATGAGAAGAGATATATATTCAAGAGCACTAGCTTATATAAGATCAACAATCACTTCAATTAAGCCTCAGTAATACTAAACTACTTACGTGGAATCTAATCCGTACATGCAATGCTTTCTAGTCACAGCAGCTTTAGGCTTTCAGCTATAGCCTAAAATGAAACTGTCACTTGAAAATTGATTTCATTTTCAGCGGCCTCTCTCTATCCGAGCTCTAATTTTATAGGGAAATTGACAAAAATAGCCAAAAAACTTATGTATTTTTTAAAGTTAACCACTCAAACTTTTTTTTATCATAATTAGCCAAAAACATAGGTGTTTGACGAAATTACCCTCGTTATTTCATCAAATTTTCAAACCGTGCCATCCGCACAACTCAAAACGGCAAGTTATATTTCAACACAATTAACACCCAAAAAAATCTCAACACTTAATAGATCTCAACACTCCCAACAAAAGAGAAGATAAAATCATTCATTGGAAAGGATATTGAGGTTAGTTTATGTCTTTACACAAAATAAATTTTTAATGTTTTAAGGCTAGTTTTTAGGTTGCAAATTGATGTTGTTTTTGTTGTATATGTTGTTATTTTTTTTTATAAAGTAATGTAATTTGTTAATAGTAGAGTTATTTGAGTTGAGAAATAAAAAAAAGTTGAAAACAGTTAAACTCGATCGAGAATCGAAACTCAGTTATGGGCGACGGGTTGGGCGCAGTGCTGTCCGCGACATAAATATAAGCGATCGAAGTTCTTTGTATTTTTGTGCGACGGGGGGCTCGTCGCTCACTGCCGCACAAAATTGAGCCTGTCGCTCAAAAATACGGCATGTGCGGGACATGGCTCATATTTTTTAGCGACAGGAGCTCGCCGCCACTGTCACCCAAAATTGAGCGCGCCGACAAAAATACAAAGATGTGCGACAGGTTCATATTTTTGGGTAACAAGCGATCGCCGTCAACTCGCCGCCTATAATTGGTGCCGACAAAAATACAAAGATACGATGGGTACATTTTTTGACATGATAATTTTGCCTACATGTGTTCATTTTGTTTGTATAATATACCGTTTTAAAGCTTGTGACGAGACGAATAAAACTCATAACTTATTCGCCGATCTCGTCCATAGTTAAATAGAAAATTTACCTCGATTTAAGTGTGACAAACATATGTTATAATTGTTTGTGCGACATCCATATAAAATGTATGGTATATTCACTTTTACATGTTTTGCAATGTGTAACCACATTTGATTTTTTTTAATATTTTTAGGTTTAATGGATTTAGTTGTGCTTTAATTGTGTTACAACGGTTGGAAAAAGCGTTGGCAGATGGGCATATGGAGTACGTGAATGGCAATAATACAACATTTCTAGTTCAAAAAAATTATTCATTTGATCAATTTGTGGCAAGAGTTCATGATGTTTTACAGATAGATCGTAATAAATGGAATATCACGATGAAGACAACTTTGAGGTCTAATAATACAATGTATCGTACATGTTCACTTCCTATAGACATATTTAATGACGAAATGATCTAGGTTGTGTTATATATGGCTTTTGATGTGGTCAATTACGGATGCATTCGTATATTTGTTACCATATTTCCTCGAGTTCAGAACGAAGATGGTGAGCCACTTGTAGAAACTGAAACTTCTTCAGAGGAAACGCGTCTGGTAGGATATTGAAGAAGAGGTTTTACCACGAGCGGTGTCCATCCAAAGAACGTTACTCTCCACTCCACGACTACAATAACACCATTAATGACAATGGCATAACAGAAGGAGATGTTGAAGAGGAGGAGTTACCACTAACAATGCCGTCAGAGCAACGTTACTCTCCATTCAACAACAATGATTTCCGCAACAATGATGATCCTATTAATGACATCGGCAACACGAAGCAAATAATGATTGTGGGGAACTATATAATAATACTACATATAATCATTTTAATTATTCAGATCATGATGGGGGTGTCGGTCCTTCCAGTATTCCTACTAATGATGAAGATGAGGATCAGAACGATATTCCCACTAATAACAGAGACAGCCCACCCATTCCTTCAATGGCTTGTTCAAGAAGAAGGACAACAGTTGACCACCTCGCAACTCTTGCTCCAATTATGTCTTCGAACTTGGTTGCTCCAGATATGGTTAGAAATTATAATCATGATGATATTGGTGTGGGAATGTTGTTTGTTGAGAAAAATGAGTTAATCCTAGAACTGCGCAAAGTTGCCTTGAAGGGTAAGTTTGATTTTAGGATCACACATTCCACAACGAAACGCTTCGAGGCCCAGTGTTCTTCGGAATCATGTAAATGGCGTCTCCGGGCAACAAGAGCTTCGAATGAGCAAAATGTTCCGTGGTTAGTGAAACGAGTTGACAATGTACACACTTGTTGTAATGAGGTGATGGCGGATGGTGTTCGTCAAGTGAGGAGCCGAGTTGTTGGTCATATCATCGCAGATAAGTTTGTCCAGGAAAAACGGATATACACTCCGAATGACATTAGAGCTGATATACAACAGGAATACGGTGTCTAATTATCATATCAGCAGACGTATAGGGCAAAGGAAGTTGGTCTTCAAATAGTACGAAGGAATCCTTCAGAGTCATACAATTTACTTCCTAAATACTCATACGTTTTGACTAAAGCAAATGAAGGTACCATTACTCACCTCGAACGAGATGGAAATGACAATTTTCTATACTACTTTGTTTCTCTTGGATCTTCCATCAAGGGTTTCATGCAGTGCATCAGGCCCGTGATCGCTGTAGATGGCACTCATCTGAAGGGGCAATATCGCGGAAGTATGTTTGTGGCAACATGCCTAGATGGAAACAATCAATTGTATCCGTTGGCTATTGGAATCATGGATGTCGAAAATAATGATGCTTGGGAATGGTTTATGATGAAATTACATGGAGTGATTGGCGATAAACCAGATTTAGTGTTTATATCTGATCGATGCGATCGCTATCAAAAGAGTGTTTTTGTGATGATTTCGCATGGCCGCCATGGAGTTTGCTTTTATCATGTGAAAGGTAATATAAAGGCAAAATTCAAGATGTCCAAACTTATATGGGATCAATTTGAGCCTGCTTTCATAAACGCAGCAAAAACATATGGACATGAAGAATTTAAAAACCAACTTGAAGGGTTGTGGCAGCTCCATGCGGGCGCGACAGACTATTTAGAGAATAATGTCGGCACATGTAATTGGGCAAGGTCTGAGTTTGACGGTCGGAGGTATAGTATTCTTACCACCAACATTGCGGAGAGTGTTAACTCTTTCATGAGGGAACCGCGAAAATTTCCGATTACTCATCTTATCGATCACTACAGAAAAACACTGCAGCAATGGTTTTATGATAGAACAAATGTAGCCGAATCGATGAGTACCCGTCTAACAACATGGGCAGACGAAATTGTGTCTGACAGGAGAACTGTGGCCGAAAGACTGACTGTTCGTCCTGTGTCCCAGTTTCGATTTCATGTTCTGGGTGGTGGTATTAAGGAGGGGATTGTTGACATACGCGAGAAGACTTGCTCCTGTAGAGTATTCCAACTTGATAAGCTTGTCTGTGCACATGCAATTGCTGCTTGCCTAACCGTGCGAGTGGATTACATAAGTCTTTGTTCTGCTTTTTACACCAAGGATTCCTTAGTGATGGCTTACGCACAACCAGTTGAGCGGTTGGCGACATGACAGATTGGGAGATTAGGAGGAAATCGAAGGAATTAGAGTTAACCCGCCAATTGAAGCACCACCATCTGGTCGTCGTCCTGAGCGCAGAATACCCTCCGCTGGTGAGGATGGAAATAGGAGAACTGTTAGATGTGGGCGATGCAATGAAATGGGGCATAATCGCAAGAAATGTAAGAATCCCATTGTGTCGAATCAAAACTAATTGTATCATGATAAATACTTTTGTGTTTTCAACATTTATTATTTATTTATTGCAACATTATATATGGTGAGACATCTAGTCTCAATTATATTATATGAATTATGTGTATAGAAGAAAAATAACATGTACGTAAATATTCAAATGAAAACAATGGTCTAAAGTGTAATATCACCATTAAATATGTCAACAGCAATCTTTTTCCTAAAGTATTGTCCATGGCTACTACTAAAATTAAGTTTGAGCCCGAACATTAAATACATTGTAAACATCAATAAAAACACTCCGCAATCCCCAGTTCAGGCTCTTGTTGTGGCACATTTTTTACTACTTTCACCTTCCATTTTTGGTACTTCAGAATCCTCGTGTCGGATGTCGTAGAATCCAACATATTCCAACCAGCGAGGAAAAACAACTTCAAATGGCTTGAAGTTGTGCGCATACGTTTTATCATCCCGAGACTCTGCCAACGAATCATAAATCCAGACATTCTTTTTTCGCAAGTCCACTCGGGCTACTATCCAATGGTCGCTAGCCAAATTGACAGAACAAATACCGAGTAAACACATCAACATAAAAACAAACTTACATATTTTGGCGACGGCATTATATAACTTTAATATTATATATTAATTCTTACCATATCAACGTCGGTGAACCGCTTCGACATGATGTCCGACCGCCCATCAATATAGCTATTGAAGTTGTAGCTATATTGTAATGAAGTCAAATCACAATCACCGCTGCGTTCCATAATTGCTTCAAGAACACCTAGTACATATATATTACGTGGAATGAAAGTTCAAATTAAGGATTGAAAGCATTAAGAGATATAACATTGTAATCAATTATTGTAAGCTTTTTGAACTCATTACCCAAAAAAAGGAATCTGTGTGCGTGACACGTTGAGATAAGGCATTTGGGTATTGTCTTTGCTTTGCACTAATTAACCGGAAGTACTCATGGATATGCTGTAGGGAAAAAAAAAGGACAATTGTTAATAATAGAAGATAGTACAAAGAAATTGAAAAAGTAAACACCAACATCACTTACCTCATCCCCCAGCCACCCAAGTGACGAATGACCCAACAGAATTTGAAAAAATTCGTGTGACTGTTGGATTGTGCGATCCACTGTGATTTCACCGGCAAACCACTGATCGAACTCATGGAAATGTGTTGGATCCTCAAGTCCTCTTAGTGGATTTATATCCACACTTGTTTTTTCGTCAATGTCATGGTCAATAATTTCGATTCTGGACTGCGGATTCACATTCCTTCCTCTCTTGAAAGGAGGAATCATGTACGGACTATGAACCATATACGACGGCCGATAAGGACGTCCGAACTGACTTATGCCCGGAGGTGCCTTCGTCAAAATTTGAATGCTCTCACCACTGAGGTCACCGCAAAAGCTGTACAATGACAACGGACTGTGAGCAGGATGACTAACATCAGTATGAACTCCAACGTCATCTGGGGCCTGTCAAATGGTCAATAAAAACATATTGAACTCATGTCGCACAAAAGTATAGTATAAAGAATCACAAGATACAACGCGATAAAGTTGCTCACTGTATACGACCGTCCAATCGGGGATTCGTCGTGCGACCAATTGGATGTACTCTCGCTGTTTGAGCGAAAAAGTCCCATGACGAGTTTTCTAAACTCCCTTTGTTCTTTGCGCTCTGCATTGAATGCAGACTTAAGCTCTAAGAGGTTACGATCAATACTGTTCATCCGCGTAATGAAATACTCGTCACAGAACTTTGTGCTTGACTGTTATCAACAAACACAAATGCAACGACACTTTGTTAACGGCATATATCAATTTGCATACAAGAAATGAAAATGAGCGTTGATGAGGGTGTTACCTCCCCATCATGCCGGTGACTCTGTTCATGTGAGCGATCGTCATTTTCACATCGCATCTTGTCTCTTTATCGGGTCTTCTGCTGCTCATGATCGTCGGGCCGTCAAGGAGTGGATCTAGCTGCTCATGTGTTCCACCTGTGTACTCTCGTGCTCTTGTACTAGGCTTGGAATATTGTCGCATTGATTGTAGGTTCATACCGCAGAATAGATAACAATAAACCCATTTGTTTACAAGGTATCGTATTGAGTTTCAATGTTATTTGTAAATTTTTACTCAAGGAAACTTACGTTAAGAACCCATCTTGGGACGTGTGGCACTCTATCCTCCACGGCCTTCCAATACCCTTTTGCCATCTCCTTTGTACTTGGCTTGATGGTTTGTATAACATTCCCCTTGCGTACAGTAGACATAATTTAATGTTCGAATATTTATATAGTCATTAATAATATAATTAAATCTTTTTTTATTCATGTAATACTTACAATACGAGTGTTGTCATTTGAGATATGCATGCACGACCCACAACTTATTTTCGACGATGAAAATGCCTTCCATTTTAATATGCGGGGAATTTTCTTCCTTGTCTGCACGGCCCACTCGGATGGCACCCTCTCGATAACTTCATAAAGCCAAGCCTGCAATAATCAATGTGACACAGTTAAATAAAATTAGTTCGTATATATATAAGTACACAAACGAACTTAAATTTCTTTTCCTACTCACCTGTACTCCATGACTAAAGCCGTAGATATTGTATTTCTCAATCTTATGAGAAGGATCTTTCTCGTGCTCGGCCTGAAATTTCTCAGCCTTTTGGTTCAATGCATTATCAATGCTGTTGTATACCGTTTCCCATGATATTCGACCCCATGGAAGACTTCTAAAGTGCTCGACATTATCAACATGATTCAACAATTGGAAATCAGCCTGACTGTTATCCTTTCTACCATTCAGCACCCTATCGGCAAAGTAATATAATGCAATTTTCAAGGCATCAACGTCGTCCATGATATCAAAGTTCAAATTGGCAAAAGCAATATCCAATTCTTTTAGATTCAAGTGTTTAAATCTACCATCAAAATACTGACGGAGTAACCTATGATGCACTGGTGGAACAGGTGGTATGATGTTTTGACCACCTGACAAATGACCCAGTAACTAAACACCACTCCCAATCGATAAGCGTGTTAATTGCTCTCCTATTTGAAACCACAATTGATTCTCATCGGTTTTCTTATGTGCCACTTGTCTAAGCAATAAATTGTGGATTATAACACCATGAATGCATAACTCTCTAAACTCAAAATCGTCGAAAACATCATTCTTGAATAATGACAACTGTTTTTTCGTTAACTTACGACGGATCGCTTCGATGACTCTTTTAAATTTTGATGTCTCAGTAATACGGCCCGGAAAATGATTATCAAATCCCAACTTCATTACGCCTGCATCCTTCCTCGGGCCTGGCGGATTACGCTTCGCAAAACTCTTTTTCGCCATTTATCTATAACAAATTGAAATTTCGATCAATTATTAGAATTCATACTTATTAATAAAAAAAAAACATAACAAAATTTATTTATGCAAATTACGCAAAGGAAACATGATCACACAGTCTCAATGTTTTGGTAAAACTAGCAATGCGAGGACCAAAAACCTATTGGACATGGGTGCTGTAATTTTGTGCGACGGGCTGTTCGTCGCCCAAAATTTTGGGCGACGGATTCCCGTCGCACAAAATTACAGCACCTATGTTTCTACGTTTTTGGCCGTCGAACTAATTTATTAGTGACGGGAGCACCGCGCTCTCCGAAATTTTGTGCGACGACCATCCGTCCCTATGCAGCACATAGAGAGCTCATGAGTCCCATCGCATGTTATTGTGTGGGACGGCCAAAGACCTATTGAACATGGGTGCTGTAATTTTGTGCGATGGGCTGTCCGTCGCCCAAATTTTTGGGCGACGGACAGCCCGTCGCACAAAATTACAACACCCATGTCCAAAAGTTTTTTGGCCGTCCCACACAATAACGTGCGATGGGAGAGAGGCGCTCTATGTGCTGCATAGCGACGGATGGTCGTTGCACAAAATTTCAGAGAGCGGTAAGCTCCCGTCGCACAATAATTTGGCTGACGGCCAAAATTTTTTTTACATAGTTGCTGTAATTTTGTGCGACGGACACTCGTCGCCCAAAATTTTGTGCGACGGACACCCGTCGCCCAAAATTTTGTGCGACGGATGGTCCGTCGCACAAAAACACAGCCGGACCCACCCAATTGGCCATACCCACCAGCGCAAGGCTTGCGCGCGAGGATGGGCGACAGGCAGGGCTGTCGCCCAGCCTCGCGCGTGAGCCTCGCACAAGCATTGCTGGCGGCAAAAGGCTGTCGCCCGTCAGCCTCTCGCGCGAGGCTCGCGCAAGACGCGCGCGCTGGCGAGCGCGCCATCGCCGTCGCCCTCAGCAAGCGAGGCTCGCGCAAGCATCGCGCGCTGGGCGACAGCGCGCCGTGCTCGCCGCGAGCGATGCTTGTGCGAGGCTCACGCAGCGAGGCCGGGCGACCACACGTCGCCGCGCGAGCCTTACCTCCCTCCCACCACAATTTCTTCTCCTCCCTCCCACCCAAATTCCTTCTCCTCTCCTTCAACCCTCCACCAAAACAACATCAAACAACAACAACCACCACCACCAAAACAACATCAAACAACATAAAACAACAACAACACACATCCACAAAACAAGAAAACACAACACAACAACAACATAAATCATTTATGTCGAATTTCATACCTAGGGTTTTTGAAGTTGAATCTTTGATTTTTAGATTTCTTCACTTCTATTGGACTTGATTTTAGTGTGATTGTTGTTGTTCGACGTGAGATCTAGTGATTGCCGCTGATGCTTGACGCCGTCGTTCTTCTCCAGTGCGGGCGATTGGTGAGGAAGTGTTGAGAGATTTGCTTCCGTTTGCCAAAATTTGGGTGAGAATGAGAGGGCTAGAATGGTCCAAAATTTTGTGGTTTGGCTAATATTGAAAGAAAAAAAGTTGTGTGGTTATTTGTGTATTTTGCATAAATTATTTGGCTAATATTGTAAATTTCCCAATTTTATAACAAGGCAGCTAAATAAGATGATTTAGATGGCAACGGCGTCTGTAGGATTTATTGTCTGTAATCCCTCATTATCTACGTTCTGATCACTTCCTATGTAGAGGATCGACAAGAGCAAATTGTAGCACGCGTTCGCAGCACTAATAATTGTTAAACTCTTATGGTGCGTTTACTTTCTGGATTGGGGAATCGGAATGATTGATGGCGTTTACTTCGTAAAAATAGAGCAGGAATCGAAATCGGAATCGTGGGACCCACTATTATTTGGGAATGAGGAATGGGAGATTGATTCCCATGGGGGAGGTGGGAATCAATCTCCCATTCCCTGGAATTCCCATTTTGCCCCTCCCCAAAATTAAAAATACCCACTTTATCTTCATTTGTAATTAATTAATATATTATTATTATAATTAATTAATTTACTATTATAATAATTATTCATATAATTATTGTAATTAATTCATATATTATCATCAATTAATTCATATAATTATTACTATTAATTAATATATAAATATATTATTAACAATAATATATTAATAATTATAGTTTTTGAATAAATAATCACAATAATTAATATATTATTATTATAATTAATTAATTTACTATTATAATAATTATTCATATAATTATTGTAATTAATTCATATATTATCATCAATTAATTCATATAATTATTACTATTAATTAATATATAAATATATTATTAACAATAATATATTAATAATTATAGTTTTTGAATAAATAATCACAATAATTAATATATTACTATTATTATAATTAATTCATTTATTATTAATAATAAATAATTAATATAAAAATTACTATTAATTATTATATTAATACATTATTAATAATAATATGTTAATAATTGTAGTTTTTGAATAAATAATCGCAATAATTAATATGTTATTATTATTATAATTAATTCATTTATTATTAATAATAAATAATTAATATAACAATTACTATTAATTATTATATTAATACATTATTAACAATAACTATTAATAAAAAAATTATTTTGACTAAATAATCAAAATAATTAATATGTTATTATAATAATTAATAATATAATTATTATAATTAATTAGTATATTATTATAATTAATTAATTTTAAAATTAATTAATATATCAATATATTATTGACAATAATTACTAATAATAATAATTTTTTAATAAATAATCACTATAATTAAAATATAAAATAATAATTATGACAATAATTCATTAAATACTTTTTAGTAATTTGTTACAATCTAATTCATTCCGATTCCGATTTCAAGACAAAGTAAACACATCAATGGCAATCCATCTCATTCCGATTTCAATTCATATAGTTCAAGTAAACAACTTATTCTGATTCCCATTTCAGCTCATTCTAATTCCAGCTCATTCTGATTTCAGTTTAGTAAACGCAGTATTATAATAGTTGTCAAGCCTACTAGCACCCAAGGTTTTAGCAAAAACGCCTTTGTTTGCCAAAATGAAAAAGATGTTAAAAATGCTTCCAATTCTGACAAAAAAATAAATTATTGCTGATACATGGTACTCCATCCGTTCAAAAAAATGAGAGCTTGAGTATTCATCACATCTGTACCTAGCAAGCCCTTCCATAAGACCTAATAGACAGAATTGTGGAACGAGCCAAAACATGCTCATATTTTTATCTTGTTTGAGCTTTCCCAACCTGTGAACCTCAGCCCGCCATGCCACTAAACAGCAAATTGTAGACATCACCATTCCAATGAACGTTCTCAATACTTGAGCTTGTCTTTTCTTAGTTTCCGGAACAAATTTGGAAATTAATGTTTTTGACAGATAAGAGATCGTTGCACGAATTATGTCTTTAAAAGTAAGTAGAAAGATTAAGAATCTTTCAGAACTCATGTTGGCTCCCGCCGCAGTGAAAAATGTATTTCTATTGTGAGAACCAATCCAAACACGATGAAGCTAGACCACAATGGCAACAATTTAAGAAGAGATTTTGACTCCCTGACCTGGGCCACAGTGCAAAGTGTGCCTGCCTTTTCTTGTTCTCCAGAAGTACTTGATGTCTCTATAATTGCCGCTTTGTCCATCCATCTGTAATTCAAACAATTAATTTATTGGTAATTTTTTTAGGAAAATAAAAAGCGACAGCTCATGGTTTGGTAAAATGATCACACAGACTCTTTTATAAATACACCTCTTTAGACAAACCTTAAAGGTTAGAGGGACCATTTCTGAACACAAAAAGATCAGTGTGTCCATAAAGAGGTCTATGTGATAATTACTAAAAATAAGAGGGTCTCTAACAATTTTACCAGACCATGGGCCGGGTGTAGGTATATACCGAGTAATTTGATTCGGGTGACAAGCGACGTTTCCTCATCATTCTTCAAGAACTACTGCGGAGAAGGAGGATAATCGAGATGCTTTTTCTTCTGAGGAGGTTTTAACAAACGATTATAGCAAAACGGCCAACAAGAGGTATTTCTCTACTATGATAAAAGTGAACACCCAACAACAACACGATCAAACTGCCAACAACAATGTGAACATGAAAGTCTTCTCCCATGTTTTCCTATTATTTGCATAGAATGCCGCAGCCTACACCACGCACACTGTGCAACCGCCACCACACTCTTTTCTGAACCATTACTCGATTCTCATATGGATTTTTTGTTCTCCCGCCATCACCATGTGCTCTTAATTGATCGGCAAGGAATGGTCCCAAAAGAGGTGCCACTCCAACTTCACCCACTGCTAACAGGATAATTCTTATCATGTTGAGTAGCTCAAAGTTGGTTTTTGACAATTCAAAGTTGGTTTCTGAAAATTCTCTGGACGCTGTATAGAACAATAGCCCCAATGCCTGTAGCAAAAATTGTTGGAACGAATTGTACAGCATGACATGATGATCCTAAAGTTGCTTTTCTTAATCATTATTATAATAAGAATGGAGTCAAAATGAATAAATGCCATGTCAATTGTAAGTTAACTATTAGGATCTCTATCATTAATTTTATATTTATAAGGGTAAGGTTCCTAATATCTTCTTATTACGTATATTGTTTTTCTACATGCTGTGAAATTTAACATATACTGCAAAATAATAATTTTTAAATTTAGCCTAAAGTTCTATAGTGTCCGGGTCTGCCAATGGATATATACTTCTTGCAGATGATAGATATATGCTTTAATTTTGCCTTTGTTTGGAAGTTTAGCAAATTTAAAACATATTAACTTACAAATACATGGGCGATGTTGAAAATAGCAGCTGTGAAAAGTCAAAAGCCATGTTAGCATGCCACATAAGAAACTATCATTTGGAGCAAGTGATGTGGAGAATAATTTGGATTTAATTAGTTGGCAAAATGGTTACACTGATGAATATCAAGACACACATGCATGAAGGATTGGCGTTTAGAAGCTTCATAATGATTGGATGATGATTGCTTGAGCAACGGGTCATTTTTCTTTATTTCCTGTATACCCTCTCTTGCTTTTGTCCTTTTTGTTTTGTTTGTATATAAATAGTCAGCACTATGTATCTTGTTATTATTTAAGAAATCATCACTGGTTTTGTGCTCTGCTTATAAAGTAATTCCTTATGAATTTAAGTTGGTATCAGAGCCAACCTTGAGCTATGGCAAGTAGTAGCAATACACAAACCAACATGAATCCGAGAGAGCAAGCTGATGACTTGAATCAAAATCCATTTCAGAACAGTGAGCATCAAAGCTCAGGCATTGACCCAATAAATCCAAGGACAATGAACACATCTCAAAATCAGCACATTGATAACAACATTTACGTTTTTACTACCCCCATCAAACTAACCCAAAACAACTTTATCCTTTGGAAATCTCAAGTCATATCTAGTATTAGAGCCAATGAGCTTGAGGGATTCATAAATGGGAGCCATGTTTGCCCTCCCAGAGTCTTTACGAACCCTGGACCAAATCAGACAACTATGACTATATCTAATTCTAAGTATAAGGTTTGGAAGAAAGAAGATCACATCCTCCTAAGCTGGATACTGTCATCACTTAGTGAGGGAGTCCTAAGCACTGTGGTGGATTATTCTACCTCTTATGAGGTATGGACAACTCTGTCAAATCAGTTCGGTGCAAGAACAAGGGCAAGAATATTGCAACTTAGAACCCAGATTCAAACCACCAAAAAGGGTTCACTCACAATCCATGAGTATTACTCTAGGATGAAATCCATGCTAAATGCACTTAGAGCTACAGGAAACAATATGAGTGATGATGATTTTGTCATGTGTGTATTAGCTGGTGTAGGACCTGAGTATGATTCAGTTGTCACCACTATAAACTCAATGCAAGTCAGCCCTTCACTTGCAGATTTATATGGTATGTTGCTTAGTCAGGAAAACAAAACTGAACAAAATCTAAGCTCAGGTAGTGTTGAGGCTAACTTTGCACAGGCAAGAAATAGGAGAAGAAACTGGGGGAATAATGATAGGTTCACTGGGCAACCTGGCATAACTTTCAGAAACTCTGGAAATGGCTCTGGAAATAGCCAAGGAAGCCAAAATTCCCAAGACAAAAACAAAGGAAAAAATACAACTGATGATGAGGGCTTAGAACTTAAAAGGCCTTGTTAGATCTACCCAAAGTTGGGACATACTGCTGCAGAATGTTGGCACAGGTTTAAAAAGAACTATATGCCACAACCAAACATAAGAAGAGAGCAGAGAGGGGTGTACATGGCTGCCGCAGAAAGCCAGAACAGTGGAACTTGGTACCTTGATAGTGGAGCCACCAATCATGTAACCAATGCTCCTGGAAACATAAACATCAGTTCAGAATATCAAGGTAATGACAAGCTTGCTGTTGGAAACGGTAAGAAACTTCAAATCTCTCATATTGGTTATTCTGTATTGCCTACCTGTGACCCACACAAACATATTGTCTTAAGTAACATATTATATGTGCCCAACATTACTAAAAATCTGATCAGTGTGTCCAGATTACTAATTGACAATGATATTGATGTTAAGTTTCAAAAATTTGTTTGTTTCATCAAGGACAAGAGGCAAGGGAAAATTTTGGTGAAAAGAGTGGCTAAAGAAGGGCTGTATGAATCAGTAGTGCGGCTGCCTACTCATCCAGTGGCAACAAAATTTCACATACTGCTATGTTATCTTCAATGTCAGAATCAATAAACTGCATTAGCAATCCAGTGTCTATGGTTTCTTTCAGGTTAACAAATATCGAGTCAGTTGATATCAATTTACTATAGTCTAATAGAGCTTTAAAGGAAATTGATTTGCGGCATCTTAGACTAGGACATCCAAATTTATCTCATTTCTAAAGAATACTCGCTTTATATTCAATCAGTTCAAAGCAAATGAAAATGTTTTTCCTTCATTTTGCAATGCATGTCAGTATGGAAAACAATCTAAACATAGTTTTAAAAGCATTGAAACCAAGACCAGCACAGCTTTAGACCTAATTCATACAGACCTCTGGGGACCAGCACCAATACCTTCAACCCATGGACATAGATACTACATATCTTTTGTGGATGACATGACCAGATACACTTGGCTTTATCCTATAACAACAAAATCCCAAGCTCTTGACACATTCATTGTTTTTAAAAACCAAATAGAAAACAACTCAATCTGAAAATCAAAGCATTACAAACAGACATGGGGGGAGAATTCAAAGTGTTTGAACCTTTTCTCAGAAAGGAGGGAATTACTCTAAGACAATCATGTCCATACCTGTATGAACAAAATGGTAAAGTTGAGAGAAAACAAAGGCATGTGGTGGAAACTGGTCTTACATTATTAGCTCAAGCCAAAATGCCTTTGAAATATTGGCAAGAAGCTTTCAGCTATGCAACGTACATTATCAATAGAATGGTCTCACCTGTGCTTAACAATAAAACTCCTTTTGAGCTACTTTACAACTTCAAACGAGATTATTCACAAATAAAGGTATTTGGATGTGAATGCTTTCCCTTTTTAAGACCCTACAACAAACACAAATTTGATTTTCACACCTCTAAATGCATTTTGTTAGGTGTCAGTCCCATCCATAAAGGGTATGTGTGTATGCATCATTCAGGCAGAATCTACATTTCAGCAAGTGTCAAATTCAATGAAAGCTCATTCCCTTTTTCTAATGACCCTAATTTCAACAAAAAGGATTTCATAAATGATTCAGCTACCATTCTTGATAGATTTCAGATCATTTCTTTCTCTATTCCTAAAGCTGATGAGCTCACATAGCCAATCGAGTTCAGCTTCACAAAGAATTCTTCGATTAATGCTGGAAATACAGAATGTGCTCCTAGTCTTGCTCAAGATGGAATGCAACAGAATTTGAATCTTGACACAGTGTCAAATCACCACTCATCTCAGTTTGTCAATGTACTAGAAAATCACATCTTGCCTCCAATCCTAGAACAAAACATTCAAAATACTTCCACACAAATAATCATACCCTCACATCCTATGATAACAAGGTTCAAGGCCGGGATTTTTAAACCCAAAACTTATCTGATATCTACCCAGAATCATACTGCACCCCGCAAAAATACTACTGAGGCCTTAAAAGAACCAGGATGGAAACAAGCCATGGAAGATGAGTACAATGCATTGATAAAAAATGAGACCTGGACACTGGTATCAAACAATCAAAGCTATAAATTGATTGGAAACAAATGGGTATACAGAGTAAAGAAAAATCCAGATGGCACTATCAATAAGTATAAAGCCAGGTTAGCGGTAAAAGGATTCCTGCAAACTCCAGGGCTTGATTTCAAAGAAACTTTCAGTCCAGTAGTCAAAGCTGCAACTACAAGGATTATTCTGACCTTGGCAGTAAACAATGGTTGGATGTTGAGACAGGTGGACATAAACAATGCCTTTTTGAATGGTGACTTGACAGAAACAGTGTATATGCCACAGCCTGAAGGATTTGAAGATAAGAGCAAACAAGGTTATATTTGTAAACTGAAGAAAGCTCTATACGGCTTAAGGCAAGCTCCCAGGGCATGGTTTGATAAGTTGAAGAGTGCCTTAAATTCATGGGGTTTTGAAAATTCTAAATGTAATACATCATTGTTTTTCAGAAGAACCAAGTCTGAGGTAGTTATTATGCTCATCTATGTTGATGACATAATAATTACAGGAAATAACAGTGAAAGAATTGAGGAGGTGATAAGAAACTTGAATGAAACTTTTGCTTTAAAAGATCTGGGGGACTTGAATTTCTTCCTTGGAATACAAGTCTACAGAAGCCATGACACTTTATTGCTTTCTCAAGCTAAATATATACAAGATTTGTTGGCTAAAACAGATATGAGTGATTGCAAGAGTATAGAAACACCTTTTAGCGTTTCAGAGAAACTGAGGAGAGGTGAAGGGACAAAGTTTCATGATCCTACACTTTATCGAAGTATTATTGGAAGTTTGCAGTATGCAGTGCTTACAAGACCTGAGCTTGCATTCTTAGTAAACAAGCTCAGTCAATTCATGGCGGACCCCAGACAACCTCACTGGATAGCATGTAAAAGAATATTGAGATATCTTAAAAACACTATGAACATGTGTTTAAAGTTTAAAAAGTCAAAATACTTTGATCTTGTAGCTTACTCAGATGCAGATTGGGCCAGTGATCCTGATGACAGAAGGTCAATCAGTGGCTATTGTGTGTTTTTGGGAGATAATTTGATAGCCTGGAGCTCAAGGAAGCAAGGTATGGTTGCTCGATCCTCTGCAGAATCTGAATACAGAGCCATAGCCTTGTGTTGCACTGAAATTACTTAGATAGGCTCTTTGCTCAGTGAATTGAAGATAAAAGTTGAAGGAACTCCAGTGATCCTAAGTGACAGCACTAGTGCAGCAGCAATAGCTGCTAACCCTGTGTACCATTAAAAAACAAAACATTTTGAAATAGATCTTCATTTCATTAGAGACAAAATGACTAAAGGAGAATTGGAGATAAGTTTTGTTGCTAGCAAAGATCAAATTGCAGATGTGTTAACCAAGCCTTTACCATCATCGCAAATTTAGTCGATTGAAGCAAACTCGATTCTTTGACAAGACCTTGAGTTTGAGAGATGGTGTTGAAAATAGCGGTGTGAAAAGTCAAAAGCCATGTTAGCATGCCACATAAGAAACTATCAGCTGGAGCAAGCTGATGTGGAGAATGAGCTGGATTTAATTAGCTGGCAAAATGGTTACTCTGATGAATATCAACACACATGCATGAAAGATTGGCGTTTAAAAAACTTCATACTGATTGGATGATGATTGCTTGAGCAACGGGTCATTTTTCTTTATTTCCCTGTATACCCTCTCTTGCTAGCTGTCCTTTTTGTTTTGTTTGTATATAAATAGTCAGCACTATGTATCTTGTTATTATTCAGGAAATCATCACTGGTTTTGTGCTCTGCTTATAAAGCAATTCCTTATGAATTTAAGTGGCAACAGTTGAAAATATGAGGATTCTGAAAGGATGGATGGCATAACATGAAATCTAGGCGGCAACAACCACAAGAGCTGCTTGTATTCCATCCTGAATACTCGTAAATATTGCAGCTTTCCGAAGAGTGAATACTTTTAAATATTCGGAGTCGGAGAAGTAAGTTATCAAGACACCCACTACAAGCCAAGTCTACCAGTTTGTGGCTTATCAACAAACCGGGACTCAAAATAATCATTGGAAGAAATGTTAGTGCTTACTGAAAAAAGCGTACACACAAAAACTACAAGAACAACATAAGAACTATTGCCATGTTTTTATAATTTAGCCCAACCTCATCAAAGATCTTAAGTACGCTCTCTTAACTTAAATTATTTGAGGGTTTAAAAGATATGATTACCAAAGGCGCCACAAGCAAAATTACCTGACATAAATGCATCAGCCTTACAAAAACAGACGTAATATCCTACCCAAGTTATGAACCTACTGTGACCCAACCTTACAAGAACAGCCTTACAAAATGGAAACATTGTCGTTTCTGAAACTGCTTATTTTCTTTGCAAATATTTCTACTTGTGAGTTATGAATCTCGAGACAGTGAAGTCTTTGTAATTATACCAGGGAACGGAGTCTTGCTAGTCTTCTGAAAGTAACTTTATTCAAAATAGTAAGTCTCACTTGGCCTTTCGAAATGGTGTTCCAAATATACATCTCAATCAAGTCCTTCATTTCTTAATTCAGATTCTCTCAATTTGAAAGATTCCCTCAGGCAGCCAATCGCCCAGGATCCCAATTTTCCTATTCTTAAATTCAGTGGCTTTCACACTCGTCCCCTTAACTCATGTGATTGACTTATCATGAATTCTCCAAATGGCCCAAATTCTACTACCTTTTATAGTCAATCCCATAATTGCTGTAACCCACCCTCGAGGCATAATCTAAATACACCTTTATCAATTGCGTGCCCAAATTCTACCACCTTCCATAGTCAATCCCATAATTACTGTGACCCATGCACCACCGCAACATTCTCTCCGTACATCTAAATAGTTGTCTTGCTTTTGAAAAAATTTGTGTGGGCTCTCAATATACCACGTCGAGGCAGTACGCTCGCACAATAAACTTTATTATTTTGATAGGTTTGATAGGTCTAAGGTTGGACTTGCTTATTTAAATTATAAATAAATAAATATATATATATATATATATAAATAAATAAATATATATATATATATATAATGTGATAGATACTACTTCACTGCCACTTATTTAAGTTTAAAAAAGTTAAAAAAATAATAGATCTCATTTTAATTATCTTTGAGACATGACTAATGTGGACGGACTGTGATTTTAATTATCTTTGAGACATGACTAATGTGGACGGACTGTGGAAGTCTCTGCTTATTAAATGAAATATGATTTATACCTACTAACAAGCCAAAAGCATTTACTGCACAGCTCAATTTATTTTAGGTGGTATAGACGACTAACAATACGTCATCCTTTAGGTGTGTATACAAGATCATGTATGGATTAAGTATTATAAATTAGAACAATGTTTAAGACTCAAGCCTAAATTAAGGAAATGTCTAATCACAAAACACAATTATAAATACTATAAGGATCTAAAATTGAAAGGAGAATAAAAAACTTTACACATTAAAATCTTAATATATGAAGAATTATAGGAATTTTATGGGACTAGCCTACCCATCTCAACTAATGTAGGTAAAAACTACGTTCTAATTGAAAGAAAAATTCAGTTCAGTGTCTACGACAAGTACACACACTACCACCAGTACCACAAAACTGTTACCATCGTAACAACACAACACAAACATGAAAATATATCTCAAACAATCACTGTTATTCTACAAAAATAGAGTAAATAATTGGCGGTTTAATTAACACTTTTTAAGGGCTCTAATAATATTTTACAAAGGCTATAAACAGAAAGAAAATTTTCCATTGGGGGACTTTAGTCACCAGAGTCCGTTAAGGGCTTGAGAGTAAAACAAACGGCCAAGACAATATATAATAACAAAATGAACGATTAGACGAGCCAATGAATAATAAAGCCTCGTAAGCGTTTTGGGAAAATGCAAAAAGCAAAAATCCAACTCAATAACCAGTTAACCACAAAGTAATGGGCTTGCATGCCATATTCAAGTGTATGAAGCATATATATTAGACTTGACAAACCCAAATTATCACTTAATTAATTGGCATTTAACCCATCTCAAACTGCAAGGGGAGAAAAAAGAACCTACAAATATGCATGTAAAGATTGTTTCGCTTGCTTGGCTGCCAATCATATATACATTAGTGGGGAAAAATAAAAGTCCTGTTTATCTTCGGTGGGCTATTTTTGCCAGAGTCATCTTCGTCAATTTGATCTGTTTTGATTTTGGGCTTTCTAATTATATAGCCAGTTTGAGCTCCTAACACCCTTTTAAAATTCTTATGAAATCCTATTGCTATATTTGTAACACTTACTTTTAAGAAATTATTTAAAAAGACAGAATAATACGATAGAGTTAATTAAAATTTAACTTACTTTTTTAAAATAAAAAATTTATCATTAGGTAATTTATGTCTTCATTGTCTAAAAATTATTTGAGTTTATATAAGAAATTTATTATATCATAAATTAGGATTTAAAGATGGGATAGTTCATTATTGGCAGGTATAAAGATATTTTAATTTAGTTAAATTCATAATTGTCCTTCTCTAGCAGTAGAACTATGGTCACAAAAAATGGAGATTTATAAGGATTTTAAAAGGGTGTGAAAGGCATTACCCTTATACGGCATCGCCCAAATAGTCAATTCAAATGTAGTCGGCTAGGTTTGTTCCAAGATTAGGCCTTTTGACTCCCTTCAAAATTCCTCATAAAACCCCTTATTAATTGAAGTTACTTAAATAATAAAAAACAAATTGATTCATTTCTTACTTTGATTAGAAATTCAATTAACACTTAGAAATTTTTTTAGAAACTTTTAAGAGTTTAGAACAATGGAGATAAAAACTATATAATAAAAAGAAAATAATTTAAAATTTTAAAAAATATAATAAAAAGAAAATAATTGAAAATTTTAAAAAAATTTGGTACTTTATAAATAAAACTTAAAAGAAATATTCATTTAGATTGAAATTTTATCGTAAGATAATTGATTTTAATATATGAATTTGTATTTTATAAATTAAGCTGTGGTATTTTAAAAAATAAATTTAAAAGAATGTTATAAGAGTTTTAAAAAGTGTTACAAAACTCCACCCTTATTTCAAAGAGTTAGTGTACAAAAGTAAAAACATAATCAATACTCAGTGACTCCACCCTTAAATCAGAGCATATTTTACCATAACAACGAAAAAGGATTTGCTTATAGAGCAGAGTACATCGAATGGAAAGATTACTCAAAGTGAACACTGGAACTTGTGTGCCTCCAATTTCTTTTCAATTTAGATTTGTTCAACAATATTGAATTGGTATCAGCAACTTGGGTTGTAAGAAAAGAGACTACAAATAACTTTCGAAACAAATAATGTGGACCTTAGTTTGAAGAAATATTGTGGATCATATCAATTATCAAATGCCAAGTGTTGGATAATATCAAGTCTTATTTGGCAACAAGAAAACGGATGCACACAAGATCACTGAGTGAAAACAGAAAGAATTGGACAAATAAAGGTTAAACCACAACTCATCCTAATCTTTATGTCAGTAATGGAAGCTTGAAGCACCAAAGTCATCAACGATCATATTTTCTGATAGCCACTGATGCTTAATACTTTTACCATGATATCTAGAAACAATAAAATTAAGCTAGTATAAAATTATCTAAATGAAGATGATAATATCATAGGCAAAATATGGTCCAATTGATTAGGAAAATCAAACTTTTTTTTCTAAATGCTTAATTAAAAAGACATCATTATATGTTTTATACATGCACAAATTTTCATTTATTTGAGGCATATCTAGTATTTAGGAAAGTGACAAATGTACTTGAAATTTTATAAAAATGATCAAATAATATATGAGAAATATATTTACTTTTGTTGTAGGATTAATGTAATGAACCTTTTACCGTAACATACCAGTATGTTAAGAAAGAAAACACTCATAGACTCAGAAGCCCCAACTTTAATATATAGCCGGCATTTAATTGTAGATTCAATGTAAGTACAAAAGTCACAATTCCAAGCAACAAACAAACTGTCATCACTAATATTCTGCAAGCCACCAAATTGGAAAACGTCCTCAAACTAAATTAACCACAGTGCCTTGCCAGCTTAAGTTTTTCCAATGCTGAGAGTCCCTCCGTTGAGGATTGGTTATTGTAAATATCTTTTAGAGTAATTTCAGGATAGAGCGAAGGATTTTCATCGGATAGCAACTCTTTAATTGAACCATATCTTCTCGAGCAACTGTTATTCATAAAAAAATTCCAATTGAGACCCTTGAGCCTTCCTTTTTTGACAACACTCTGTGATAGGCACTTGGTAATCAACTGCATGAACACATACATAAACAAACACTATAATTAAGTTATAAGATGGATTAATAAAAGGCAAAGTTGTGCATAGCTTGTGCTTGCTGGCATCATGTATCCTAAGTTTACAACTAGAGCTCCGGGAACAAGGGTAATATCAAACAATTGATCTTCACAAAAGACTTGGAGGCCACCTATTCGATCTTGTATGAGCATAGTGAGAAATCCAGGGTCAGAATGTGTTGTCACGCGAGTGGTCAATTCTAGTTGAGGGCATTGTGGGTAGTAATTATTCCCAATTGTCATTTCCTCCACACAACGTCACAACCTATGTCTTTCAGGTAACTGGGGCTAAGCCCTAAAGCTTCAGACAAAAGTTCACAAAGAATCTTCCTTATTTTCCACATTTGGTTGTTGCATGTGATCATTATGTCTCTGCAAATTAGTAAAGAAACAAATAAAACCTAATCTCTATACTTTAAAGAAAAGGAGATGATTCTTTCCTATCAGCTAAAGTTCTGATAAATTTTTAGTATTCTATTTCATTTGTGATGTTACAAAACAGTATAAAGTCATTTTTATCAGGGACCCAAGTGATGCTGAGAAACAAATTTCTTAGAAAGAAGAAAGTGTGGTTCTCACTGAAAGAAATGAAATATGCAAGTCATTTTGCACATACCTGCAAGCTACCGGCAATTCTTCGGGACTTGAAAAATCAGGTCCCAAATCAAAACTCAAAGTATCTTTCCAATAAAGAATCGGTGCACCAAACAAATTTATATTTGAACAATATCTTATTTTTTTCGAGTAATCAAGAGAAAAATACTTCTTCTTAACCTCAACATCTTGTTCAAAAAACCTTCGGATCCCATCAATGGCTTGATCCAAAATGCTTGTTGGGATTCCTTGATTGATCGCTTAAAAGAAACCCCACTTCTCACAAGCACTTCTAATTTGGTCAACTGCCTGAGAACGCAAGCGTGCATCATTGTGGATGCCTTCAAAGTCCATGATTGGGATATTGATTTTGGGGTCCCTGCAGAATGGCTTGTCATCGAACTTATGTTTTGTAGGTTGATCTTGAATGAAGATCCGAGGAATCGTAGTAATCCCAGAATCTACAAGTCCCATAACACCAGCTTTTGTCTCATCAAAAGCTTTCAACTCGCTCATTCTGTCACGACTAGGAATGGTTTCCATTGGTTCTGCCTGAATTTTACAACCTTATCTTTTACTTGTGATTTATGGAGTTGCTGAGGATTGCTTTGGGTATATACCGTCTATTCTATTGCTGTGCCCACAACAATTGTTACATATAGTAGATATTAATTATTTTAGTCTAAAAGAGCCTGCATTATATAATATTATAACTGTCAATCATTGAGCACAAAAGCACCATGGTGGAGCCTATTATTATTTTCTTTTATTTTTCCATGGAGATCGCAGCAACAGTCGCAAGGAATCGATTTCTAATTAACCAAATCGAATGCTGCCATTTTTTTTTTCCAATTTCTAATTGAACTGTTAAAGTTCCAATAATTATTACTGATAATTAGAAGCATGCCTATTTATTCGCAACAAAACAATTTTTTGGATTCCTAAAGATTGTGCAAAAAAGCCCCCATAAAGCGCTTCGTTAAATCCTCTAAATAATTCACCAATAGCTGCATACATATCCCAAATTATATGGGTTTAGATAAGCCATCGGTGTTAATCTTCAAATATGGACAAAAGACTCTGTACAAAAATTATTTTTAAGAGTAAGGATAGATGTTTTAAAATTTTATCCTAAATTTCATTTTTAAATCATGTGATGTGTAATGTGTCATTCATTAAGATTATCTCACCATCTAATTAACACATGACACATCATTAATTTATTTTTTGTTAAAATTAACTACTATAAAACAAAAGGCCAAATGTATGCTCTCAAATTCAAATGAAACAAAATGGCAAAGTTATTCACAAATTCAAATCAATTAAGTTGTATGATATCATTGTGGACCCACTTCTAATAACTAGTATATCACATATATGTCAATTGTATGTGATTTGGCTTGTGTTGCCCACCAGCTTCAACCCCAATTTTAAGAGGATAATTTACAACTAAGTCCCTAATGTTTATCTAAGACTAAGAGTAAAATAAACTGGAGGTTTATAGAATCAATGAACCATAACTCGCCCTAATTCTTGTTTTCAAGAAACCCCTTTTGACAGCCAAGATTTAAACGCTCCGCTCATCCCATATACACGTAGAGTACAAAAGCACAAATTAGTTAATTATTTTTTCCCCCTCTAATAAAGTTGATGTATTAGTTTGTTAATTACCAAATTTTAAAAATGTTTCTCTGGTTTGACTCTTGATTATTATTCCTGCCAAGTTAGATAAACAGAACAAAAATTATATAAACATGAATGAGATGCTACCCATTAGATATCGTATTTATAGTACATCCATACTATAAATATATATTGTAAAAGTCAACTTAGCCACACTAATTTCAACTTTTGATTTTTTATATATAGATCTAAGATTGTTGCTTAGCAGAGAAGAAAGCCCTTTGCTTTTGCAATACAACCCAATTTACAAGAAAAATCCCAGTTCTTGTTCATGGAGGAAAACAAATCTATGAGTCCACGATTATCCTCGAGTATATTGAAGAGACGTGGCCGCAAAATCCATTGCTGCCGCCCAGTGATTCTTTTGAAAGAGCCCCGACTCGCTTGTGGATCAAATTTGCCGAGGAAAAAGTATATATAGCATGCTTCCGCTTTCAAACTTTGATTTAGCTTCTCTCACTTATGTTAATTATTAATTGGTATGCAAAATATTAGGAGAATGACCAAAAAAAAAAAAATGTTCGTTGTGATAAATTAATTATTTTCCCTTCATGTAAAATCCTTCAAACCCCCCTCTACCCTGAAAAATAAACATTAATTTTTCAATTTTTATGTCGTTTACTATTTTGTGTTTCATGTGGTATCGTTGATTAGTAAGAATTTTATAAGGATAAATAGTAAAATACAGAACAAGAATTTGAAAATTAATATTCTTTTAAACTGCATATGGGGGTTTTAATTTGATGGGTTAACATAAGGATAAAAATTATATATTTCGACAATCTATAAAGGGGTTTTGCTAATTTTCTCCGCAAATATGCAACTACAAAATTGTAAATCTGACATGAAGTGGCTTTTATTACATCTAAATCAACGCCATTAAATTGAGTAAATTGTTGTTTTTAAGCAAAATTTGAAGTTAAAGGTCGTCCGCACTTTCTATGAGAACACTAGCACTTCCTTTATATGGGTTTACAAAACACTGATCTACAAACTGCAACAATCTGTTCTCTAAGTGTTCCTTAAATTGTTATAGGGTCCTACAATTTGGAAGATATTTGTGACAAGTGGTGAAGAGAAAGAAAAGGTGAAAAATGAAGGCTTGGAAATTCTAAGAACCATAGAAGAGAAGGCCCTTGGAGAGAAGAAATTTTTCGGAGGAGAGAACATTGGCCTTCTAGATCTGGCCTTTGGTTGGATGTCTTACTGGCTGGGAGTTGATAACTTTATGAAATGAGAGTTATCTATCGCACTTTTGGACTTAAATCAAGATTACTTAGAGAGTAAATGACATGTTTTAATTACATTTTAGTTATATTTTGCATACTTATATATTTTTAATTTATTCTCAATAAATTAGGCTGTTTTAGAATAAATTGTGTGCTTAGATCACGTGCTTAATTATAAACAACTAGAAGTGCAATTTTTAAGAAAGGAATGTTGTGCAATGGGCTTGTAAAAATAAAGAAAGAAATTGGCTATAGAAAAGTGGAAACGAATATGAAACAGTGTAGATGTTGTAGTCAGTGTTGCAGCAACCGTTGCTGTAGCAACAAAAGAGAAAATTTCGTACGAATTTCAGAAAAAAAGATGCAATCGGTATTTTCCAAATATGGAAAATACGCGCCCTAGACTTCCATTTGCTCTAATATGCAAATATAAAAGTAGCACACACATAAGAAAAAAGAGGGAGAGTCATCAACCACAAGAAATAACAAGGAAGGAAAAAGAAAACAGAGACGAAAAGGAAAATTTCAAGGGCTGAACAGAAGTTTCAGGCTAGAGGAAGAAGAATAAATCAAGCATCTAGAAGGGCCATTTGCTTCTATCTTTATTTTTCTTGTTTTTTTTGATTTGTGATGATGTATATGATAGCTAAAATTATTTTTGTTTCTGTTTTGTTACAAATCATGAACTAAATTTATTTGTGGTTGAGTAATAAACAAGCTTGATGGTTAATTGACAGACTTTATGTGTTGTTGCATGATTGCTATAGCATTTTGTTTTGATAACTCTTAATTTAATTTACTATTTTAGCTTACCACCCATGTAGTAATACTAGCTAAAAGAGAGCCTCAAAAAGACTTGTTTTAGTGAAACATATTAGAGCAATACTTGGTTTTAGATTAGGTTTTCCAAGTTGGGTTAAACTCAATTTGAATAGGGCCATGCCTAATTTAAAACTAGTGATGAACTAAACATAGGGATTCACCTTGTAGGGTATTTAGAACTTTGATCATATCATGCTATATCTTGTGTTGGCATAACAACTAGTCATTGTTAGGTTATATAGATATAAAAATTCCAACAGGCGACAACTGATGATGATTTAGAGTTCTACCTAGTATTGTAGTAATTGCTGTAGCAACGGCACTGTAACATAAAAATAGTCAATGTCATTAAGTGAGCCGATTCACTCAACTTCATGATTCCTAATGATTATATTTTTGTGTGAGACGTATTAATTTATTTTATTGCATTTTATTTTTTGTCCTTTGGATTAATTAGTTTAATTAGTTGTTAAAAGAGTTTAATTTAATTAAATTGAATTTGCACCATAATAATTACTGTAGCAACTCTGATAGTATCAATCCTTGTGGAGACGATACTCGAATACTTATAATTATATTACTTGTTATGTACACTTGTGCACTGACACCTATATTTTAAGAGATTGAACCCAGACCACAACAAGTTTTTGGCGTCGTTGCTGGGGGTTGATTGTTTATTATGATTTGTGAAATCAATTTTTGTGGTGTGTATTTAAGTTATTGTTTAATTATTTTGCTGTGGTTGACAAAGTGTTCAAGTAACCATTACATACGCAAAGACAAACAGATTGAGTTCCACTTTGATCCAGAAATTGAAAGAACTGTAAGGAGATTAACAAGAGAGCAAAGAAATTCAAAAGGTGTTGTAATAATGGATGACTTACAAGATGTAGAAGATTTGAACAACCAAGGAGAATTGCAACCATTGAATGCAAAAGGAAGTCAGAATGGACAACATGGTTATAAGCAAACAAGAAACGATATCATTCATATGGCAGAAGACAGACATAGAGCCATTTGAGACTATGCAGTGTTAACTCCTCAAGCCATACATCCGAGCATAGTTAGACCTGAAGTTCAAGCCGATAACTTTGAGTTAAAGCAAGTGATGTTTCATATGTTACAAACCATGAGTCAGTTTAATGGACTGCCATAAGAAGATCTTTACCTTAATCTCAAGTTTTTTTTGGAGGTGGATGTTGCTTTTAAGATTTCTAGAGCATCACAGAAAGCATTAAGGCTTAGATTTTTTTCATTTTCTTTGAGAGGCCAAGCATGAGCATGGCTAAATTCCCTACCACCGGACTCTATCACAATATGGAATGACTTGGCTGACAAGTTTTTGATGAAGTATTTCCCACCTACTAAGAATGTAAAATTGACAAATGAAATCACATCTTTCTATCAATTGGAAGATGAGAGCTTATATGATGCATGAGAGGGGTTCAAAGAGTTGTTAAGGAGATATCTACATCACGACATTCTTTACTGTATACAATTGAAAACTTTCTACGATGGTCTTAACCTAAGTACAAGATTGATGATGGATGCTTCAGCAAATAAAGGTTTGTTATTCAAATCCTACAATTAAGCTTATGAGATTTTGGAAAGAATAGCCAACAACAATTATTAGTGGCCATCAACTAGGTAAGCTACAATGAGAGGTGTAACTGGAGTGTATAATATGGATGCCCTAACAGCCTTATCAGCACAAGTAACTTCATTAACAAACATAGTAAAGGTTCTAACCAGCAACAACTAGTGGACAAAACAGACTTACACAACCAGTTGGGTTTCACTAGCAAAATCAAGGTTAATGAACACCAGTAATGACCAGATCAGTTTTCTTGAAGCCCTAATTAAGGAGTATATTATGAAGAATAAAGTAGTTGTCCAAAGTCAAGCTGTGTCATTGAGAAACTTGGATAATCAAGTTGGATAACTTGTTACAGCACTTAGCAACAGACCTCAGGAAAGTCTACCCAGTAACACAGATAATTCAAAAGAGAAGAAAAATAATAATGCAAGGTGATCAATTTAAGGTTTGGAAAGGATATGCATATTCCAGTAGGCATGCCAAAGAGGAGAAGTGAGCCTCTTCAAATTCAAGAAAAAGTTCAAAATAAATAAGAGCCTATTCCTTCCACTAATCAATGTTTGGTAAGAATAGTAAAGTTGTAATACCTGTAGCCATAGGAAATTCACCACATGTTAGGGGGGGATGTTGCAGAATCAACTGCAGTAGAACAAGACAGAGCAAGTGAAAAATAGTTTGTATAGTCTACTACAGCACAATGGTTTAGACATCTACCACCATTCCCGTAGAGATTTCATAATCAAAAGTAAGATAAACAATTCAGCAAATTCCCAGAGGTGTTGAAGCAATTTCACATCAACATTCTATTTGTAGAAGCTCTGGAACAAATGCCTAATTATATGAAATTCTTGAAAGATATTTTGGCAAGAAAAAGAAGGCTAATAGAATTCGAAACTGTTGCTCTAACACAAGAGGGCAGCCACATGCTTAAAACAAAATACCTAAAAAATTAAAAGATCTAGGAAGCTTCACAATTCCTTATTCCATAGGAACTAAATATAGTAGAAATACACTTTATGACCTGAGTGCTAGCATCAACCTTATGCTTCTTTCAATTTTCAAGCAAGTGGGAATTGAAGAAGTGAGTGAGGCCAACAACAGTGACTTTACAACTTATGGACAAATCTCAGGCTTATTTAGAAGGGAAGATTGAAGATGTATTGGCGAAGGTGGATAAATTCATTTTTCCAGTGGATTTCATTATGTTGGACTTTGAGGCAGATAAATAAGTACTAATCATCTTAGGAAGACCTTTCTTGGTTACGAGAAAAACCCTCATTGATGTGCAAAAAGAAGAATTGACTATGAACGTTAATGACCAGCAAGTTACATTCAATATGTTAGATGCAATTAAGAGTCCTGATGAGAAGTTTTTTTGGTCATGCAAGATTCTATAGGAGATTTATTAAGGATTTTTCGAAGATAGCCAAGCTCTTATGCATGTTACTTGAGCATGACAAACTATTTAAATTTGATGACAATTGTTTAAAGGCTTTCTAGGAATTAAAAAGAGCCTTTGTTTCAGATCCTGTTTTTATAGCACTAAACTAGAGTATGCCTATAAGAGATTTTTTAAGGATTTTTCAAAGATAGCTAAGCCCTTATGTATGTTACTTGAGCATGACAGACTATTCAAATTTAATGACAATTGTTTAAAGGCTTTCTAGGAATTAAAAAGAGCCCTTGTTTCAGTGCTTGTTTTTATAGCACTAGACTGGAGTATGCCTTTCGAGTTAATGCGTGATGCCAGTGATCACTCTGTTGGAATAGTGCTAAAGTAAAGGAAGAACAAGATCTTTCACTCTATTTATTATGCCAGCAAGACACTAGCCGATGCTCAACTCAACTACACAACTACTGAAAAAGAGCTACTGGTTGTTGTGTTTGCATTTAATAAATTTAGGGCATATCTAGTTGTCACCAAGGTAACTTTCTATACAGACCACACGGTAATAAAATACCTGATCTCCAAGAAAGATGCCAAGCTAAGATTAATTAGATGGATTCTTAAAAGTGATTTCCAACTCCCAAGTATAAGAGTGTCTTGCTGTATTATAACTCGGTGAGTTCGATGTCGATCCACAGAGAAAAGATTTAATTAATTTATTTTATTTTTTCTAAAAATAAAAATAAAACATGAATATACGAGACTTAATTTAAGTGAAATAATGAAATTAATTTAATTAGGGTTATGGATTCACTCTTGGTAGTAAATAAAATTTAACAAATTCTTTTGCCATTTTTATTTAAATTTATTGCCCAAAAGATTAATTATATAAATTATTATTATTTTCCCATTAATTTTATTATGGATTAAGTATTTATTGTGCTAAAATTTAATTTGTCTACAATAAATCAAAATAACATGTTACCATATTTTATATTAAGATATTAAGAATTTATTGTGCCAAAATCTATTTTTTTTGTCTACAATAAATCAAAATTTCAAAATATAAAATATGTATAAAATTAATTAGAAAATAATTTAATTTATATGATTAAAAATAGAATTTGATTAAATCATATTTATTTCTCAAGAGTTTCACCTTACCCTAACTATTATTATTTAACTAAGCATGATTGAAATAAAAATAATTCTTGAAATTAAATTACTCATAATTAAAAGGAAATAAAAGAACTAAAATTGAAAATAAAATTAATATTTATTTATGAAAATAATTACACAAATTATTAAAACACACCTAGCAAAGAGGATTACAAGGGAATTGAGAGAATTTAAGAAGAAGGGAGATAATTAAAAACACAAACATGAGGCTCTATTTATAGAGAAATAAATTCATAATCCAGTGCTTTGCGGTCTATGATAAGTTTGATGCATGCGCTCCACACAACCATTAAATCAAGATCCAACGGCTGGTCAAACTTTAAAAGTCAACCTTATAAGTGGCATCATATGAAACGTCCGATTTGATCAAAGAACGGTTGAGATTTGGCCGGTTAATTGGTGGATTGGGTTGACCCAAATACAAATATTCGAATGCTTCAACTTGCTTCACCAACCACTGCCAAATGACACAATCTTGGCCATTGAATTATGAATGGCTGAGATTTAGTCAAAATTGACAGCTATCCAGTGCATCCATATCTATTGTAAGCTCATTTTATCATTCAATCAATGTTTGGTCAGCTGAAAAGTTAAATTTTCTTCTAAAAGCAAAATTTTAAGCCGGTCTTGACCCATCCTAAGGTTTTCGGACATTCGGAGTCGAAATTTGACCTTTATTTTCCCGTTTGGAGACTTGAATTACATGAAATCAATATTTTACCTAATAAATACACAAAAATACTTAAAATTAAATATAATTAAAACATAATTAATAATTCTTAATATATTACATTAATACAAATATAAATTATAATATATGCACAAAATAACATTTTTATCCCTTAATAAACATACAATTTTTAACACTAATCAGTTTGACTTTGAGATTAAGGATATAAAAGGGACTGAAAATCAGGTGGTAAATCATCTATCGAAATTGGAGGTAGATGCAAGCACTCAGACTAAGCAAGCCATCACAGAAACCTTTCCTGATGAGCAGTTGTTGATGCTTCAACATGCACAAATAGCAAACCAGTCAGGATTCTCATAGTATGTAGATTTTGCTAATTATTTAGTGAGTGGACTGCTACCACTTGACTTAACTTGACAACAAAAGAAGAAATTTTTCCATGATGTAAAAAACTATCAGTAGGATGACCCGTACTTATACATGGCGTGTTCAAATCAGATCATTCGAAGATGTGTGTCTGATGAAGAAATTCCAAATATATTACAAGCATGTCATGCTATAGTATATAAAGGTCATTTTAAAGACCACAAAATAATAGCAAAAGTGTTACAAGTAGGTTCTTACTGGCCCTAGATCTTTAAAGATGCTTATGAGTTTGTTAAATGTTACGACAGGTGTCAAATAACGGGAAACATCTCTAAAAAATATAAAATGCCACTCACCAACGCTCTGGAAGTGGAGCTTTTTGATGTATGAGGGATAGACTTTATGGGACCATTCCCATATTCTTTTAGCAACTTATATATTTTGGTGGTTATGGATTATGTATTTAAATAAGTGGAAGCTGCAGCCTTACCAACTAATGATGCCAAAGTAGTGGTGAAATTCCTTTAAATGAATATTTTCTCAAGGTTTGGGACTCTTAGGGCTATTATTAATGATGATGACACTCACTTTTGTAATAGGATATTTGTTGTAGTATTGGATAAATATGGAATCAAGCATAAGATTGCCACAACATATTACCCTTAGTCAAATGGTCAGGTAGAAGTATCCAACCGAGAAATAAAAAAGATTTTGGAAAAGATAGTGAACCCTACTAGAAAGGATTGGTCTCTTAGACTACATGATACTTTATGGGCATACCGTATAGCTTACAAGACACCACTTGACATGTCTCCATACATAATTATCTATAACAAAGCTTGCCATTTGCCATTGGAGTTGGAACATAAGGCATATTAGGCACTAAAACAACTTAACTTGGACATACATGCTGCAACAGAGTATAGAAAGCTTTAACTATGTGAATTAGAAGAGTTAAGGTTGTTTTCCTATGAAAACGAAAGGATTTATAAGGAGAAAACAAAACAATGGCATGACAAATACATTCAACAAAGGAATTTAGTTTTAGGCTAGCAAGTTTTGCCTTACAATTCGAGATTGAAATTTTTTCCAAAAAGCTAAAATCAACATGGTCAAGTCATTTTAGAGTTATCAAAGTCTATTCTTATGGTGTCGTGGATCTTAAAGATGAAAAAATTGGTCAAGAGTTTATGGTAAATGGGCAACGAGTTAAACATTATATTGACGGTGCCATACAGGACTCAAGAGAGGATTTATTCCTCAAGGATCTAGTTTAAGCAAATAAGAGAAGATCAGGCTAAAAGACCTAAAATCAAGCGCTATTTAAGAGGCGACCCAATGAGGGAAGTGTTGTGAATTTTTATTGTTACTTTATTTTATTTTGTTTTCATTATTTGGTTGTTTTATTTATTTAATTTATTTTCATCAACGTCATTTTAATGTATATGATTTTTTTGATTTTGATTTCTGCACTAATTCTTAAAAAAAAAAAGGGACCTTATTGCCAATTGCTACAACATTATATTACTTACTGCAACAGGAGTTCATATTGTCAGAAGGGACTAAAAATAGAGGATTTTTACCATTGGGAGTAAATGTGATAGCTGGCAAAGCAATTCAAAATGAAGATGACAAGGGATTACATAATCCCTAAATTTTTGATTTGATCCTCTTTTCTTTTTAAATTGATGTGGTTTTAAATTCAAAATACCCATATTTCTAATTTTATCTCATTAATTATTTAATTAATTCCTTTATTTGATTTTTTTAGTCATTTATTTTCTTTTACCATCATTATATATTAGAGTTTTACTGTGCCCCTTGCCTTCTCACTTTTGATCTTTATTCATTTTATCAACAGCTTTCGAAGGACCACTACTTGTATGGCCAAGCTGTCCCCTTAATACCCTACAGCATAGCCCCTAGTGTTTTCATCATGCCAAAATACAAGATAACCGCAACTAGATTAAAAGACCCTTCTTGTTTTCATAATTACAAAGCCAAGGGTAAATTTGAAGAATTTATAGAGCTGAGGAAGATTTTAAAGGAAAAGGGTTTTCAATTCTTGCCATAACCTTCTAAAACATGCAATACTATTTATGCTGTTGTAGCAAGGAGGGGCTGGTTAGACTTTTGTGCCCACCTAAGGGACCTTGTGCTTCCCCTAGTTAAAGAATTTTATGCCAACATGCTGCGGTAAGACCAACACAAAATTTGGTTAAGGAACACTCAAGTCCCTCTAGAACCAAGGGTAATTAATGCCTTTTATAATTTTCCATCTAATGTTGACTGTGAATATTCCAAAATGGCTTGGAGTATGACTAATAAAAAGTGAAATGATGTGTGTAAGGCCTTTACAGTAGAAGGCAATACATGGGCAAATGAGGAAGCAAAAGTAATTAACAGGATAGATTTGAAATTGATTACTAAAGTGTGGGTGAAATTTTTGAAATCTAAACTGATGCCCACCACACACACCACCATAGTGTCTCAAGAAAGATTGATTCTTTTATATGTTCTTTTTAAGGGTTTGCCAATTGATGTTGGAATAATTATTGAGAGGAGAATTAGCGAATGTGCCATGAAAAAGCACAAAACTACTACTTTGCTGTTTCCTTCACTCATGACAATATTTACATTGTGTTTGGAGTGCATATCTCTGATAAGGATGAAAGAGTTGAGAATGAAGGAGCTTTCATTGCTCAAACTATAGAAAGAATTGTTGGTGAAATTGTTGCTGTAAAAACACCAGAACATGCTACTGTAACAGAAGCAAGAAAAGTCATTGGGCTTGAAAGAAGATTGCAAGAGTTGAGTTACGGCTTTAGTCAACATGTTGAAGCACAAAGAAAGGAGAATAATTGATTCTGGAATTACTTGATTCACTTTGAAGACCATTTGCATAAATTTACTGTTTACATGAAAATAAAGAACTAAGATTTTCTTGATGACTTGTTGGAGCATTTTAATTTTGAAACAGCAGCAAATGAAGCTGCAACAGCTGAAGCAGTAGCCAATGAAGAAGAATTTAGCTTTAAGGAAGTACCACCACTATCAGAGAAGTAGAAAGAAAAGGAGGAAGAGGAACAAAGTGCAGATGATGAATCAATAGATGAGTAGGAGGAGAAACCTCCAGTGGTGCCTCCTGAGCAAAAAGTAAAATACATCATCCAAGAAGACGATGAGGAAACAGAGGATGAGCGGGATGATAAGCCACTAGCCCTCTCCAGCAAAAGAAAGGAAAAAGGTTCGAGTGAAGAAGACTTTTAAGATGACCAAGATGAGATTGATGTTGAAATTAAAGCAGTAGTTAGTAGGGCTACAAGAATAGCTGTAGAAAAACAGAGTCTGCTGGACATAATTACTAAAATCACTACTAAGGACACAATTCCAACCACTTCACAACGAACTTTACCAAAATCTTTAACCTCAACACTAATTAAAAAGAGGTCCGGCAAGCGTAAAGGAGCACAACACGCTAGAGATGCTACAGTACCAGAAGAGCCAGACTTGAAGTGTACAAGATCCCATCAGCCCAAGATATTCGAGGCCACTAGAACCCCTTCAGTTAGTTCCCCTACAACCAAAAAGAAGAAATCATCAGCCGCAGCAGTTGCCATTCCACAAGGTTCACCAAAGGAACATCTCAGAAATGCCATGCCTAATTTAAAACTAGTGATGAACTAGATATATGGATTCACCCTGTAGGTTATTTGGAACCTTGATCATATAATGTTATATCTTGTGTTGTCATAACAACTGGTTATTGTTAGGTTATATATAGATATAAAAATTCTAGTAAGCGACAACTGAGGATGTATTAGAGTTCTGCCTAGTATTTTAGTAATTGTTGTAGCAACGGTACTGTAACAGAAAAATAGTCAATGCCATTAAGTGGGTTGATTCACTCAACTACATAATTCTTAGTATTTATATTTTTGTGTGAGACGTGTTAATTTATTTTATTACATTTTATTTTGTCCTTTAGATTAATTAGTTTAATTAGTTGATAAAAGAGTTTAATTTAATTAGATTGAATTTACACCATAATAATTGTTGTAGCAACTATGATGATATTAATCCCTATAGAGATGATACTCGAATACTTATCATTATAATACTTGCGCACTGACACCTATATTTTAAGAGATTGAACCCAGAACACAACAGGAGTCATTGAAGAAACATTAGGGCTCAAGTTACTTGAAGTTGACAAGTTCCCTTGCTTGCTTGCATGGATAAAAATTTCAAGCCAGTTCCAATTATCAAAGCTAACGTTCTTAATCATGATCAAATGCTTGTTCATTTAAGCAGCCTGAGGGACAAGTTACTACATTAATTCTTCCTAATCCAATGCAGCCATTCTTATGGTGATTAAAAATTTGGATCAATTGCTAATATAAACAAGTTTATGTTTGGTGTAGGTGTGTGTGTTTGTGAGTGTCTTCTTCTTTTTTTTTTTTTAAGGTAATAGTGTGTGTATTATCATATATGCACGTGTAATAGAAGATTGCTAATAAAGATTAACTAACCATCCAAGTCCTACAAAAAGAACAATTTCAGTGTTTTGACTAAGCTTTGACTCTTCTTGCACGTGCATCTCATCTTATTACTAATGGAACTTCCTAAGTGGCAACATGGTTTTGTTGTTTTATTCAATCTATTTGAATATAGGCATACGTGCTTATCACGTGCTATTGACGTTGAATTGTGAGCGAGGACCAATTGAACCAACTTGTTAGGCGTATCGCGGGATGGAGCCCACGGTTCACTAGTTGAGAGGCTCAATTGAAGGCTTGAAGCCCTTGGTACAAATTCTTTTCAGCCCATTACACAGAATAGTGAAAGTTCGGCATGGATTTGCGACGCTGTTAAATTACTTTTTATAATGTTATAAATTAATTTACGTCACCATAAATTTGTCTTAAATTTTAATTTTGGATCTAAGGCTTACTATATAATAATAATGCTAATAATAATAATAAAGAATACGCAAAAATAAAAAAAATAATGAAGATACTTTTTTAACCCATAAGAGCCTAATTTATAATAAATGACAACATTGTACTGATGATAGATGACATTAAGTAAATAATTATTCAAAGGGTAAATTTTAGATTAGCCCTATTGTGAAATGATAATCTTTAAAATACCTTATAAATTATTGTAAATCTCAAGTTACCTTATTGTTATGCAAAAGATGAAGGAAAAATTAGTGTAGGTTGATGATTTTTTTTTTTTTTTTGTCTTCTTAACAAAATGAGAATAAGTTGAGATTCACAATAATTTAAAGGATATTTTGAAGATTATCATTTTATGAGGGGAGAGTTTTAAAATTCACTGTTGTTCTAAAATGCTAAATAGTTGAAGAAAACCAAAATAACAATTTTAAAATATTGAATTTTCTATGAAGATTTTACGAAAATTAAAATGATTTTGTAGGTAAGTTTTTCATTTCTACGGTATAAGAGTAAAATGGTTAAACTAAAAACACAATGAAATATACTTTTGTTTTTTTTACACTGGTTGAACACCAGGTTACTGAATTATATCAAATATTTACAATAAGTGCTATAACAGTAGACAAATATACTGATATTTACAATTAGATATATACAACTGGGACTTATAATATTACATTAAATTCTCTATGAGGTGCATGCCCAAACAAATAACTCTTGTAAACGAGGGACGTCACTACTTCACTTGCATTTCGCAAAGAATGACTTTTTTGTAATTTTTCTCCACAATCATGCTAATTGTAGAGGTGAGCCCCCATGGGGACTCGAAATTGTAAGAGCTTTGGTTCACCACTCGATGAAAGGGTGAGTGGCTCACAATGAAATATACTAAATATCCCTAAACACATCGAAATATCCGAGAATGTTTCCACGGCATGCAAGTTGCACCACTAGACATTACTAATAGTCCAAAAATGAAAATAATAATAATAATAAAGTTGCTCAACTATTGTAATGGCGGTGATGAAAGACAACAGACATGTAATGATGATTTACTGTTTTAGAAGACTAACGACGACTTAGTAAACTTAATCACACACACACACACACACACACATGCCAATGGTTCTATAAATTCACTTTTAGAAAATTTGTGGATTCATGTTGCTTTAAAATCAACACAAGGTCAGGTTCTGTTTAAATTATAAAATTATAATAAAGTAAAAAGAATATAATTAAATACAAATTATAAGGATTTACCATTTAAAAGAAACATAACACTAAAAACAAAAGGCATATTAGCAAAAAAAGATATAAACAACCAAATTAACTGAATATATTTTTTAGTAAACCACTCGCATCTTGAAATATGAACTGTTGATTTTAAATGCATTAACAATAAAAACATTTTTATGTTTTAGAACACTTCATCAAATTTTCATTTAACCTTTTTTAAAAAAAAAATTGAAGCATAAAATTTATTCTTCTCTCTTCTATGTTTATGAACTCTAAACAAAAAATAGGCAAAGAATAAAAACAAATACATCGTGCTTTTAAGTACATGAAGGATGAGAGAAGTCAAGGCTATTGGTTTTTCTATTTTATTTGCAAGAGGAACTTTTCATTTTTATGTTACTTTTAGTAGGTTGATGATAAATCCACCCGAATTTTTGTTTAATAACAACCCTATTAGTTATTTTTTATTGCAATTACAATTGTATCCTTAGGCAATTTAATTATTTTTTTTTATAATAATAGTTCCTCACTGATGTGAGAAATGTAACTGGATGTTTAAAAGCCAAAAAAATCAAAGAAAATGAAAATGGAAAGATCTATAATTAATTGGAATAATCTTTGTGTACACACATTCTGAGCAATCTAAGCTCAATTTATATCCGTCAAGTTGTACAAACAACTTGCTAACAATAACTACCTGAATCTAGTAACAACCAATCATAGATTGCCACATAGCAAATTAGTTACAACTTAATACACATGTTGAGAATATACTTGACACATTAGATAGTAGCTTAACAGTTCACTTATTATCCTTAACATCCCCCATCAAGCTCAACCTTGGGGAGCAAGAACATGTCAGATAATAGATTAGCAGCTCAATTGCTTGTTATTCTTTACATCTCCCCTCAAGCTCAACCTTAGGGAGTAAGATTGAGCTTGTCACGTAAGTAATGAAAAGAATGGTATGCTAAGGTCTTGGTAAGGATATCTGTAGTCTGATTAGAACTGGAAACATAAAGAACTTGTAAACTGTTAGTAGTAGCTTTTTTCTTGAGAAAATGCATATATAATTCAATATGTTTTATTCTAGAATGGAACTTAGGATTACATGACAAGGCTGCGACACCCTAATTGTCACTCAAGCTTATGTAGTAAGGATTTTATTCATAATACTTTCGAGGTACCAATGCTAAGGCATTATACTCAGATTCAGTGCTTGAATGAGAGACAACAACTTGCTTTTTAGAACGCCATAATACAAGATTAGGGCCAACAAACATATAATAACCAGCAATTGACCTTCTATCATCTTTATCAATAGCCCAATCTGTATCACTAAAGTAATTTATTTGCAAGTTACCCTGATGATAAAACTACAATCCAAGGGAGATGGTTCCTTTGAGATACCTGAGAAGCCTCTTGTAAGCTTGCTAATGATTAATGGTTAAGGCTGAGAGAAATTGGCTAAGTTTGTTGACTGAAAAAGTAATTTCATTTAAGGTTTTATTAAAGTGACGTACTGTAGTGCCCTAACAATGCTTCTATACAAAGAAACATAAAAAAAATTATCACTATCAGTCTTTTTAAGAGAAACTCGAGAAGCCATGGGAGTTGAGCATGGTGTGCAATCTTGTAGTCTTGTCTTGCCAAGTAAGTCAGCTACATACTTGGATTGAGAAAGATGAAGACCTAACCGATTCTTGGTTATTTGAATACCCAAGAAATAATTCAGTTCACCAAGATCCTTGAGGGTAAAGGTTGATCACAAATCATCAATGACTTGTTAAATTAGTTAAGCATTTGAACTTGTGAAGATGATATCATCCACATATACAAGAATAAGTAGTAAATGTCCTTGAACTCTTTTAAAAAAACAAAGAGGCGTCTGACTTAGAGTTAAGAAAACCCCATTGAGCTGTGAGAACTATTTTGAGTCTGTCAAATCAAGCTCTAAGTGCCTACTTGAGACCATATAAAGCTTTGTGCAATATGTAAACATGATTAGGTTTAATGTTGTCTAAAAAGCCCTGTCGTTGCTACATATAGACTTCCTCAGTTAAATACCCATTAAGGAATGCATTTTTTACATCAATTTTTCTTAGCATCCAGTTATTTATCACAGCTAAACTTAAAATAATTCTAATGGTAGAAGATTTGACAATTGGACTAAAGGTCTCACTGTAGTCTAGTCTTTATGTTTGATGAAAGCCTTTAGCTACAAGCTTGGCTTTATACCTTGATACACTCCCATTAAGATTATACTTAATCCTAAATACCCATTTATTGCCAACTATTGTAACAAGATGAGTTAGCTAAATAAGAACTCAACTTTTGTTATATATTAGAGATTGATACTCTTTTTTCATGGCCTAATGCCATTTAGTATCTGCTATTGCACCTGACACACTTAAGGGTTCTATTGGTTTAGCTAAACAAGTTGTTATATAGGATTTGGGTTTAAAGATTTCTACCTTAGATCTGGTGATCGTAGAATGATCATGAACTGGTGGTTGTGGAGGGGTTATTTGATGAACTTGTAAAGAAGTTTAAGATGTATATTGAGAGTCAGTAGGCAAAGGTGAAGGTAAAGGTGAGTTGATGGTCAATAGTGGATGTGTAGGAGAGGAGAATAACTTATTTGCTACTAAACATTGATTTTTGGACATATCAAGTTGATGTAAAGAAGGAAAAGATGAATTGGAGGATGAATTAGATGGAAAATGAGAATGAGAATGACAGTTTTAACAAGAAGAGACGCATGAAGTATGAATCGAAGAAAAATCAATTTAAGACTTAAAAGGAAAGTAAGAATCATAAAAAACAACACTATTGCTAATGTAGACTTTTCTAAAAGAATAAAGACACTCGTAACCTCTGTGAAGGGAGCTATAATGAAGAAATATACATATGCTTGTTTAGAAGTCAAGTCTATGATGATTGTGCTTTGAGATAAGAAAAACAAGAACATCCAAAAACTCTCACACTGAATAATTTGGTTTCTTTTTTAATAATAGTTCAACGGGTGATTTTTTATTCCAAACTAGTTTAAGAAGTTTATTAATGAGATAGGTGGCAATATAAAAAGCATTCCACCAAAATTTTAATAGTGAGTGTGCTTATGCTAAGACTGTTAGTCTTGTCTCCACTATGTGTCTGTGTTTATGCTCAGTTCTCTCATTTTTTGAATAGATGGACAAGGATACCTAAATTGAATGTCCTATACAGTAGATAAGATGTAAAGGATTGAAACTCTCCTCCTAAGTATGTTTGAAGACATTTAATCTTGATATTTAGGTTGTCTTCTATCATGTGTTTAAACTCAATGAAAGTTTATAATGCTCTAGATTTGGCAATAAGAGGAAATATCCAGGTGAACCTTGTAAAGTTATCTAAGATGGATAGGTAATATTAAAAGCCTTAAAAGGATAGAAATGGAGTTGGCCTCTATAAATTAGCATGGAAGAGCTCTAAAGTTTGAGATGTTGTAGTTTCTACAGAAGAGAAGTGTTGCATATGACATTTACCAAATTGACATGCATTATAAAAAGCTGGTTTAATATCCTTATTGTTGTACAAATTTTGTTGAACTCGCAAGCGCACGAATCTATTGTAGAATAGATCAACGGTGACGAGTATCGATCCCACGATGAGGTGAATTTTAATTGCTTGTACAATTAATTTTCTAAGTGGGTGATTGGATTTATAATGAAAATGACGTAGGCTATCTATTAATTTAAATTAAAGTGGGGGGAATAAACTATTAAAATAAAGTGCTTGGATCTCTGGACCTGTACTCAACATGCATTATCGGCTTAACATTCATTATTAGTACCAATTAAATCATGAAGGGGGATTTTTCACTCTTTATAAACCTCACTTTAATAGATATTATGTTAAGTGCTTCTCGTGCCAAATAGTAATAACCTTGCCCAGGGAGACGGTTATACCAACCAATATCTAGACAAGATTATTACTATCTGTTTACGAAAAGTTAAAACATTTACATAAATTGGAGGGGAAGAAAAAGTAAATTTACCAAATTAAGCTCATGCAGCATGTTGAGACTTCACCTTCAACCCAAGCTTGAAAGAAAATTAGTTACTCATAATTGAATTAGGGGTAAAACGAGAATTTTATTAAAATACATAGAAAATACAAGATGGAGATGGAATTACAGAAAATGGAGCTCAAAAATGGATTCAGGGGTGTCAAATTAAGGGGGGAGCCCCCTTTTTATAGATACAATGAGTAAATCATGGCCATCGGATTAAAACAATTTGGACGTTCAGGATTGCGCCACGTGGCAAGTTATTATTGGATGGAACACATCATCAGGGCTATCATTCTGTGTATATGCATGTACTGTACGCACATTTTTTCGGTCCACTAACATACTACCATGTTGCCGGTCAACGCCACATAAGTATTTTAGTCCAATAGGATCGTGACACAACATCAGTCAACACCACATAATCAGTCAATGCCACATCATTCATCAAATCGAATGCTGCCACTTTATCGTACAGTACATGTGAACAGTGTTGTGAATAGTACCGTATATATGAACAGTGTCATGAACAGTAACGTATATGTGAACAGTACCATTTATCTTTTTAGGCTTCTCCTAAGGTTTTCGACTGTCCAGAGTTCAAAATTACTGTCTGTTTTTCTATCTGATCTCTCGTTCATTGTGAAATGACCATGATGTCCCCTAGAATACATAAAATACTTAATTAAAATAAAACATACATAATTAAATCACAAGAGACTTTAAGACATAAAAATAGGGGTGTTAGTGAGACTTGGAGTGTAAAATGATGATTTTCTCCATTATAAATAGACAATTTCTAGCACCCAACACTTATCCACATCAAAATTAGAATTAAGTTGTTTTATAACAAGTTTGAGAGCATGAATGGTAGTGGCTTTTTACATTCAATGTATTTTTATTAAATTTTAATCGACTAGTGACATGATTATTCTTTTGACTGGACACATATGATTAAACCTAAGGAGAGGGTAAGAAAGCTAGTGGTTACATCTTCATTAGCACTTGGCATTGGTCCACGATCAAGGGCAAGGTGTTGTTGATAGTCACCATTTGGGCTTATTGTGGCAGACTTCTTCTATGTTTTGTTTTAAAAAGTAAACTAGTGCACTCATGTTGTTCAACAACCATTCTTTCAAGGTAAAGAAAAGGAAAAACTAAGGGGGTTTGAGCTATATCATTTTGTCAATGGCTATGAATATTCAATTATATTCTCTATAATTTCATTTTTAGTCAGTTACAATGACCATATATTTGTGACAATGGTTTTGGCAGTTAGTGTCATTAGAACAAACATCAGGTGATCCAGTGTTCAATTACCATCATATTCAACTTCTTTTGAAAAAAAAAATAATAGGTTTAATGAGTAAAAACAATATTATGATATAAATTGGGTTTAGTAAGGAGATATTGAGTGTCTAAGTTGGTTTATAAAGTAAAATTTAAAATTTCAAAAATTGAAGGTGTACTTATTTAGTAAATAGATTTAGTAAGTTGTTGAGCAATTTTGAATAGTCTCATTCTTATATAAATAGTGGGGTGAAAATATCCCCGCCCATTTTATTAAAGGGTTATTGTTATTGTACTACTTAAGATGTTGGTAAATAAATATTAAGTAAAATAAGTATCATACCCAAATAATTTAAAATTAAAATATTACAAATTATACCCAAATACTTTAAAATTAAAAAAATTACAAGCTCTTACCTTTTATTACCTTTCAATTCATTGACCGGTAAAATAAAAACAATCAAGGCACATTCTGAACCCATCAAGAACTAATTTCTGCAAAATCATAACACCATAAGTACATAACAATGATAGATGACATTAAAGTAAATATTTGTTCTAGAATTAATGATAAAGAACCCCAAAATCAACAATTTTAAAGTATGAAATTTTATGTAGAACTATCAATAATTTCGTTAAAGGTGGTCAAACAACCTTATAAATCTACTATGTTGGCTAGTTCATATTGGATTTTTGGGCGTAAGATTGCTAGGAGCCGTAGAGTCTTTATTAATATTATGGTGATGTCAATCAATGACAACAAGGTTCATCAAGCATATGAATGGTGACTTTCACTTAAATACCAGTTGTTGCATAGTTTAATTTGAATTTTCTGTTACTAAGAAGCTTGTTTCCATTTTGCAGTAAGAGTTTAAGCCAGTTTTTATTCTTGGAAAATTTTCTCTTAATTTTTCATTATAAGTCCAAATATTCTCGTATATGATGGTAACATATAAGAATCATCTGTACTTAGAGCTGAATGTAAAGCAATTAGTCAGCTCTATGGTACTGATAATCCAACTTAGAAGCTCTCTGAGCATAAAATTACTCGACAACTTTTCAGCGTCCACATTGGACTGTCAACGACAAATCTCATCAGGCGTGATGCATTACTCGATAACTTTTCAGCGTCCACATTAAAGTGCCAATGAAAATCTCATTAAGAGTGATATATTTGTAAATTTCTCTCCCATTTTAAAATTTGGATAAATGTATATATCTTTTCCATTAATGTGGATAGGGTAAATATCCCTTTGATATTTGTGAGAGTATAAATTTAAATTATATCATAGTAGACTTGATGTGAGGTAGTCCCCATATATTTTTTAATTGTATTTCAATAGATTTATATTTGCCATATATATATTGTAAAAAAAAGTGAGACATGATTTGATTTTTTAGAAGCTTAATTAGAGAAGACTTTGTTAAAATTTAATGATGTGCATGTAAACAGTTTCCATAAGCTCTGGATACACTATCAGAAATTTTCACAGAGAAAACTATCAATTATGAAATCTACAATGATTCCATCTTCTCAGTTTTTGAACATTTAGAACTAAATCCATACTAGATTCTCTAATATCTTCCTCAAATTCATATACTGGATACGCTATTACATCTGTTTTTGTAAGGCTCCTGCATTTGTCTCAGGTAACATTTGTTTATTGAACCCTTTTACAATAATCTTCCTTTTCATCTTAAATATGTCTCAAGTGACATTCGGTTATGGTACAATAAGTCTTTATCTAGTGAAGATGTCTTCATTTTGTTACAATGAGGATATTATTAAAATATAAAAATACATATTTTAATATATTAAAAATTATTTTTTTATTAGTTATTAATATCCACACTTTGTTAAATGAAGATATTCTCACCAAAGAATTATTAATGATACAATAACATTGGTTATGATATAATCTTATATCTAATTAATTTTTTACTATTTGCTACCAATTTTCTTATGGTGCATATGGTACTGTTTTTCTGTTTTTGTTGTTTTGTGAGATTTTATCTTTATTCCTAATTTCTTTTGTACAAACAATAAATAAAAATATGAGTCTAAAATTAGTACAAAATATATAAGAGAAAAAAATTATTTTATATTGAAATATTTTTCTATCTTGTAGAAAAATTCTTTTATCCTATAATGATGGTTTAGTAATTGCATTACTAATTGTCGTAAGTATATATTTATTGTTAGCAACTACAATTGCAGAACATGATGAGATCATTAATATAAATATTTATTTTACATATTAGAAAATTTATTGTTAATATGTGATGCAGTAGTATATATTATTTCTTGTGAATACATATAAATACATAGTTTTTAATAAATGATATATAATTTAGTTATTTTAAATGTCTTAAAACATTTCGGTTCAAAAAAATTGACATAATTAAACATTGATAACTAACTATTCAAATTAAATATACATAAAGCAAAAAAATAAAAAAATATTACAACACAGGTGCATTAAATTAAATAATATATTATTAGGAAAGGAGTGTGAACCTGGGACTCATTTACTTATTGGAACACAAACAATTCAAATTACTATGACCCATCAAAAACGAAAATGACGAATGCTCAACTAATGTTTTTGTCGATATTTCTTTGTAAAACTGTAATCAGATGATTCCATTTCCATGAAAAATGAAAATGATGTAGGATGGATTTTGGAGACTATAGAGTTCTATTATAACACAATTGGCAACTGAAAAAAATAACATTTGTACTTTATTAATTTTATTTCTTTTATTTTGTTATTTGAATAAATTTACCAAAAAAGTAGTATTTATGTCATCATTCTTCTACCATTGGATTGAATATATCTAGTAAATAAAAGATTAATGGTCATATTTGTAAATTAAAAGTTTAAGTCAAGCGGACCTCACCTATATGAAAATATTGTTTACATTCATTCTTATAATTTGCAAGGAAAGATAAGGCTTGAAATTTTATAATGATATTACAAAAAATGTATGTTTATCATCAATAATTAAAAATATTATTAAAATAGAATTACCTTTTATACATACCAACCTTCAAATTATTTTTTAATGCTTTAAACCTCTAATGGTTGCTGCAAAATGATCCCTCTGTTATTCACAACATTAACCTTTAAAGTATACTAATTAATAACTTAACCCTTATTAGTTATTGCTTACAAGAAAGTGCCCCTTAAAATTAAATGTCATACTCGTGTCACTTTTATGATAATTGTGTACTTGGGTATCTCATTTTACCCCTCATTTGTTTTGCATATTTTATCATATAACGCTATTGAAATTACTCTACTTGTAAGTAAAACTTTCTAAATGTTTTTATTTTTTTTCAACAAAGATTTCAATGTGAAAATGTTTAAGACTAATATTCGATTATTTTGGTTCCTAACTTCCTGTGGGCTTGGTATTCACCAGCAAGTTGGTAGTCTTTACTGTAGGGATGCTCTTGATAACATACTTTTCCGACGACTAAAGAAAAAATACGTATAGTTTCAAGAAAGCTGCAATGTTTACAAATATTAAGGAGGGACTATCAGTGACTCTAGTGATTTTTGTGCGTATTAAGAAGGGATGCACATACTAGAGAAGGAAACACGCATGCACACATACACACACACACACACACACACACACACACATATATGCATACATATATATGTGTGTGTGTGTGTAGTGGGGATGTTCTTATTTTTTTTATACAGACACACTTTTAAACCATAAAACTAGCTTTTAACTCTCTTAAGCCACAAGGTTTAAAAGCATGTCTACATTTAAAAATATAAGGGTGTCTGTGTTGATCTTATAATATTGATTTTGATGATAACAAAACTTATATATTCTTGATTAAAGTTTGAGGCTATTAAAATGAATTTCTTAAAGCCATAGACATGTTTAAAGAAAGTTTAATGGTTGTTAACTTGAGTTGGAAAACCTTTTTCTAAACAAAAGTTGCCAAAAATATAATTCTGGAAATTAACGGTGAACCGTTTATTGAAAAATGGTAAACCGATAATTTACAAAGAGGAAATTGTCTTTATAATCCTGCACCGTTTATCTGAGAAGATTCTAGAAATTAACAGTGAACCGTTTATTGGAAAACGGTAAACCGATAATTTACAGAAAAGAGAAACTTTTTTAATCTTGAGCCGTTTAGCAAAAACGGAAAGCTAAGTTTGTTTTGCAGGTCTCTGGACGCAAACAGTGATCCGATAACTGTAAACGGTAAACCGTTTATTTAAATTCTAAGCATAACAACTATTTGAACAAGTCAAAACGGTTAACCGATAGAAGTAAACGGCAATCCGATTATTCTCACAAAGTCAACAACGGCTAGTTTTCAGCTCCAACTATAAAATAGCTCAATCAAATTCAAATAAAGTTAGATCCAACAATTATCTTTGAGCTTGTTACTGAGAAAACAATCTCTTTTGAGCTTTAAACTTGTTGTATTTCATTGATTTACACTTTGGGATTTCAATTGTAATCATATAGATTGTGTGATAGATTTGTTGATTTTAAATCTTTATTTTTGTGTGATTGTAAGTGTTGGGATACACTTGGGTTAAAAGATTGGGGATAATCTCTTATTGTAAAAGTTCATTGACACATTTGAAGTCAATTGTAAGTGATGTTGAAGCCTTGGAGGCTTGCTTAGTGGAATCCTCAAGCTCGGTGAGTTTGGAGGCGTGGACGTAGGCACGGTTGGCCGAACCACGTAAAAATCACGTGTTTGATCTCTCTTCCCTTATCTTTTTAATTTCGAGCATTGTTAAATTTATTGCTTTTAATTTTATTAAGACATTAGTTTTAATTGTTGTGTGGTTTTATATGCTTAATTTTTAAGAACTCAATTCGCCCCCTCTTGGGTAAGCCTAGTTAGTATTTCAGTATGCACTTGAGAATGATTATTAATTAAGGATTTTAAAGTGTGGGAAAATTCGGAAAAGCTTTAAAACGATGCAGTTTTAAAAATTGATTTCACAATACTATTAAACCCCATGGTAAAGCTTTTCCATACTTTAAAATTCTAGACCAAAAAACTATTATACACACACACACACACACACACACACACATACATACATATATATCTCTTATGCAAGCAAGGGCATACACTTGATATTTTATTGGTGAAAAGTTCCTTGTAAAGTATTGTCGAGAGACACATGGAGGATATTGTTGATGCTGATGCAAGTGTGGGTTTCTAACTTCTCCAAAACCAAAATCAACAAATCAAAAACTTTGTTGCAGCCATTGTTTATATTTCACTTCATACTCAAAAGAGTTTGAACATATTCAAAAATCCAAAATTGACCCGTGCAACTTGATTGGAACGATCATATTGGCTATGGGTGAAGCTAGATTGTAACCTTGTATACAAGCATTTCTTACCGATCAAATAAGAGCACATAGAGGTCAAGAAGTTGATGATGAGGATCGAGTAATTGCTCAGGAAAAGGTATGGTGGCATCTTGCCTGGTGCTATTGTGCATTTGTCGCATACGTTCTATTTGATTTTGGGTAGCTGAAGACTTTTTTGTACAATGGGTAGTTAATAAGGATCAATTTCATCTTGTTCGTGTTTGGTATCGCTTCTTATCATAGTAAAGAATCAACTTTTGAGAGCAGCCCTATTTCAATATTCCATGTTGTCAAAAACTAGGCACGGAAAAGAAATCTCATGTACCATTCTTCATGTAAATCCCACTTGTTCCTTATCTGTACTTTACTAGTTATATTTTGTACTTCCAACTTATTAGCAAACCTAATTAAGAAGGAATTGCTTTTTTGAAAAAAAAATGATTAAATGTCTTTGTTTGACGTATATATTAACTCTTTGAATCGCAGATGGCTAGACAAAACTGACATTATAGAATCATCAAGCTCTTTTAGTCCAGAACAAGAAAAAACAACTAAAGTTTGCTCTGTGGTTCAAGACAGGGAATCAAACCTTCTTTTAAAAGTGTTTCCAACCCTTTTGTTGGCAATAGTTAGTTCAGCAAGAGACACATTTTTGCCTGAGCAAGCAACCAACAAGCAATCTGAAAAATTCATGATCTTCCTACTTTTAAGTAAGCACATATCCTCTAGTACAACCTCTTATCTATCACAGAAGTTCATTTCACAAATGGTTCCAAAACTAAACAAGGAAAAGCTCAAAGAGTGAGAATTTGGATTGGAATGGTATTGTCCATATTTTATTGCGCCGTAGCATGGCACGTTGAGGTTCACAGGTTGCTTGTAGTTCATAAAGAAGGATTACTAAACATGCCCAAAGAAGCCGTACCAATTAATATCTTCTGGCTTGTCTCGTAGTTCTTTTCGTTAGGACTTATAGAAGGCTTGCTCAAGATGGGTTAGAAGAATTCATGAGCCATCATTTCCCTCAATGGACGGGGGAATGTGTATCAGCAATTAGAAGATTTTTTACTAGAATTGGAAGCTTCCTCAATATTTTCTACATAAATGCAAACAAATGCCTTTAGGTAGCACTTGAACTGTAGTAGGTTGGACAAGTACTATAAGATGCTAGCAATTCTTGCTTACGTAACTATGTGCTATAATTGGTACTTGTCAACCTTTTATACGCAAAGTGTTAAAATGATGTAGATAATGTTAGGAAATATGTTTTATTTTTCAATAAAGATTTCCTAGGATATTTTCTTATTTAGTAGTATTTCTATTTAAGGAATAAGTAATTTTCCCTTTAAGATTTGACTTATTTAAGGAGGATTACAACTAGTATAAGAAAAAGAATATTTCTCGTACAAAAAATAATCAATATATATAGGGAGGTTGAATTCACTTGTTTGTAAAACACAATAATCAGTTCTCTTCAAGTAGACAATTTCTATGTATGAGAGAAACAATAGGTCCATTGAGAGATTGCCTATTATTGGGGTTCTAAGTGTGAGGAAAAATACTAGAGTAATTGTGATAATTTTTCACATAGTGAATTTTCCTCTCGTCGTCCTTGATGGCTGTGGTTTTCTCCAATATAAGAGTTTTCCACATAAACTCTACTGGGTATGTGGACAAGTAGGACACTTTAAAAAAGATTGTTACAAAGCAAATAGAGTAAGTTCAGCAAGTGGCTCCAAGTGAGCATGTGAGGACATTGATAGTATCACTAGTAGAAAGTCTCTTATCATTGTGAGAGACAATGGTCTCCTGTAATAGATGATGAAGACATCCTCATGGCAAGCCACTATTGCCATAGAAAAGGATGTGTTACTACTAGGTGGTCCATAAGATTCGCACACAATGCATGGTTTGGCATTTATGCAAGGTGTGTAGTGGAATTTTATGTTGATGGCTGAGAACTCTTAATAAAACCAAACAAGAAAGTGGGTATTTTCAGCAATGTGATCAACATGTACTGAATATGTGTACTCTAGATATGGTGGAGCATGATCATTCTTGGTGTAGAGAATTATTGCAGCTGAATAAAAGGATAAGATTTTACCCATGGTGGAATGATTCTCAAATGTCCTATGCGAGGGTAATTTTGGGTGGAGTAAAGAAGGTAAGGCTATTCTTAAATCAAAACCATTGCAGAATACAAAAGAATAAGCTTTTACAGTTCAATCCTAGCGATAAACCCATATGAACCTTACCTAATATCATAAAAACTCCAATTAAAAGAATGACGAGATCAATGGTTTCCTGTTGTCTCTTTCTTAACTAAAAACAAGGTTTTCTATGAAATTGAGGTTGGGTAGCTACCAATTATAGCACAAAAATATTTAGTAATAGTTGTTTTATATTTTATAACTAAGTTGATTTGATCTCATAATTGTATGTATAGTGAAAAATCTATAATATTTTTATTTTTTTTTTCAAAATCATTGTTTAAACATTATCCTTACTACATAGTATTAATTTTTAATTTATATTTACAATTTTTTTTTATGACTTGAAAGGTACAACGCCATCGTAACTTTATTTTTGTTTGAGACATACAAAAACACAACAATAAAGTATTAAATTCACCAGTGGAATGCATGGCAGTCACAAAAAAATAGTGAGGAGTCCTGCGTGTGGTGTCAAATTGAAGCAAATTCCGCTCCATTTATATTCTCCCCAATTTCAACAATTGCAGCCACATTCCCCCCCCCCCCCCCCAAAAAAAAAAAAACCGGTAGCAGTAATTTGGTGCACTGAACACTGTCACCACATTCTTGTCCTACAACGGATTATGGTAAGCAAGCAAATGACTGTCATACCTGGCTGTGAAAAGCTGCTGAACACAAGGCACAAGATCTGAGCAAATAACATCCGAATAACGCTGGAAAAAAAAATTCCTGGAAAATTTCCGGACCAAGGGCACTAGAGTGATCATGTGCAAAAACAGCCGCTTTAATCTCAAAAACTTTAAGGTGAGCATTACGCACCTTATTCTCATCAGAACTCACCAGACTCGGAATGTGAACACAAAAGCAGCAGCAGCATCATTCACTTCAACGGATGAATACAGATTTTGGTAAAAGTCAACAATGTGGCCCAGCAATCAAATGAGGTCACCACCGAGTAATTAAACTGCGAGCCTTCTTAACTTTAGCAAAAGAATGAAAATAATGAGTGTTGCGATCCCCGACTGATAGACAATTAGCATGTGCTTTAGGCATGATTTGCAACTAGAATCATCAAGAGGTAAAGGTTTTGAAAATTGATTTAAACTTCATCCATTCCCTTCACTTTACATATGTACTATGTATTAGTATATATTCTTCTAAATACATTAATCTAAAAATATAAAAATTAAATTTCATTTTTGTAAAGAAAAACCCCCGCAGTGTAGTCCAAATTTATCTCACCTCTCTTGAAAAGTTTAAACTAAACTCATGAAATTGTGATAATTTACGCTTAGCTTATATTAAATTTCATCTTTAATAAAAGAAATATATTTAAAATTTACCTCCAATGCTGTATACAAAGCTACCATGCTACTATGATATGGCCTTTGGTGCCACCACCTCAATCATCAGCTCATAGTCCAGAGCCATGGCCATGCCCCTAGGGCAGCATATCACCACTTAGTCAATCAAATTGTAAATACCTAATGTCTTATTTAAAATTGAGTTAGAATCCAATAAGTTGTAATTTTCACACACTAAGTGAATTGTTTAATGTCCTAGTGTGGCCCCATAGACTCAGGGTTGTGTGTCCGAACCATATAAAAATCTTTGCGCTTTGGCTTCCATAATTTTTATTTCTTGCATTTAAATTAATTAGTAATTTAGGGTAATATTTTACCTACATCCATAAAATGGATCTAAATATCCTAACACAAACTCTAATTAAAATTAAGGTAATATCAATTTTTGTAAATGCACCCTACTTTAAAAAAAATAATTGTAAAAAAATACATATTATATTTAATAATTTCAAACAAGAAGAAAATTGGATAATTAACTCCTTAAATCCTCTCCAACTATTTAAATTTATGTCACGAAAGCCAACATATATAGAAGTTTGGATAATTTAGTCATTTTTTGTTATAGGATAAAATAGTCAAATTAAATTATATTAAAATAAAATTATTGATCAACAATGGTTAAGAGACTTATGTAAAGAAAAGGATTTAATTGCCTAAACTTTCTCTTTATTTAAATTTAAAAAAATTATCTGAATTTTTGTAAATTATTTTTTGAAATGAGGTGGATTTACATATAGTTAGGTTGGAAATACTCTAACAAATTATATTTGTTAAACAAGCATTATAACTCCAATATTAATATAGATAATATTTTTGTAAATATTAAATATAACCATTTTAACCATTAGCTTGTAGTAAAAAACCTTATGTTAATTTTATTTTATATTTAAATATATTTAATATTATATTAAATTTAACATCCAATTTAATTAAAATAAGTGTGATTTTGTTTCCACTAATATAAATGCTCAGTATCTTATATATTTTGATATGGAGTGAAATAATTAATGCTTTGATATTACCCCATACAAATAACTGAAAGCATATTAGTAATTTGTTTCTTATGCTAAGTGATATATAATAAAATATATATTTTAATTATATATTTACTCTTTGATTTGGCAACTGTCAATACTAACATCCAATGTAGGATAGGAAATATGCAGTGTCCTTTGACAACATGACTATGGAGTTGAATATCTTTAACATTGCCAAACAACCTCAAAATAGAGACGATGGAATTGTTGATGTTGCTTTCACCAAAGAATTAGTTGAATAAACTTTTCTATCTAGCATTAGTAATGATCCATTACAAATATGTTCAACTCACGTTGATTTGAATTTTGATATTGACATATCGATTGACGAGGACAATGCCTTACTCAATTCGTAATCATCTATGGATACCAATAAATAAAAAGAAAAAATAGTAACTGGCACCATCGAGGAAGAAACCCAGCCTATCATTAGAATCACCACTAAAGCATGAGCTCAAACTATTACCCGACACTTTAGAGTATGCATTTTTGGGAGTTGAAAATACTTTGCCAATAATCATCTCATCTTTTGTTGATGACAAACAAAAGAGTCGAGCAAAAAAGGCATTAGGATGATCATAGTGGACATAAAAGATATAAATCCAATAGATTGCATGCATTACATCTATTTTGACGAAAATGCTAAACCTGTTAGGAAAATGCAATGCCGATTAAACCCCAGTATGAAAAATATTGTTGAGCTAAAATTCTTAAACTATTAAAGGATGGGTATCATTTATCCTATTTATAATAGTTTGTGGGTCATTCTGTACAAGTTATCCCCAAAAAGTCAAAAGTTACAATAGTTACCAACGTCAACAATGAATTAATGTCCACTAGATTGACTACAAGGTGGTGAGTATGCATTGATTATAGGAAATTGAATTTTGTCACACAAAAAAAAATTATTTATCATTTATGGGTCAAATGCTTGATAGATTAGGGGATCATAAATTTTATTACTTTCTAAATGGCTACTCAAGATATAACTAAATTCCCATATTACCAAAAGACCAAGAGAAAACCACTTTCATTTACCTTTTTAGTACTTTTACATATAGAAGAATGCCATTTGAATTAAGCAATGCTCTTGCTATATTTCAACGATGCATGTTAAATATTTTTCTAATATGGTTGAACACTTTCTTGAAGTCTTTATAGATTAATTTTCTATTTTTTTTGGTGATTCATTTTATCAGTGTTTGCATCATTTAACGGTAGTTCTGCAAAGGTGTATAGAGAAGAATTTGATCTTGAACTGAGAGAAGTGTCACTTTATGGTGAACTAAGGTATTGATTTAGGTCAGATCATTTCGAACAAAGGTATTGAGATTGACATGGATCTCATTTTTAATCTTCATCTACCTAAAACAGTCAAAGATGTAAAATATTTTCTTTAGCTTACTGGTTTTTATAAACGTTTTATTAAAAATTTTAGCAAAATTTCTAGGCCTTTATACAATTCACTTGCTAAGGATATACCTTTCATTGATGATTCCTTTCTTGAGGTATTTGAAAAATTAAAGTAATGTTGACCTCATCACCCATCATTCAACCCTAAATTGAAACTTATTTTTTGAGCTCATGTGTGATGCATGTGATTATGCAATAAGAGCAGTATTATGGCAAAGAATTGATCGAATTTCTTATATCATTTATTATGCTAGTATGATATTAAATGATGCACAGTTGAGTTACTCAACCACTAAAGAGGAAATGCTAGCAATAGTGTTTACATTAGAAAAATTTTAATCTTATCTCATAAGATATAAAATAATAGTGTTCACAAATCATGCTAATATTAAATATCTTCTTGCAAAGAAAGATGTAAAGGCTAGATTAATTGACTAGGTGTTACTTTCGCAGGAATTCGACCTTGCATTCAAAGATAAGAAAGGCACAAAAAATATGATGGCAGATTAGTTCTCTTGCCTTAATTTTGCCACAAATACAAAACCATTGCCATTATATGAATCATTTCCATATGAACAATTAATCAGTATGGAAGTACTACTATAATATGCTTATATAGTTAACTATCTTGTTAAGAATTATTGCTTACATGTCTGGCTGTGGGAAAGGAAACTAGTCAAGGAAACGAAGACTTAGACAGCTTCAAGTTTCTTGTCGTAAGTGTGCTCGAACAAACTGCAACAGACATCCTTGTAAATCTTTGGCAATGGTGTCAGATAACAGGGAAGACACGATTCAGTCTACTAGGGATTATTTGAATAAAAAGTCGTTAGATGACATTCTTTTGACTCTTAAAACACATCCTAATGGATATGTACAGCGTGCAATTTTCTAGATACAGCCATTATTCCAGAAAGAATAATCATGATATAGTTTGACTATAAATAACCATGTTTATTAGTTTATAAGAAAACTAAATGGAAAGCCTATCCTTGATCGATAGATAGCATTCAAGTCATTTTTTGACATAAAACCAAAGGAAGATATAAGCCACAATCACAACTACCAATACATATCCTTTTATTTTACTGTTCTTTTATCATTTGCATCATTGCTTTTAATGGTGTGATTTTATCTTTTCCTACTGTTTGTTTTCCTTACTATTTACTTTTCACTTTTAAGCCACAAACTTTATGCATCCTTTGACAAACACACCATCCTATTTATAATTGTGTTTTATTATGTCTGTCACCAAGGTTTTTAAATATGAGCTTATTTTTCATCACTCACAAAATTATTTTTGAGAAATTTTTCAATGGTAACAACTTCAAATAGACAATTCAAATAGATTTATGTGCCTTCTGGCTTTCGTTATTGGAAAATACAAAGAGTTTGTTTAAACAATTATAGATCTTGATAGAATATTAGCAAAGAGAAAAACACACCTAGTATATAAAGGAGATAACTGATGATTATCAAGACTTGTCTCAGCAGTCGCTTATACTAGAGGAAGCCGAGTGCTCGATATCATCCTAAAAGCGCTAAAACCTCTGTGATATCTACCTAACTCACCAATTGGAGAAAGTTAGTAATCTCAAGTATGCAAGAAAGAATATCTGAATGCTAAACCTTGCGGAGGCTTTCATTTTCTTGTTAAGAAATCTTGCCACTTTAGAGGCACTGATTACATTCGTGGTGTGTGTTATATATGTCAATGTATAAGTTTATACAACAACTAATAAGAGTGATGGGTATTCAAATCATCGCTACAAGGATTAACGTTATAGAATGTGCAACAATAATCCTTGCAATGCAAATTCAATTTAATTAAGATAAAATAATTAATGAAATGAATGATCTAATAAAATAAAATAAAAAAGGAAATAAAAATAAATGCAATAAGGAAATTTTAATATCTAAAATAAAGAGATACTTCAATGATGGAAAAGTAATTGAGTGCTTAAACTCCCTTAATGGCATTGACTTTAATTTCTAATTCCAGTATTGTTGCTATAGCATCTACTATAGCACTAGACAGAATCTCTCATGCATCCTCAGTTGTCACCTGTTGGATATTTTAGTTCTATATGCAACCTAACAGTGACCAATTGTTATGCTAATATAAGATATAACATTATGTGTTATAGATTTCAAATGCCTTACAAGGTGAATCCCTTTGTTTAGTTCTTTACTAATCTTATATTAAGCATGACCCTATTCAAATCGTGATTAACTCAACTTGGAAAACCCAATCTAAAACAATGTATTGTCTTGATCTGCTCTACTAATTCAAATATTTTTTAAGCTTCTTTTTAACTAGTATTTATTAAATGGATTATTAGCCGAAATAAAGATTTGCAATAAGTAAAATCAAAACAAAATAGTACAACAGATTCTGAGCAGCACACATATATAAGTCAAATAATTATTAAGTTTATTTGACACCTAACTAAGTCGAACTATAGTTCATGATAGGCTATAAAACAATGGTAGCACATACTTTTGCCATCAAATACATTCTCAAAGAAAGATAAAAACAACCAAATAAAGGGTAGGAATCAAGATCTGCTGAATTCGCAATGTTCCTTTCTTAGATTGTTGCAATCTCTCATTCTTTTTCTCTAAAATCCTTCGTTGCAGCCTTGCGAGCTCTCAACTGCTTGCTTTTTTTTTCTTTCACGTATACTCTTTTTATAGTTTGGAATTAAGGCAACCAAACATGTAACCACGTGTGACTTTTTGAGATACCTTAGATTGCATATCCTTGTGTGCTACGTATCATTATTTTTATCTGTACGTGACAGTGTCAGCATGCTACAACACGTTTTGTCATTTAACATGTGAGCTGTCTTTTCTATGTTTACTCTTGAATTGTTGCAGCAACTACTACAATATCTTCTCTTGTCAAACTTATTTCAATTTATTTGCAGCCAAGTTCTTTGTCATCTCTGCAGGTTCGTTGCAGCAGCATCCATCCATAAAGGTTCATCTCTTTGGTCACCTGCAATCATGCACAAAATTAGAGTACAAGGTGATCTAAAACACAATCAATTTATTAGAATTAAACTTAAATAGATGCTTATGTAACATATACTAAAAATGTGATAAAAATCATCATTTACTCTCTAAATGCCATGATAACTATCATTTCATAAAGTTATCAATTTGCATCTTGAGTCCATTTGAACATTCATAAAAACTCATCGATTTGTTAAATGTTAATAACTTTTTATGATGGATTGATAGCATTTTTTAGCTGTGTAATTAAGAATCATTTCATTTTATCCATAGTGAAAAATATGTTTACTTGTTCTCCTAATGCAAACGACTTACTTGATCATTTACAAGCTCTTAGACCTAAGCCGGATCCCAACACTCTTACATTGGAATGGTCGATTGATGATGACAGTAGTAATAGTAAAGAGCACAAATTAGATTTAACTCTCCATTTAAAAATTCTCTCTTGTGTTACAGCATTTAAGTTATGTCTTCTAAACTCTACTTTTTTTCCTTTCAAACACTAAGGATAATGTTTTATTCTGGTTTGGTGAAAAGAATAGTTAACAGCTGTGGAATAATTGATAGTTATGTTGTTGTGCTTTTACTAACCTTTTCTAAATTTTTGAGTAAAAAATGATCGAATATGGAGTTTTAATTGCTCTAGAAACACATCTTTCTAGTCTTGCAATTTAAGTAAAAAATTCAATAATAAAATTTAAGGCTTTTTGTGCAATCTTTTGACATTTGATGACATGATGGCTTCTCAATTTTAGTATTTATATAATCTTTGACTTTAATTTATATTACACTGTGTTTGCCACTTTGTGTATTGATGTTGGTGACAAGTATGAATTAAGAAATTTGATGAGTGAAATTGATTAAGTTATTTGAAGGAATGCACATATTGTAATAAGTTCCAAATAAGTTTTTAAGCCTATAATTTTTTTTTTTAAGAGCAACTATTTTTTGTAGGTTAGTAGTTTATTGTACATTATTTCTATCCTTTTGCTTTGAGTTGACTAATAAAAACAAATTGTGTATTGCTATATCTGAAAGTCTATTGAACTAGTAAATATGAAAGACTATTTAGAGTTCTAAAAAATAAAAGAAATGTCATCTCTGATTCATTTAAACCTTTTCTAGTCTTCCTTATTATGTAGTATCCATAGTTTCTCCTTTTGAGCCTATATTAAAAAACAACTTTTTCTTTATTAATTTTTCATCTTATTCCACTCTACTTTGGAGTATTACCCTATATTTTTGGATTTTCCGTCATTTATTTATGTTTGATTTTTCCTTTTTCAGAAGAGTGGTGATCGATGTTGCCGCACAACAATTGAGGAGGGCGAACCAAAGTGAAAATTATAGCGTTATTTTGGGATTCACTTGGTTTATACTTAGAAATGGGCTCAATGCCATAGAATGTGGGGCTAGGATTTAATAAGTATCTAAACTCAATAACTCGAACAATAGCTTGGACCTCAGTCGTGATTGGGCTTCTCTTTTACATGGAGAGAATCATAGAGAGAAAGCAAACCATTCGGAGAGTGGCGGCGTCCTCATCCATAAAGGCCCCATCCATTCACCATTTATTTTTTAGTTTTTAAAGATTTTAAACCACGTGACATTTAATTATGATGCATAATTTTAATTTAATTAGTTTAAAACTTTTATTTATTAAATTATCCACCGACATTTTAAAAATTGAGATAATGAGAAAATCATAATTGTTCTTATAGTTTAGTAAAATGAATTCGGAAACCAAAAGTTCAGAAACTACCATACTTAAGTTCCATATGATATCATTTATTTCCTTAAATAAGTTTGACTGGTGGAGGGATTTGATAATGCAGTTAGCATATGTATAAAGAGACTCTTATGCCAGCGAGTTTTTCTTTTCTTTCTTTTTTGGGATAAATTTATTTTGGCCTTCTAAGATAAGAGACCTCACAAGTCACAATTCTAAATATGAAAAGATCATCAGAAAAATTAATAAATAATAATGAAGAGTCCACTTCAACCTCATCTCAACTTAATTCAAGAGTAAATAAAAGTAAAAATAATGATAAATTTATCTCAATTTTTGAATTGGTAACAAATCTATCCAAAAAAATTAACTTGGCGGGGTTGAGATGGGTTCATTGGTGGGATGGATATATTTCTCGAGATTGAATATAGGGATAACATTAAAAATTAAACTCAAGTTAATTGAATGGTCCTTAATTAATTATTGGGGTAATTTTTAACCTACTCCCAAATAAATTGATATTTTATACTAGGTTCCCAACAAAATTGATTCGTTCACCCCACACCCAATTCCGTTACTTAATCTGTTAAATTTAACGGTACAGGAATAAAATCGGAAGTTTGTGCCTTAAATTAATTTAAGGTAAATTCTCCTTAATCATGCCTCTTTTTCATTTTGTTCTTTCATTTTCTTCCTCTTCCCCGTTTCTTCTCCTCCTTCTGCGTTATTTCTCTTCTTCGTCTTTGTTTCTTCTTAATCTTCATATTATCAAATGAAGAACATCAACTATCGCAACACGGCTCACGCGACGATGCCTTCATCGCAAAGTTGGTCACCACCGCGACTGTGGTGTGTCAACTGCTTCCTTTCACTCTACATCTTTCCATGCCATGGCTCATAACCATGAGCCATGGCCGCCACCTGTTAGTTCCTTTTAGATTTATTATTATGGGTTTAGGGTTTCATTAGTTGGGTTTGTTTTTGAATTGTGATTTAGGGGTTTGTATTGTGAATCCCTAAACCAAGTAACCAAGATTAAATTCGTCAACTGATGATTAATGGGTAAATTTTGCAAATTGGGTTGAAGAATATGGTGGTAGGTAAAGATTTTTGTTGGTGATAAAAATGATTATGGAAGGGACCGAATTTGATTGTGGTTCAAATTACAGAGAATATTCTGTATTTTTTTAATTTTTATTTATTATTCTTTATCTCCAGATTTCTTTGTGGACACTAAATTTTTTGGGTGGTTGTAAAGGTTTTTTGGAAAAAAAGAATGGAGAAAATGTGCACGTAATAAGAAATTTTTTAGTTGCTATTAAAATGAAATCTTTTATTTTAAAACAAAAGGAGAGAGAGATTAAGCTCCTTGCTAAACAAATTCTGAGTTTAATTTTTTTTTCTTTAGATGGAATTTGCTCTATAATTAACCTTTCATTTAAGGTCGTTAACGTAAATATAAAATGTTGGGTTAGGCTTTACGTAATTAAACTTATTTGTATTGGGAAAGGGGTATTTTTGTCATTCAATCAAATATTAGATGGAATTGTTAAAAATAACCAATAAAGTAATGGAATTGGGTGTGGGCTGCAACGAGTCAATTTTTTTGAGAATGTGCTGTAAAATATCAATTCATTTAGAGATAGGTTAAAAATTACCTTAATTACTGCATGGAGCCTTAATTACTAAATGAAGCTGATTGTAGTAATCGTATTAGAAATTGTTTTAGGGGTTGGCTAACCAAAATTGACCCATCCACATCCATCATTTCACATTCCTGCAATTAGTTAGGATTATTTTTAAATTAACCTAATAAGTTTGAAAATAATGGTTTGAAATTCAAATGTCACTCATTTGAGTGGGGATGAGTTTGAGTTTTTCTTAGGTTAATTTTAAAAAAAAATTGAAAGAAGGTCTATATCTAGATACAAAGATAAAAGGACTTAATGATTTGAAATATCTCCTATCTTTTTCTCTTTTTTTTTTTTTTAAATACAAAGATCTAACGAGCGCCTCCAAAGTTTTGATTAAATCATAATTATTCTTATGGTTTGGTAAAATGAATTCTGAAACCGAAAATTCTGAAAATACCATACTTAAATTCCATCTGATACCATTTATTTCCTTGAATAAGTTTGACCGGTAGAAGGATTTGTTCGATTTTCTTGCCATCAAAGAACCAAATGAATGTATCTGCTTCTTTTATTTCAACTAAAATACCCTCACGGTGTCAATAGTCAAATTCAGTGAAGCATTTAACTAATAAAAACTACTGTCATGGACTGCTCATTGATAGATTACTGAAAGATGTGGTTTTTTTACATTCATTTTCAACAAATAAGGATTCAACTTATAGGTATCATTTATTTAATAGAAAAAGAGTGATGATATGTTGACAAACTTTTGTACAAATCCTGCTTGTACAAATTGACATTGCAATGTTACAGATTGATACATGTATCACATTTTTAAGGAAACAACATAAATCACCAAGGCCAGCTGCAATCAAATTTTTTAAAAAAATTCACTGTACTTCATGACGATAGTTTACTAGTTGGGAACCTCCATATATCCAACATGTGTAGAGTTTTGGGATTTAGAGAGTCTTCAAGTTATAAGCAATCCAACATTTAGAAGTCTCCTGGTGGTAAAAATACCCCAAGCACTTGCAATCCGAAGTACATTTCTTGCCACAATCTTCAACTGTAATGGCTGTTCCACTTGTATAATACGTGCTCATAAAATGATTAACCCCTTCAAGTTTATAATAATGAAAATCATTTGCCCTACGAGATGTCACTTTCTTCGCGTCACACTCTTTTCTCCACCCAAGCAAATCCTTTTCTGTAGGGCAAGCAATGCATTGATTGTCTTCACACACGCCCAATTCGCCACATCTCTCCGGCAGCTGGCACTCACTTTCCAAAACTGAATCCCTGTCAAAGAATTTGAACGTCACTTGCGTTGGCTGCGAATCAACCTTTCTTTGGTGTCATTGCTGTGGTGTTGCATTTGGCCTTCAAAATGACACTGCCACTGTCCGAAATGTCTAGCGTTAGTTCATAAGCAAAAGCTTCATCGGTTGAGGGGCAAGAATTGAATGCCAGATTCTGTACAGAGGTGTTGTCTTCTCCTTTAAGAGGTGAATCATAGTACAGAACAGGCTGGGGAGAGTTGCTGCCTTTTTAGTACAGTGCAAATCTCTTGGGCTCCATCAACAAGCCCTAAGAGCCGTCGACGTTTTCTTTAACGGAGAGTCGGCTGACGAGCTTGATGACCCCACTGACGCTTAGAGATTGGGCAGCCAAGAGAGTATCAGTTGGATAATCAAAACTCCGCCAAATAAAATTACTCTTTGAGTCATGAAGCACCATGTTGCCATTTGGAAGCAACTTGAACCCTACAACACCTTTGTTGGCAGTGTTAGACTGCCAAACGACAATGCCGTCCGCTTCAGCCAAGACATGATTTCCGTCGGTGCCCAAGGAAAAGGTGGCGTTTTCGCCAACCGGATTGCCCCTGTTTGCTTCCCAGACCTAAAGCAAAAATTCTTTTCTTTTGTTTGGCAAGAGAGAAAATATAGAAGGACATTCCAGAACTGAATCTCGTTGTATTTTCAACATACATCAGAAGAATCGCAATTGCATGTATTTATATCAGTTTCGTAAGCTTACTAAATTGTAACTAACTACCAATTAGTCAAAACAGAAAACAAGAAAATTAAAAAAAAATTAACCAGCACAATAGCATGTGTAACTAATTAAGCTGAGCTGTCAATGATCTGGCATTCTCTTAATCATTCTGCTGACTTGGCTTCTTGATCATCCTTTGCTTTGACTCATCTTGACTAAAGAAGCTGAGATGTTCTTCCTTAATGAGACCCAAGAGGTAATTTGGCACGTTTCTTTGAAGGCCCAAGCGGAGAGCGAGGGTGTAAGCATTTGGTATTGTATTGTAAAAGCCAACCTGGAATGGAGCATTGAAGATGTCTAACATTCTGCAATTTGCGTCGTATTCATTAATGTATGGACCAAATTCTCCTTCGTTCACAAACTTAAATGTTTTAGTGGCAGGAACTTGGACTTTAGCCATGGAGAAAAAGAGTGATGTGAGGAATAAGAAGAAGAAGAAGAATATTGCTGAGGAAGATGACATCTTGTTTGCTTATCGGTGATGCGATTACCGAGCTGAGGCTGTAGGAATTATATTCATATTTCAAAATACTAATGTTGAGGTAGCAGTGAGAGCAATCACTTTTATATTTGATTTGAAATTAATCATGTGTTTGATTTAATTATAAATTAGAGTTGAATAAGTCAAATCTAGATTAGATTTGCATTATATTATTTGAATTAAATTATGAGATACATAAATGACTAATTCAATTTGAAATTTAAAAAAAAGGGTTATAGACGATTTTTATTTAGTGAATTAGTAAAAAGACTAATTCAATTTGAACTAATTCAAATTAATTATGGTCTTCAACTGTAGGAATTCAATGTTCTTTATAAAGGATGCATAAAAAACTTTCAAAGGATAACAACCTCTATGACCTCTCATTCTATCTCATGTCTCCTTCATAATTTTTCTTTTGTTATTCTACATTGTTGTTTGGAGTGCACCGTAACAAGAGTAGCATCATTGAATCCTAGAGATCAAGCTGCATTATTTGTGTACTTATTACATTGGAAAATTTTTCTAGAGGAACGGAAATTGGTCTTAAAGACAGTGCATTGCGCACACCTTGATTAATATGTGAACAATATTGGATGAGCAGTACCCATAAACAGTACTTATAAACAGTAATAAACAAAACCCGTAACTACTATTCATGAATTTCTATTATTCATGTCAAAATTATTAATTCAACTGATTTTGAAATTCACAAAAGTAATACTGACTCATAGAGGCTGGTCGTTATTTATCGTGCCTAAAGGGAGACAAGTTTAATGGGCATGGCGATTGGATCAATGGGAAAAAGAAATGCCACGCAAGTCTCCATTGGTTTCATTCATTTTCGGCGGCTTTGAGATAGCAATACCAAGAAGACACCATCAAGATGGAAATGAGGTATTGTTCAAGCTAGAGTATCACTATAGCACACAAAATGACAATAGTATTTATGCTACAATTATGTCATTTCTGTCTTAATGGCGTCTTCTTAGTGCCTCAATATCATTTTTCAAGCCATGTTGGGCATGTAGGGGAAAAAAAATGTGTGTGCTTGTGTAACCTTCATGCACATGAAGGATAAAGTGAGACGAACTGACTTTTTTAAAAAGTTTTGTATACCTCAATTCTTGAACTATTAATGATAAAGGTTCTTGATTGAGTAAGATATGCCTGGATTAGAATCGTAATTAAAAAATAAAAAATGCTATTTATGCGTGACATTTACATACAAAATTGTACATGAAAAATGGAGTGAGAACACTTATATATAAAGACAAAATTAATAAAGACAATGAGTTTGTTTTGCAGTGAAATATTACTTGTTTTTAATGGTCTTACCCAATTTTGTGAGTAATATCTTGTGCAAATAGCATTACTCTTAAAAAATACTTCATGAGTGAGGAGTCTAACTGAATGATTTTAAAAGCATAAGGACCCTGAATAAGTAAGGATCTTATTTAAGAGAGAAATTAATATTGGGGTTGTCTCACCACCTCAACGTTGAGGTGGTGAGATGATCTAGTTCTACTACATCACATGAGTCTAATTTTAAGATTCACTAAAATTTTTGAATAAATAATTATCATTAAATTAGGAAAAAAAACTCCAAGATAATAATTTAATGTCTCCGGAAATTTTTCTTGCAATACAAAAGTTGTACATTTACGAAGAGCACTACTAGACCGTGAACTACCTCAAAATGAAAGGACTGCCCATGTGTTTTTTTCCCCAACTGGATGAGGACCTTCACTGAATGTAGCTCTTTATTAAGCGAGGCCCTGACAGTGCGAAGGCCCAACGCATTTGACCGCTGATTTAGCTTGTTTCTGCTCAAAATCGATGGCTGAAAGCGAGACACGTCATCAGAACATGCACTGTTGGTTTCAATTAAGTTTGAAGGTCCAAATTTTCTCTTTCCTCGGCTATTTAAAGGCCCAAGTTGTTTGCCCTTGTTCTTCAGACTTTTGGGAAGCCATTTGAAGAAAAATTAAATTAAAGGGGCCGAGGGATTGAGAATTCAAAAGTGGCTGATTCCAATGTGCATAAATTGAAGAAAGCTAATTTGAAAGTTGGGAGCTGCTTGCTTGAAGCTTTTCTACATTCTTGGCCATATTCGAAGGCGAGAAATTAAAGTTATGCTTAGATTTAGTTAGAAAAATGCAGAGACCGAAAACCTTGATTTCCATCTCTTCTATTTAAACTGGTGAGGATTAGCTTAAGATTTAGATGCAAGGTACTTAAAAACGAGATGATTTGTAAGTGTTCCTCATTCTTTTTAATTCACATTTACTTTTATGCGGATTTTTTTTATGTCAATACGTAGACTCGATAACATGTCGATATTTATATTCTAGATCATAATGATAAAATATTTTATAATAAAAATTGTGCAACTTATTGTTGCTCATTTAATTTAAATTTTTACAATTTATATCCATTAATTGTAAAGGAATTTTTATTTAAACACTTTTCACAGGGTCCTCATCGGTGATATTTACTTGATTAATGGATTTGTCGTTTTTTTTTTTAAAGCAAAAAAGAGAAATACGATCATAATTATTCAAGCTAAAAAGAAATTACAAAGCACGGAAATGCAAGCTAACCCAAAAAAAGAAAAAACTTACTAAAATGGTGCAAAGAAGATCCTTGAAAAGAAAGATTTAAAACACTTGAAGCAACATCCTCACTAAATTAAATCATCCTCTGCCAATTTAAAAGCAAGCACATTTTTTAAAAAAAATAAAGAAAAAGAAGAAAACCTTCTGCAGCATATACTTGAACTTCAAACCGAGTTGACGAGGTTCCTACTCGTTTGATTGTTGGGAACCTTTATGAATCCGACGTGTGTAGAGTAGGGGAATTTAGTCAGAGTCTTCAAGTCATAAGCGATCCAACATTTCGAAGTCTCATGGTGATAAAAATATCCCAAACACTTGCAATCCGAAGTACATTTCTTGCCGCAATCTTCCACTTTAGTTGTTCCCCAGTGTACTTGCTCATAAAATTATTAACCCCTTCAACCTTGTAATAATGAAAGTCACATGGCTGACAAGATGTGACTTTCTCAGCCTCACGCTCTTTGCTCCACCCAAGCCGACCCTTTTCCATAGGGCAATCAACGCATTGATTGTCATCACACAGTCCAAATTTGCCACATCTCTCCGGCAATTGACACTCAGAAATTAACCTTTGCATTTTTATCTAACTTTTGCATTTTTATATTTGATAAATAACCATTAATTTGTTAACTTTGATATAACTCATCACAAAATATTATTTTCTGATCAATTATTAATTAACAAAAGTTCGGAATTTAATCTTTTTTGCATTTATAAAATATATTTTTAAAAATAGATAGCACTAAACTATAACTCAACCAACATTGCTGTGACCTTGACTGAAAGCATTTTGTGCTGAATTGCTTTGCAGTTGAGAGATTTCTCTTTCTACTTCCTGAACAACAATTTCTTTTGCTGTTTTATCAGATTCGCACTGTTGCCAGTTTAGCAATTTTGTTGCTTGAAATGAAGTGAAATCAATCGATCGTGCGCTGATCAAAAGTTTAGACAAAAATGTACCGTGAGATCAATGAATCATACATCATCCATTATTGTCAGCTTCACGCACCCCTGCATCTAGTAATCAGTAGACCTAATACAACAACAATTTTATGATTTATCTTATCTTTGTCTCTTTCTTTAGGAACAATCATAAACAGTCCTTTCATGGCCAAATGGGCAAAGTTACTGAAAAAAAGTTAGTTACTTCATGTAGTTCGCAGAAATGCGACACACACCCGATGTTTAGCTTCAATTTGAAATAAGTGAACGCAAGAAGGTACCGTACCTGCCACTTTCTTATTTTCAGTGACAACGGTTGTGTGTGTATCAGAAACTAGAACTCAACGTGTCCAACAATAATAATAAGCACGTATATTACATCTAATGCAGTCCATCTCCAAGAAAAACGAAACTAACCACACCATTTATCAGACAGAGTGCATTACTCCATAGCTAGAGTTGGTAGGAATGCCATTGCCTCGCCATCAAGAACAAGAAGCTCACCATTCTTAATGCACTTCGTTGAGAATTTTACTCTAAACCATACAATCAAGAACCCAATTAATTGGCCGTACTAATATTCAAACAAAATGAGAAACTTCGTAAGCGCTGCAAACTTACAGGTATCTCTTCTTTATTTCTCTTGCATTAACAGCTTGTACCAGACCAAGAACTTCATCTCCAATATAAACAGGCAACCTGAAATGCAGGCTTTGGGAGACATACACAGCTCCAGGCTACAAATTACCAAACAATTAAGAAGTCAGGTTGCTTGTCAGACTTTTGAATTGAAAAAAAAAAAAAAAAAGGAATTACTAAACATAATAGTCATCAGGAAAAGCCCACAATCAGGTAAAGCCTTCCACGAAAATCACATCATTTGACATACGCCCCGTCAATGCAATAATGCTTTTCAATTATTAGTTTTAACCACAGAAAATATGCATTAGCTAGCAGTTAGCAATGAATTAAACTTCTATCCTTTTATTTTCAGTTTTTCTCCATTCTTGCTTGTCTCTTTCATACAAAACAAAAATCAGATGTGTGGTGCCGCTACCAGTTTTTCACTTTCTGTCCTATAAAATCAGCAGCAACCATAATATTAGACATGGAAATGAAGAGAAAGAAGAGAAACTAACTGTAGGACTTACAAAATGGGAGCAGATTATCTGAGGAAACATTGAAGCAACAAGCATCCCCTGAACAAGTTGATCATCAAAGCCAGCATTTCTAGCAGATTCAGAATTGAAATGCAGAGGATTGGAGTCATGACTTACTTTAGGGTATTCAACAGCATCTTCACTAGAGTATATCCTTGTTTGTCTCAGGATGTCTCCAGTTTTAAGTATGCATGGTTCTAGTGATGAAAAGTATCTCAACAAGGGGAGTTTAGTTGAGAGCAAACTCTTGATAAACATTCTTCTACCACAGCTAGCAGGTATTTTGTCGTTGGATCTAATAGACACGGAGAAAGTGATTCAGCAGCTTATAATTCAGAGGGAAGAAAAGCTTTTAACAAAAAAATTGAGACATAGGATGCCTTGAAAAGAGACAGGTAACCTGATTAAGAATGCCCAAAAACGAAGGTTATGGTTGTTTCTCCCTTTTTTTTTTTTTTTGAATTCCACTGCAATTTGCAACATATTCGATCAACATTTTAGCATTAAGTATTAAAGCCGAACAAACAAGAAAAACTACTTCAGTTTTGGCCAGCATATTACATATCAAGCTCAGTTTTTCTGCTGGTACATTAAGCTCCATGCAACTGGATTCAGTATCAAGTTTCAAACACCACAGCTCATTCTCACTCTCAACGTACTACCTTGAGCCCCTATCAGGATGAACCAAACATTCTTGAACCTAGCAACTATTCATTTGAAATCCTTACAAAACAATACCACCAAGTCTCATCAATAAACATGTTAATTGAATTCATTAAATAGTGACTACATAGGTATACCATCGAATATTTCACTCTGGTGTTAATTTGAGTTTCTTATTTCACAAAAACTTACCTTTGAAATTCCTAAGACGAACATTGTTTATATTCTATGTATCATTTTCCTCATCATCATCCAGATACATGCTCAAATGGGATCTGCCCATAGAATATGTTGAGCCAGCAAAACAGAACAAAGTCGCCACGAGTATATGAAGTAAACAAAATGAAACCCCTTACAAATTCCACATTAATGCTGTTTCATATTTTAATTGAGTACGAGTGTGTCTGTGTCATTTCATCGAACGTGCAGAGAGCAAATGCACCCAGTTGCAAACCACTTTATTCACAGAAAACTTTTACATAAAACAGCAGAACAGAAGCACCAATTCGAAGCGTATGCAAGACGGTAGCTTACCTCAAAGTTTCGGTTCGCCAGAATATGCAATAAGAGACAGCTCGTTTTTGGCTAACTTCCTTTTAGCATCTTTCTTAGCTCATTATTGAGTTGGGTTGTATGGATTTCTTGGTTGGTGAAAAAGTTTTTTTCATTGTAATATGTACGCCCAATGAACTGGCTGTGCATTTGACAAAAGGGAGCAGACTTTTTACTTCATTATTTCTCAACTTTTAAATTATTTACAGATTATGAACCGAATGACACTCAAGGACCAAGGATCTTTTATTTGGCCTCAGCATACATTTTTAATCAAGAGTTCTGACTAATTCTGAAAAGTGGAAATAACAGCAGGTTCTTGTTTTTCACCATAAATTAAAACCAGTCTTACATAAAATCATCCTGCAAGTCTGAAACATAATATAATCTCATTATTCACTTCATGAACTGGCCAAATTATAATGGGGAGGTGAAAAAAAACATATCCCCTTGAGTTGTGATGCCCCTTACATGACCACAGCAAAGTGACGTTCCAAGAAAACTACATTTACAAAATCCAAATTCAACAAAGAACTCAACACGTCAAATTCCAAATACACGCAAGCAAGTGTAAAACATTAGGATTGTATATGAAGTGCATGTTGGCAACTGTTGTGCTTTTCCTTGATTTTGAAGGTACAACAGCTAACTTTTACCACCCACAAAGCTCTCTAGGATCTGGGCTGCCAATTCCTGACCCAATCTGATACGCCACTCTTTGAGCGAGTGTCAGCTCCAATAGTTGAGAAGAGAATTTGGACGAAGAAGAAATGAAACAGGGGAATTAGAGAAAGGAAGGAGAAAGGGAGAGACAAAGTCGAGAGGAAGAAGACAAACTGATGATATTTTTACTATCCTTTTCACGGGTCCTTTTACAGTACTAAATATATTCTTCAATTTCAATACAACCACGCACCCTTAACTAACTAATGGAATAAAACTGATAATAACAACAAAACAATAATTGAAAACAGAACAATATTCGTCATATCTCAAGCATTCACGAACATTCTTCAAACGACAAAGTCTTTGAGCCATCCTGGCTTCTTTCTCGCACGCGTGGGCTGCTCTCTAGCTTGAGTCTCCTTCAAGGGTTGGGTCTCTTCCATTTCTGTGGATTGGGTCGCTTCCCTTGCTGTCTCATTGGGCTCGATTTGATTCACAATAATAGGCCAAGTCGTATCATTCCCCATTCCTTGAAAGCTCACCTTGTCCTCAAGGTGTAGTGCAGGATGGAGTTTACAAAATTCTTCAAAGTCCTCCCAAGTTGAATTTTCGGGTGAACTATCAGACCATTGCACCAGAATTTGTGGAACTTCTTTGCCTTGACGAAGTATTGTTCGCTCAGCACATACAGCAATTGGCAGTGAAAGAGTTTTATTATTCACACTTCCTGGAGGGAGTGACTCAACAACAATGGAGGAGTTTCCCACATAAGGTTTGAGTAAGGAAATATGAAACACTGGGTGAATTCTACAACCCGTGGGTAAATCTAACTTGTAAGCAACAGGTCCAATACGCTCTACCACTGTGAATGGCCCGTAATAGCGTCTTGCCAGCTTGTGAGATGAGCGTTTAGCTACGGATGTCTGGCGATACGGCTGGAGGCGTACCAATACTTTATCACCCACCTGCAATTGAGTTTCTCGGCGATGTAAATTAGCCTTTTGAGCCATTCGATGCTGAGCTTGGCGTAAGTTCTCTTTCAATGAGCAAAGCACTGCATCCCTCTAAATTAACATGTCTTCTAAGGCTTGGATTGAAGTAGAGCCCTTTGAATAACTTGGAATTGTAGGAGGAAGACGGCCATAAAGGGCTTGAAAAGGAGTCATACGCAAGCTACTGTGATAACTTGTATTGTAGCAAAATTCAGCCCAGCCTAAAAATGAAGACCATGTCTGTGGCTTTCTTGTGTGAAGGCTCGTAGGTATTGTTCAAGCCCACGATTAACCACTTCTGATTGCCCATCAGTTTGATGGTGATAGGCCGTGCTGTGGTGTAATTGGGTCCCGCTTAGTGCAAACAATTTCTGCCAGAAGTTGCTCATGAATATAGGATCACGATCTGAAATTATAGAGCTGGGAAATCCATGTAATTTGATAACCATGTCAGCAAATAAAGTGGCTGTTTTGATAGCAGTAAATTGAGATGGCAAGGCTCCAAAATGAGCTGACTTAGATAAACGATCCACGACAACCAAAATTACTTCAAATCCTCTAGACGGTGGCAGTCCTGTGATGAAGTCCATTGTTAATTCATCCCAAACTAATGAAGGAACAGGCAAAGGTTGTAATAGACTCGCTGGCGCTTGAGTCGAATATTTAATTTGCTGGCATACAAGGCAAGCGGCTACATGTTGCTCAACATCTTTCCTCATGTTAGGCCAGAAAAAAGTCGATGAAAGACGCACCAATGTCTTTTTAATACCGGCGTGCCCGGCCATAGGTGTCTCATGAAATTCTTTGAGCAGCACCCTTTTTAATGATGAGTTAGGGCTAAGATAATATCGGTGTTGAAATAACAGTAACCCTTCTTGAACTGAGAAGTCAGAAGAAAGTGAACCAGATGCATACCTCTGATGGAGTTGTAGCATATCAGGAAGAAGGGAATTTTCCTTGCGCAAAGTTGTCAATAGTTCACTAGAGGGTTGGCTGGCCAACAACAAACTGAGATCTATCGGTTTAGGTTCTTCAATCGCAGTGTCTTCATGAATGCGCGATAAAGCATCAGCAGCTTTATTGGAGTGACCAGCTTTATAATCAATTCTGAATTGATAACCCATCAACTTGCTGAAACAATTCCTTTATGCTTTTGTGGTCAGTTCGTATAAGGAAGAATCTGCCTATGAGGTATTGACGCCATTTCTGAACCGCAGCCATAATAGCATATAATTCCTTCAAATATGTCGAAGCTGCGCGCATTCGAGGACCCAACTTTTTGCTAAAATAAGATAGAGGATGGCCGGCTTGCATTAGTACAGCACCAATTCCAACATTGGAAGCATCGGTCTCAATGACAAACTCCAAGGAAAAATTCGGCAAGTGAAGTACAGGAGCTTCCACAAGAGCCTTCTTTAATGCTTGAAAAGCTTGAGTAGCCGCAATATTCCAATTAAAAGCCTCCTTACAAAGCAACTCAGTGAGAGGAGCTGCGAGGGTGGCGTAGCCGTGAATAAAGCGGCGGTAGTACCCGGTCAGCCCCAAGAACCCTCTCAATTTCTTTACTGAAGTAGGTAAGGGCCATTCCACCATGGCTGTGATCTTTTAAGGATCAACGTGCACTCCTCGTGCTGACACAATATGGCCCAAATAATCTATAGATTCCTGGCAAAATAAACATTTGGAGAGTTTAACATAAAAGCGAGATGTGTATAAGCAACTCATGACCTGCTCCAAATGATATACATGATCAGCCAATGATGCACTATACACCAAGATATCATAAAAAAAAACAATAACAAATTTGCGCAAAAAAGAAGCAAATATGTGGTTCATTGTTGCATGAAAAGTGGACGGCGCATTGGTCAAGCCGAAAGGCATAACCAAAAACTCGTAATGCCCCTCATGTGTGCGAAACGCCGTTTTATAAATATCCCTCTGATGAACTCTTATTTGGTGATAACCAGCTCTCAAATCTAGTTTGCTGAAAAGTCGAGCACCACCTAGTTCATCAAACAATTCATCAATAGTTGGGATGGGAAATTTGTCCTTTACCGTCACTGCATTCAAAGCGCGGTAATCAACACAGAATCTATACGAGCCATCTTTCTTCTTTACTAACAGTACTGCTGAAGAAAACGGGCTCTGGCTGGGTTTTATAATGCCTTGATTTAACATTTCTCGCACCAATTTCTCCATTTCGGTTTTCTGAAAATAAGGATAACGATATGGACGAACGTTGACTGGTTTGGAATTGGGGAAGAGGTGTATTTTGTGGTGGAATAACCGATGAGGGGGAAGACCAGTGGGTGAAGCAAATAATGCTTTAAAGTTTTGAAGAAGAGTAAGGATAGCTTTAGGTAACGATTCTGGAAATGCTAAGTTATTACTTAAAGATGGATTGGCAGATGTGTGAGTGATTGATGGTTCCATGGATAAAGAATGAAGTTCAAATAGGCTATGGATTTGGGAACTGTATAGCAAAGCATGAAACTGGTTAAAAGAGATTAAATTATGGTGTGGAATTGGGTCTCCACGTAAAATGACAGGTTTTCCCTCCCACTGAAATTCCATCGTCATCTCAGAATAATCCGTAGAAACTCGCCCCAAGCTTTGTAACCATTGAATCCCAAGGACAGCGTCAGGGCCTTCAATTGACAAAATGAAGAAATCCAAAAGAAATTCATGCCCCTGCAGACTGATAGGCACTTTAGGGCAGAGAAATCGACAAGTGAGAAAATCACCGTTGCCGATGTAAACTCGAAAAGGAGTAATAGTTTGAACTGAAAGGCCAAGTCGTTCAGCCAATGGCGGCTTAATAAAATTGTGGGTACTGCCACTGTCGATCAACACATGAAACTGATAGCTGGCAACGATTCCCAATACCCTTAGAGATCGAGGATTAGTTTGTCCAGCCATGGCATTCAAACTGGATATGTCAGCAGCGACTTCTGCTTCTGGTTGTTCATGAATAGAAGTAGTCTCACTTGGCTCGTCATCGTCATCATCAGTACCCAGTAATAATAGAAACTTGCTACGACAGTGATGGGTAGGACTATATTTTTTGTCACAGTTGTAGCAGAGCCCTTTTTCTCTCTTCTCTCTTAACTCGGATGGAGTTAATCGACGAATGGGCAAGGTAGGAGTAGGCAATAATGGGGGTTGAGGTGGCTGGGTAGTGGTAGACAGTCTAGGAAGGGAATTTGGTGTTGGAGGTTTAGACGGTATAGGATGTGGGGAAGTAGTAATGATGGGTTGATGACTGTGAGTAGATGAAGGTGCCCATTTTGTCCAAGAACGACTAGAGGCCTTGGTTTCTTCAGATCGTGCCTCATAAGCTTTGGCTAAAGCAAAGGCCTCCATGAGAGATGCGGGTCTTGTAAATAAGAGTTCTTGCCGGATATTGGGTTTTAAGCCCGTGATAAAGAAACTAACCAACAATGGTTCTGAAATGCCAGTGACCTTGTTCATCAAATCCTCAAAGGCAGATTGAAAATCAGCAACCGTCGAAGTTTGGGTGAGTTTGGAGAGATTACCTTGATGATCTTCATACATAGATGGACCAAACCTTTGTTTAAGATTGAGTAAAAATTTCTGCCAAGTGCTCAGCAAGTTGTTAGCCTTCATCCATTGATACCACGCGGCTGCTTTCCCCTCCATGTGAAAGGATACAATACGGAGGCGTAAATGGTCAGGGGTGCCATGTAAATCAAAAAATTCATTAATTCGAAAATCCCAACCAGTCGGATCAGTGCCGTTAAATTTTGGGACATCCATCTTCATAGAACGTAAGAGAGGAGAAGTATCGTTTCCTCCTAACAATATGTTTGAAGACGTCGGTTCCGACGCCGATGGGTGGGAAGAACCAACGGAAGCTCCAACAGAATGATGGATTTGGGAACGGAGCTCTTCAAATCGAGAATCGACCGTGGACATATATTGCTGTAGAGTCTGATGAACAGCAAGTGTTTGATTTTCAATGAGCGTCTTCATGGTGGAGAGAATGGCGGAATCAGTTCTTGTTTCCGTATCAGGCATTTTCGTTGCCTTTTTTTTGTTGTAATTAGATGTGGGAAAAGATGAAAGAAGAGAGGAAAGGCAATGAAAGCACCAGTTGATACGCCACTCTTTGAGCGAGTGTCAGCTCCAATAGTTGAGAAGAGAATTTGGATGAAGAAGAAATGAAACAGGGGAATTAGAGAAAGGAAGGAGAAAGGGAGAGACAAAGTCGAGAGGAAGAAGACAAACTGATGATATTTTTACTATCCTTTTCACGGGTCCTTTTACAGTACTAAATATATTCTTCAATTTCAATACAACCACGCACCCTTAACTAACTAATGGAATAAAACTGATAATAACAACAAAACAATAATTGAAAACAGAACAATATTCGTCATATCTCAAGCATTCACGAACATTCTTCAAACAACAAAGTCTTTGAGCCATCCTGGCTTCTTTCTCGCACGCGTGGGCTGCTCTCTAGCTTGAGTCTCCTTCAAGGGTTGGGTCTCTTCCATTTCTGTGGATTGGGTCGCTTCCCTTGCTGTCTCATTGGGCTCGATTTGATTCACAATAATAGGCCAAGTCGTATCACAATCTGTCAAAGTTGCAATATTTCGAGTGCTGTCCTCAATTGTATCACTCTTCAATGCCAAAACAATATCCTCCGGGTAACTTTCTTTCGCCTCCTCCAGCAGAACTTGAAAAATTTCACATTCTATATTGTTTGTGAGCTTTGCCCCAGTGTAACCTCTTTAAAAAAGCCAATTCTTGAAATTTGAAAGAGTAACCAAGTAAAAAGAACTGAAATAAACCAGTCATAAACACCCAATATCAGCAACCTCTTAGTCAAGCGATCATACAACACAAAATTTTCAGTTTGAAGTACAACCACCTAATCAAACCACCGCTCGGGAAAGAAATCGCATCCGTGGTAATCCACAATATTTCCCCCTTGTTCCATTATATCCTCTAGTTCATCACACACCTACAAAATCCGCACAAGAACATGTCAACAATGGCAGCACCTACCAAAGTTGAAGGTTGAAAATCAACATTCAAAGATTTGAATGTTGACATTCAAATTTTTGAATGAAGAAAACTAGAGGAAAAATTATATTTTAATAGCCAATTTTGGCTATAAAAGGGGAAGTTCCCTATAAGTTTTTAATTCATCACAAAATTCATTCTTCAATCCAATTTCTTGTGAGAGAAAGAGAGCTAAGTTTAAGGCCTATGAGCTTAAATTGTAAAGCTCTTTAGAGTTTTGTGAGCAATTGGGTGTATTTGGGGCTTGGGTGAGAGAAAATTATTATTAAGAGTGTGGTTGTAAAAATTTTCCACATAGTAAATATTTTCTCTTCTCTAGTTGTCTTTTGACAACGACTGTGGTTTTTCTCCGGATTTAGAGTTTTCTACGTAAATCTTGTATTGTGAGATTGATATTGTTTTCATTTAAATGTTCTATTGATTTGTTGTGTGACAAATTGCTTGGAGTGATCTTGGGAGGAAGCTCAGTTTCCTAATAGTGGTATCATAGCCAAGTTAAAGTTTTGGTTGGCATCGAAGTACTGTTCACGTATACAACACTAGGGAGACAATCTAAATAGTCTTTGGTCAAGAGCAAAGGTTAATCTCTTAAGCAAATATGTCAAGATCAAATTTTTCAAGCCCAGTGAAAATTGAAATAGAAAAATTTGATGGGAAAATAAACTTTGGCTTATGGCAAATTCAAGTCAAAGACGTATTGATTTAATCTGGGTTACACAAGGCATTGAAGGGGAAGCCATCCCCTGCTTCTAGTAGCGGCTCTGGAAAAGCTGGTATAAGTGATGAAGATTAGGAAGAGTTGGATGATAGAGCTACAAGTGCTATACGACTATGTCTAGTAAAGAATGTTCTTACAAATGTAAGAAATATTCCTACGACCAAAGAGCTTTGGGAGAGGCTAGAAAAGTTGAATCAGACAAAGAACATCTCAAATCAGATGTACCTAAAGGAGCGATTTCACATGATGAGAATGGCCAAAGGTACAAAAATTTTCTATCACCTTAGTGTTCTCAATGGTATTATGCAAAATTAGAAGGCATAAGAGTTAAAATTGAAGATGAGGACAAGGCGCTCAGGCTGTTATGGTCACTTCTAAATTCCTACAAACACCTGCTGCCTACTTTGATGCACGATAAGGAAACAATAGATCTTGAAGAAGTTACTAGTACTTTACTCTCAGAAGAAAGAAGAATAGGTGGTGAAAGTACTGAAACTATAGATGTCTCGGCTTTGGCAGTTGTAGGGAATTGGAAGAAAAATAATTCTAAAAAGAAAGGAGTTTGCTGCGGGTGTGGACAATTGGGACACCTAAAAAGAGATTGTCATAGTAGAAATGGAGCAGGATCAGCAAGTGACTCCAAATCAGATATTGATAGCATTGCTAGTGGTAAGTCTCCCATCATCGTGGGAGGTGATGGTCCCTTGTAAAATAGATGATGATGACATCCTCATGATATACTGCTAATGCCATGGAAGAGGATGTGTTATTGCTAGCGGGTTCATAAAATTTGCACACAAGGCATGGTTGGCATTGATGTAGGGTATGTGGTGGAATTTATGTCGATGCTTGACGAACTTCTAGAAAAGCCAACATGGAAGTTGCACAATAACTTTTAGTGGAATATTTCGACATGTGCCGATGTAAAATTCTTAGAATTGGTAATTAATTCCAAGTGGTATACTCTTTTTGGTGGAGTATGATAATTATTTATGTTGATAATGATGACTATAGGTGAAGACAGAAAGGATGTGGTGTGGAGATTAATTGGTTCTCAATCAAATCTCCAAATGGGAGAAATGTCAACAATGGCAGCACCTACCAAAGTTGAAGGTTGAAAATCAACATTCAAAGATATGAATGTTGAAATTCAAATCTTTGAATGAAGAAAATTAAAGGAAAAATTATATTTTAATAGCCAATTTTGGCTATAAAAGGGGAAGTTTCCTATAGGTTTTTAATTCATTCTTCAATCTAATTTCTTGTGAGAGAAAGAGAGTTGAGTTTAAGGGCTTTTGAGCTTAAATTATAAAGCTCTTTAGAGTTTTTCTGAGCAATTAAGTGTATTTGGGGCTTGGGTGAGAGAAAATTATTTCTGAGAGTGTGGTTGTAAAAATTTTTCACATAATGAATATTTTCTTTAGTTGTCTTTTGACAATAGCTATGATTTTTCTCCAGATTTAAAGTTTTCCATGTAAATCTTGTGTTGTGAGATTGATATTGTTTTCATTTTATTTTTCTATTGATTTGTTGCTTAACAAATTGTTTGGAGTGATCTTGGGAGGAAGCTCAATTTCCTAACAAAACAAGTGATGAATGATGCCCTTCCTTCAACAGTCAATCAAAATACATATGATAAAAGCAGATTCTAAAAATGATGATCAAAATTAATTAGTCAGTTAAAAATGTCCCTTTAAAAATTTGAGAAGCAACCACTTGCTTAAGGCTTTGCTCGGTATTGCTCTCTAGCCAAAATTATAAAGTGTTTAGTAACCACTTGCAACTGTGGTTAAAAGCTAAGTGATTTTAGCTCGTAATTGTTTGAGGAAAAATTTTTATTACCTTTACTATTTTGTCGACATTTATTAACTTCAAAAGCACATTTCATTACAAACTTTTATTTTGTGTTTAGAGCTTCCGTTTCTCAATGGCAACAATACCTCGATGCTAAAGGGAGCCCAAATCCATGGGCAAAATTTATTTTTAAATTTTCATTCTACTTTCCCTAGAGTAAATTCAATTTCTACTCAATGAAATTTATATTATTAAAATAATTTGTTATAAATAAAAAATTACCCAAAAATGAAAAGGTTTTTGATAAATTACATGCACTGCAATTGAAAGGAGAATTATGCACACTTAACAAATGTAACACATAATTTATTGAATTAAAAAAAAAAAACTAGGAGATTTAGCTCAATATCTTTTGAAAAAAAATTCCAGGTCTTCATTGATGACGTGGCAATCGAGCTCATCATCCCAGCCATCATGTAAATTTTTTTCTCTAACCAATTCTCTAATGTTAATGTGATGGACTCTGCTAGAGCAGTCGATGTTCTCGTTTTACCAGTTCCCGGGGTTTTGGTGACTAATATATTGGGTTGACTCCTCTTGCTACCCTGCATCATGTTGTATATTGCACACACCTCCCCATGAGATTCAATGGTGTATTTACTAATTGGGAATGGGAATGAGAAGATATGAATGAATGATGTGTTTCTTTACTTAAATGAGAAGGAGAATGAAAATCAAAGTAGTGGGTCCTACTTAAAATTGAGAATGATTATTAGAGTTTCCATTCTTATGGGGGAGGTGGGAATGAGAATCCTACTCCTGAGATTGACTATTTCACCATTCTCCAAAATTAAAAATATCCATATTGTCGTCATTCATAATTAATTAATATATTATTAACAATCATTATTAATAATTATAGTTTTTGAATAAATAATCACAATAATTATATATTATTATTATTAATTAATTAATTAATATACTATTATAATAATTATTTTAATTAATTCATATGTTAATATTAATTAATTAATCTAATTATTACTATTAATAAATATACTAATAATCACAATAATCATCTTTGAATAAATAATAATAATAATAATAATAAATATAATTGTTACTATATTAATATATTATTAACAATAATTATTGATAATTATAATTTTTTTTATAAATAATCACAATAATTAATATACTTTTATTATACTTAATTAATTAATTAATATAATTATTACTATATTAATTCATTATTAAAAAAATATATATTAATAATTATAGTTTTGAATAAATAATCACAATAATTAATATATTTTTATAATAATTATTATTATAAGTAATTAGGATATTATTATAATTAATTAATTAAAATTTTTTAATATTAATTAATATATTAATACATTATTGACAATAAATAATAATAATAATAATTTTTAATAAATAATCACTATAATTAAAATATAAAATAATAATTATGACAATAATTCAGTAAGTACCTTTTAATAATTTGTTACAATTTAACTCATTCCGATTCTGATTCCAAGATAAAATAACACATCAATGGGATTCTAACTCATTTTGATTCCAATTTTTGCAAGTCAAATAAATAATTTATTCTGATTCCCATTTTTCATTTTCATTTTGATTCATTCCCATTCCACCACATTCCAATTACTAACAAGTAAATGCAGCATAAGAGTTATGTGTGAATGTCGAATTTTGAGTGTAATTTATAACTAGTCCCTAGGGTTTGTCTAAAATGTAAATGACGCAATAACTTTCTAGATCAATCAATTAAGTCCTATAATTTTTTGAGTTCTTAGTTCCCTTAGTGATTACACTACAGCCCTTTAGGCTTCACTATCAGTAACGGTTATTAAAATGATTAATGCAATATTGATTTCTCTATTTCATTGTTATAATAAAATAGCTAAAATTACCCTATAAAAATTTATTAAATAAGATTTTGATAACTAAAATTACTAATATCAAATTTGACAATTAGAGTTCAACTTGTACGATGCTGTTAATTGAAAATAAATATATAACAAATAATCTGCTACATCAATCAAGTATATTGGGATCACTTAAAAATTAAATATGTAGCAAATAGTCTGCTACATCAGTCAAGTATATTGGGATCACATAAAAATTAAGAAAGACTTTTTTAATTGATTTGATAAATTTTATGGTTAATTTGAATTTAATATGAATTTCAGGGGCTTGTCTTCAAACTACCATGCAAATTTAATGCTCTTTCGTGTTTTGCAAGCAAAACTATCCATATTTGAGTTCCTGTGCAAAAATTATCTTACATATTTTTCACTCAACATGGTAGAGCAAGCCGTAGTCTTCCTCTCTCTCTCTCTCTCTATATATATATAATTAACTTTGAACTCTCTCTCTTGCTCCCATTTAAAAACTAATTGTAAAATTCTATATATCTACATTTTTGTACGGACGTTTGCATATCACTGTTTGAATTATTATGTTTTGTTAATTGGACAGATCTATAAATATAAGATGAATTAATTATGTAAATATATTTTTTTCTAGTCCAAAAAAATTATTAATTAATTTCTTTATTAGCTAGAGCAAGGCGTTTTAATTAACTTTGATGATTTGTCTACCCTCAGTCGAGAATATTTCTTATCCGCAGTGGATTCTCAATTCTTTGCAAGGATGGTCCCGCTGCTTACTACAAGGCCAACTACTTGAGGTGACAATATTGCGGAAGTATTTTAAAAAAAATTAAATTTGATTAATTATCTTAATGTGGATCTGGGTCATATCTATGCGCTTGTTGAAACTGTTTCTATAGGGCGAAAATGGATGATTGAATTTAGTTATGTTGCTGTTGTGGTCATGTAGTTGCTAATGCTTGAGAATCACATTAATCCACATTGATTTTAAAAATATTAAAAAGCAATTATATTCAATTTGTCCTTAACAGAGAGGGCTAGAAAGATTTGGGGTATGTTGGGACTTGAGGAGCTAAGGGTAGGTGTACTTAGGTGAGCGATTAGATGGTAATGATTAGCTGTCGAGTGGGTGTTTAGCCTCTCTATTTGTTAGTGTTTTCAGCACAATCAAGCACTTAAGTCTGTCCCTGACATTGTTACATCACGAAGTTGGCTGCAATTTTCCTCTAGCATTTAGGCATTGTTGACTATTGTGGTGGTCATCTATTGATGTGTTATAGTGCATTTCATGCACTAGTTTTGCATTGTTTAATCCCTTTAATATCAATGTTTTGCACTCAATAGTTGTGATTTACGTGTGTTTTATTTTTATAGGTGAAATTCTATTGATTAGTGCTAAATTGAGCTACAAGATGATGTTTGAGGATGAAATGGCTTCTTGGAGAAATTGTTAATTTCAGAAGAAGTTTGTCGATAAGGCGTGGGCGCGTGACAGTCGATTTCAGAAAAAGTTTGTTGATAAGGCGTGGGCGCGTGCTATCAATTGCGGACTTGACGTTTTTATTTCTTTTTAAACGTGTTTTATATTTTTATGACTCTTGTAAGTTTAGATAAGATTTTAGATATTTTTATCTTTATCCTTTTTAAGAGAACTATAAAAAGAGGAGATAAAGAAGGATTAGGAGAGGATTAGAATTGGATTATCAATTGTGTTTATTTTTTTGAGGGTTTTCTCTTTTTCTCTATGAGGAACTAAACTTATTTTTCTGGTTGAAGGTTAATGAAGCTTTGATTCACCATTACTGTGAGATCTTTCTTGTGCTTTTAATTGTTTTATTACTTTTTGGGTATTTGTTTATTCTCTGAATTATTGTCATGATTATGTTTGTTAATTAGATAATTGGCCACTATTTAATTATCAATTTAATCTATTGCCAATTGAAAGATTCATCGTATGAAGATTTTGATGTTTGTGGCAAATAACATAGCAGTGCGTTGTGTTATGGGAATAAATAATCTAATTTAAATGAACCATCGTATGCGTTTGTTAATTAGGATTTGGGTCTCTAGTTTTTGTTTGTCAATTGATTAAATCTTATGATCGTATCTAGGATTGTCTATTGATTAGGGAAATAACCAACGGTCGTACCTTGGTTATCGACTAATTAAGGAGAGATTGGCTATTAGAGTGTCTCAGTAGCTATAACCGGTCTATTCATAAGCAGTAATGATTTGTAGTTGTATCGATGATCAGTAATCGAATCAAAGCTGAATTAATTCCTTCAACCAGAGTTTTCCCATTTTGAATTACACCTTTAATTTGCATCCTTATTAATTTAATTTGATTTTCATTATTGTCAACAATCCCCCAAATTTACATTTTCATTTTAAAAAGGATTTAATAATTACCAATCTCTGTGGACACGACCCTGCTCAATCACTATACACAATTTTGTTAGAGTAGGTATTTATATTTGCTGGCTTCGACACCCATCAAATTTTGGCGCCGTTGCCGGGGATTGGTGTCATTTATTTAATCTTTTTTACGTTTTACTTGGTTTATGGTTCGTTCTTCTCGTACAGGTACACTGTCGTTTGATCCTGAAATTGAGAAGACAGCTCGCCGGCTGAGACAACAGGCTAAGCGAGATAAGCAACGATCCTCGTTAGCTTTGCTTTCTGAAACAGATACAGTGTTTGATTTTGTTGAATCATCTAGCGATTTCGAAGAACAAGCTATGGATAGAGTTGCGCCTGCAGAAAGAACTCTTAGAGAGTTAGCTGAACCAGATTTGAATCAGCAACCGCTCTGCATTCAATATGCAAATCTAGAGGTAAACTTTGAACTAAAATCTGGTCTTATTCATTTATTACCCAAGTTTCACGGTTTTGCAGGTGAAGATCCTCATAAGCATCTCAAAGAGTTTCATGTTGTGTGTTCAAGCATGAGGCCTCAAGGTGTAACTGAAGAGCAGATTAAGCTGCGAGCTTTTTCTTTCTCTTTAGATGGGCTAGCTAAAGATTGGTTGTATTACTTGCCTCCTGGTTCAATTACAACGTGGAATAACTTGAAGAAGCAGTTCCTTGAAAAGTATTTTCCTGCTTCAAGAGCTGCCAACATCAGAAAAGACATTTGTGGTATCAGACAACTTCCTGGGGAGACTTTGTATGAGTATTGGGAGCGATTCAAACAATTGTGTGGCAGTTGTCCTCAGCATCAGATTTCTGATCAACTTCTCATTCAATACTTTTACGAAGGACTTTCATTGATGGATAGGAGTATGATAGATGTTGCTAGTGGAGGTGTGTTAGTGAACAAGACCCCTACTCAAGCAAGGGAATTGATCTCAAACATGGCTGCCAATGCGCAACAATTTGGCAACAGACAAGATCTCACTTCGAGGAAAGTGAATGAAGTAAGTACTTCTTCTATTGAACAACGTTTAGATAAACTTACCTCTATTGTGGAAAAGTTTGTTGTAGGTAATGTGCAACAGGTGAAGACATGTGGCATTTGTTCCAATATGGGTCATTCAACTGATATGTGTCCTACACTTCAAGAAGAACCCTTCGAACAAGCCAATGCAGTTGGAGGATATCCGGGCATGCCTCAGAGGAGATATGATCCTTATGCACAAACATATAACCCAGGATGGAAGGATCATCCCAACTTTAGCTATGGAGTTAGGCCGTCGGGATTTTAACAACAATACCCACCAAGACAACAATTCCAATCGGTTTCTCCTCAGTCAAACTCCAAGTCAGGTATGTCTCTTGAAGAGATTGTTAAATCACTTGCAACTAACACTCAACAATTTCAGCAGGCAACTACAGCAAGCATTCAAAATTTGGAGAACCAAGTGAGCCAACTAGCAACTACAATGAGCCGCTTAGAGTCTCAAGTATTAGGGAGATTACCTTCACAACCAGAGGTGAATCCAAAACAAAACGTTAGTGCTGTCATCCTTAGAAGTGGGAAGGAGTTGCAAGAGCCTAGAAAGAAAGTGACAAAGAACTTAGAAAATGAGCTTGAGAAGGAGGAATTGATCCCTCAATCTCAAGATGCGCCACCTAGCAAAGTGAAACCCCTACCTGTGGTGATACCTCCTCCTTTTCCAAGTCGGTTTGCAAAATCCAAGAAGGAAGAACAAGAGAGAGACATCTTTGAGACATTTCGCAAGGTTAAGGTAAATATTCCTTTATTAGATGCTATAAAACAAATACCTCGCTATGCTAAATTCCTTAAGGAACTTTGCACCTCCAAGAGGAAGTTGAGAGGAGATGAAAGAGTTCACATGGGGGAGAATGTTTCTGCCGTTTTCCAAAAGAAACTACCTCCTAAGTGCAAGGATCCAGGTATGTTTACTATCCCTTGTAAAATTGGTAGTGTTAGAGTTGAGAAGGCTATGTTAGATCTAGGAGCTTCTATTAATATCATGCCTCGTTCTATTTATTCATCTTTGAATGTTGGTTCATTGAAAGAAACTGGCGTGATAATTCAACTAGCTGATAGGTCTAATGCATATCCTGATGGGGTATTAGAAGATGTCTTAGTACAAGTTAATGAATTGATTTTCCTGCTGATTTTTATGTACTTGATATGGAAGATGATAATTCTTCTAATTCTGTTCCAATTTTGTTAGGAAGGCCTTTTCTTAAGACTGCTAGGACTAAAATGGATGTCCATAAAGAGACTATTACTATGGAATTTGATGGAGAGGTTATAGAGTTCAATATGAATGATTCCATGAAATATCCTAGGGATGAACAGTCGGTATTTTCTGTGAATGTTATTGATCTTTTAGTACAGGAAGTTTTTGATTTGGACATTGAAGATTCATTGGTAATTGCTTCAAACAACAGCTTGAGCATCAAAGGATTGCAAAAGGATGAAAGAGAGTTTGTTTTAAATTCTGCATTGCAAGAGTTGGAGGAGATTCGAAATGAGTCCTACGAGAGTTCACGACTTTACAAGGAGAGGATGAAAACATTTCACGACAAAATGATTTTGAGAAAAAAGTTTTCTGTTGGTAAAAAAGTTCTTCTTTTTCATTCTAAACTTAAACGTTTTCCTGATAAACTACGCTCTCGATGGTTGGACCTTTTATTGTTACTAATGTTTTTCCTCATGGTGCAGTCGAGATTCGGAGTTTGACCTATGACAAAATTTTTAAAGTTAATGGTCATCGCTTAAAACCTTTTTATGAAGGTTTTTCGGTGAATATTGCGGAGAAAGTGGCTCTTGAGAGCCCTATTTATGGAGATTGAGGCATAAATATGTCTAGTCGAAGACATAAAACAATGGCGCTTTTTGGGAGGCAACCCAAAGGATTTAATATTTATTTTAAATTTTTATGCATTTTTTGTTTTTGGTTTTGATTTAGATTGTTTAAATAATATCTATACTTATTTTGGCCAGAAGAAATTTTTGGTTAAGGCATGCCCATGCCTTAACTAATAAGTACTTCTACCTTTAGTTTATTACAGTATGTTATAAGGCGTGCCCATGCCTAAACTAATAAGTATTTCTGTTTTTAATTTATTAAAGTAGTTGTTAAGGCTTGCCCATGTGCTTAATAAAAAAGTTCTTCTGTAATTTTTAGAACTTTAAGTCCTTATTTTTATTTTTATTTAAAAAAAAAAAAAAAAAAGAGAACTGATTTTGTGCTTCAATTTTCAGCAACCACAAGCCGCTTTCGTCACTCTCCACGAACGATCTGCAGCGCCTCTCAACGATTTCCAGCCGCGATCCAGTCCAGCAATCTTCACGATCGACGCCAGATCCAACGCCCACGATCCAGCCAAGCCGAGCATGCCATCCGCGATCGAATCCACACTAGCAATCAACGTCCAGATCCGTTCTTGCAGCAACCCGCGAGATCCATCACGCTCACGATTTCCAGCCGCGTCCAGACCCGATCCAACGTGCACGCCAGCCTCTCAACGATTTCCAGCCGCGTCCACAACCTGCGGGATCCGCGCCACCAGCCACGATCCAGACAAGCCACTCCTGTCAAGTTCCAGCAGCTGCGACAACCACTCTCATTGCTCAAAAGCTCCAGCCGCTGCCTACTACCTTTAATTCAGGGACGTTTTCTTTGCCTTTAATCTTTTTGTCCCTGTGCTTTATTTCGTTTTGTGAACTTTGATAATCATACATTGGGGACAATGTATGTTCTTGGTGTGGGGGAGTGATTTTTGCAATATTAATGTCTAGAGTGTTATTTTGTTGCTTTTGAGATGATTTTGAATAGCATTCTTGGTTGCGTCATTTTTATTTTATTTTATTATTTTTTTTTTCCTTTGTGAAGTCGTTTTTGTTTCACTCTGCTCATCCTTGAATGATTTTGGAGTTAGTGTTATTTTTCTTGGATGTGAGTTGAGATGCATGAATAGATTCGAGTTTTGATTAGCTTGGTCTTGGTTGCTTAAATGAATAACTCACCACTATTGATAGTTGATTCATTTGATGAGTGCACATGATTTTATGGCAAATTCACCAACTTTGAGAGGATTTGAGCTTATGAGCAACCACTTTGCTCTAATTATTTTTGTTGAGTGAATATGAATCTTAGTTTGTCTATTCTAGAACTTGCTTTGTTATGCATGTTGAAGCCGCATTACGGGATTTTATGCATTAAAATGATAAGGGCAAACCTCTTTCCATTTTTCTATTTTCACATTTCTTTTCTTTTTCTCCACTCGAAGATCTTTATTTGTTTTAATTTGTTACCTTTGTTTGATCCTTAACCAACTACTTCTCTACATATACTTACCCATTTATCTATTTTTTTAGCCTTAATTTAAGGAGATTTTTGAACTCATTGTTTGGATATATTTTGTTGCTTTTGCTACCTTAAATAAAAGTTTCTCAATTACATCAAGTTGCATTATGCTTGAATAAAATTGTGCAAGATTCATCGAAAAAAAAAAAAGATGAAAAAAAAAATGAAAAACAAAAAACCCAAAAAAAAAAAAAAAGACTCTTGACGACTTAAGTAGCAATAAACATTTTGATGTCATAAGGTTCATTCAATGGGTTCATTCTTCTCATTTTGATCTCTTTTTCTTCCATAGACCTTTATTTTTTCATTCAATCCATTAGCCCCATTACAACCCTATTAAGACCCTTAGATTTTTTGCATTTAATTCATGTTTTGTGATTGAGATGTGATATATGAGCAAGCTTATGGTAATAGCATTCTTTGATTTGATTTGAGTGCATAAATGATATCCTAAACACTTTGAGTGCATGGAGTGAAATCAATGAGAGGGCTATTAAATTTTGTTGCACTTGGATTTTGAAAAGATTGTCTTGGTGGTTGAGTGACTTTATGCTAGCTTCTGAGATTCTATGCTTTGAAATCTCTGTCTCTTGAATGTTGATTGACTTAAATCCTTGAGGTGCGCTTGCTTAAGATTGTTTTTGGATGAGTTGGGATGAGAATTGAGTGAAGATTTGAGATTATTTTTGAATTATATGCTTGAGGACAAGCATTATCTTGGTGTGGGGGAATTTGTTATAGTGCATTTCATGCACTAGTTTTGCATTGTTTAATCCCTTTAATATCAATGTTTTGCACTCAATAGTTGTGATTTACGTGTGTTTTATTTTTATAGGTGAAATTCTATTGATTAGTGCTAAATTGAGCTACAAGATGATGTTTGAGGATGAAATGGCTTCTTGGAGAAATTGTTAATTTCAGAAGAAGTTTGTCGATAACGCGTGGGCGCGTGACAGTCGATTTCAGAAAAAGTTTGTTGATAAGGCGTGGGCGCGTGCTATCAATTGCGGACTTGACGTTTTTATTTCTTTTTAAACGTGTTTTATATTTTTATGACTCTTGTAAGTTTAGATAAGATTTTAGATATTTTTATCTTTATCCTTTTTAAGAGAACTATAAAAAGAGGAGATAAAGAAGGATTAGGGGAGGATTAGAATTGGATTATCAATTGTGTTTATTTTTTTGAGGGTTTTCTCTTTTTTCTCTATGAGGAACTAAACTTATTTTTCTGGTTGAATGTTAATGAAGCTTTGATTCACCATTACTGTGAGATCTTTCTTGTGCTTTTAATTGTTTTATTACTTTTTGGGTATTTGTTTATTCTCTGAATTATTGTCATGATTATGTTTGTTAATTAGATAATTGGCCACTATTTAATTATCAATTTAATCTATTGCCAATTGAAAGATTCATCGTATGAAGATTTTGATGTTTGTGGCAAATAACATAGCAGTGCGTTGTGTTATGGGAATAAATAATCTAATTTAAATGAACCATCGTATGCGTTTGTTAATTATGATTTGGGTCTCTCTAGTTTTTCAGGCTGTCAATTGATTAAATCTTATGATCGTATCTAGGATTGTCTATTGATTAGGGAAATAACCAACGGTCGTACCTTGGTTATCGACTAATTAAGGAGAGATTGGCTATTAGAGTGTCTCAGTAGCTATAACCGGTCTATTCATAAGCAGTAATGATTTGTAGTTGTATCGATGATCAGTAATCGAATCAAAGCTGAATTAATTCCTTCAACCAGAGTTTTCCCATTTTGAATTACACCTTTAATTTGCATCCTTATTAATTTAATTTGATTTTCATTATTGTCAACAATCCCCCAAATTTACATTTTCATTTTAAAAAGGATTTAATAATTACCAATCTCTGTGGACACGACCCTGCTCAATCACTATACACAATTTTGTTAGAGTAGGTATTTATATTTGCTGGCTTCGACACCCATCATGATGCCACCACCGAATCAGTGCTATCTTATAGAGGACTTCATTCTAGCATTTTTGCTGAAAAGTTGCTATTATTTTGTCATTGCAGGAAAATGAGTACATTGGGTGCTTCTTCAGGAAAGCAAAGATCGCAGCTTAAAATTAAAGATGCCATATGAATGGTAATGCTGAATAATATTCTTTTGCATGACCTGATTTGCTCATTTTCTTTTTACGTTTCAGTTGGTGTGGCTAGCGAAGGAGGTAGAAATGAAGAGGAGGATCTTGAAACGAAGCAGAGGGTCGTCCTGCCACCCCTAGTCCACGATACAGTTTAGAAAGATGAGGGTTTGATAGTTTTCTTTCCCGCAGGTAGAGCTTTTGTTAAAATTGTTAAATGTGTCAATGTGATGGCTTAAAGCACCTTTTTAATGATTCATTTCAATCCTTTATTGAATTATTCAAAGATGTGAACTGCTTCTCTATTCAAGCCGCAGTTTGTTGTTAGTATGAAAAACCAGAAGTGATTTATGCCTTTTAAGATTTGCTATATTGAAACAAAACTGCAGCTTTGATATTTCAGAATTTTTGAAAGCAAACTTTGCTGATTTCTTCAATAACTTGTAACAGGGGTCTGAGTGAAATTTGGAAAAATAAATCAAAGTGTCTGTTCATACGAAGACTTATACCAGACGTTTGTTTGCCCACCATTTATTTGATTTTATCCATTTCTTTGATTTTCTTTTTTCACTTTTCAAAATGTTAGAGATCTAACTTCAAGTCAATTTCAGGGATGCCTGGTAGTGGTAAGCATTCTCTCTGTCAGGAACTACTCAACCTACCAGGCGGTTTTGGAGATGGTAGGTCGGTTCATAGTTTGAGTGGTAGCCTTGCAACTGATGGTCTTGGAGAAGGTAGGCTGCTTGTTCATAGGTTTGCGACGGTCATTATGTCATTGTTTGATTAAAGATTTTTTTGGGTTCTTACTACTATAATTATGAATTCTTTTGGCTTCATACATATTTATAGGAGAATTCCGGGACAGAGTTACTAGTGTGAGCAGAAGAAACCAATATTCTATACTACTTGCGGACAAGTATGCAGAATTTTGGGAACAGGTAACAAACCCTTATTTTCACTTGCAAAAATTTTGACACTAGGTAAAAAATTAAAAAAAAGAAAAAGAAAGAATCGTTGTCTTTTAAATAAATTTCTTTTATCATTGAATTTTTTGGCCATGTATCTAGAACTGCCCACTTCTCATTTATACAAAGGTATTTCAAATGATTGTCCTCTTGTCGTAGAAGCAAGATTCCTCGTGGAATAGAATGGAGTGCATAGTAATTATTAAAAAAAATTCCATTTTTCCTTTTTAAGGATGTCGAATACATCCCTTTTTGCCTTGTCTGTTTATGCAGGTCGCAAAATTTGCCGCAACACTAGGGCCGTTGCTATTCCCGTTATACCTGATTCTGAAGGTTGAGAATTTAGGTGTCCCTGGCCTCTAAACCTATTCTTAAACTGCTAAAATTCCTTGCTTTGAGATTCGATTAGAATTTTCCATCATGCAATTGGGGATACAAATGAAATATTCATTTAACAGATCACTTTTTCCTATGTCGAGTATCCATATTTTGTACATTTTGTGAGAGGTTTTACTTGCATATGATTCAGACTTCAATGACTTCTTGATTGAAAGCAATGAGTGGGAACCTTTTATAAATGATTGGTGGATTTTACATCAAAATATATTTAACATATGTCCGAGAGTTTGCCACTAATGCAATGCTTTAGCCTTATGGCCTTGATGCATAACCCGGAATTTTTGCCTCTTCTCATCTTAGCTTTCACTTTAGAAAATAAGAGGCATAAAATATCTAATAGCTCGACAGAGCAAAGTTCGTAAGAAGATCCTTATCTACTGGGAATAATTAGTTTGTCTATCAGGACTATGGGGAAATAGAACAGTGTGTTTATGATAGGCGTAGGGCAATGTCTTAAAAATTTATCTCAGGCAATGAAGTTCTAAAATGCCCCTCTACCGTTTAAGATACTATCAGTGGTCAATGCAATTTGGTTAGGTTTAAAGTTGGTGCATTACTTCATGGTTATTGCCCTCATACGTCTGGCACCAAATGATTTTCTTTGAGGTCCATTGAATATGCAGGAACGGATTCGAATTTATTTTCTCCTGATGAATTAGCTGTTTTCATGTTTCGGGTGCTTCAGAGAGTTAATCATCCAGTATTTATTCATCTTTGCCTTGTCAATTTGAAACGTAAACCAGATACCTTTCTCTTTCAAATATTTGGATTTTGCATCTTTTTCCAAATCTATATTCTAAGTGCCATATGAATGAATATAGGGAAACCTTGACAAGGGCTCTGTACTTGTTGGGTATGTTCTGCTAGCATTTTATGATGACCATATGATCAGAATAGTATGAAGGTAATGCTCTGAGCTGTTAAATGTCGATTATGCAAATCTTTTATAGGGTCGTATATGCTTTCAATTTTCAGAATCCTAAACAGTTTGAGGATCTCTTCCATAGAGGTTTCGGTTCTGTTGTCAAAATGCCATCGCTGAAAAAAGTCAGGCAAGGATATTTTTTAGGAAATAAAGCTCCCTTTTAATATTTTACTGTATAGCACTTACTTTTGGCTCTTTAAGTCCTCGTACATCATTCACAGTCTCACACAGGTGAAACCAAGATTTCAGTTGTGTAGAAACATCAAACTTGAAAGGGCTGTAATTTATTAAATGCAAATTTAAGGGACCTCAACATACAAATTTACCTACAAATGTGCTAAATTTTAGTTAGTACCTTGATTTTCTTAAAAATTGATTTTGGCGTGGGGGGCAGGGCCCTTAGACCTCGACATAGTTCCACACACAGTTTAATTATCATTTGTTTTTGCAATGTCACTAGAGATGTATTGGATCTCCAGTCGACTTTTTTTCTGTTGCATTATCTATGATATGAATTTTTTGTAACTTCTTAATTTTTGAATGTTGCGATGGGAATGACCACTGCAGTGCCTGAATATGCAGGAGTCCCATGCCTGATCAAGTGAGCTCTGTTCTGGTGGAGGGCTCAAAACTGTTTAAGCTTGAACGAGTGAGACAAGCAAGGTTGATAACCAATAATTTCACATGCATCGTTGGTTCTTATATTTCTCATCATAAAATCATTCGCCTTCAGCTTACCATAAATTTTCATATTTACTATTCTATCTGTGCTTAGATTGGATTACACCGAAAGATCATTTTGCAGAGGAGTGGGCTAAATGGGAAAGCCAGTTGCAAGAAATTTTATTTAGCAATGCTGACTATCTTGGTTCTATTCAGGTCAATATCTGAGGTACTTTTGCTTTGAGAGCACATGCTAAACATGTTAAAATTGGCATGACAAATTGATGACAAGAAATATTTGTTTCTATTCCTTATGTTACGTTCCATTTGAAGCAGTAGTCGAGCAAGTGTACGAACAAATAAGCCTTATTGCAAAAGGTGAACGTAAATTAGCACCAAGTACTCCACCTAGATATTTCGAAAAAATTAATTATGCAATTGTGAATTTACCTGATACACTGATCCAAAGGCTGCTTAATAATGTAAGTGACAAAATGAATAATGACGTTTAGTCTTGCCTGATTGGCCATCTATTTACATATATATTTCCTTTCATATTCTCTCTGCTATAAGCAGCTTGTTGCAAAGGATCCGATATTTGCTCAATTTTTTGAAGACAAAGACATGGAAAGCAACCAGTTAATTGTTCTTGCTTCCAGGAAAAGAAACAGAATTTCAGATGTAGTTAGTTATCGAAGCCATGTCACGGAGCAAGCGTAGTCGTGGAATTCACTGCTCTGCTCTTCACAGATAACATGGCCGCATTGGAGGCTCAATGTTCCGTTGATGATGAAAAGATAGTTTCCGGATACCCATGGACCCATACTGTCATTTGGAGACGAGATGATCCTGAAGATTCAGTTGCAGAGTCGTCTGACAACAGAGAAACTGGAACTAATAGAGGAAGATTCAGACTTTGTAACTGACTTTAGCTTGTTGCCTCATTTGCACTCAGAGGGGAAGGCAACTCGTTTTGAAATCAACCCTCCAATTACCGTATTGGGACAGCTAGAGTTCCGTTAAGAAATTTGAATCTTTTTTGGCTTCCCATATGATGATGATATGCGGCTGCCCATGTTATGAGAAACGAGAACGAGAGGGGCTAGCTGCTTTGGACTTTGTGATAAAAATTCCCATGTAATAAGCACTTTAGGCTCCTTGCTTGTTAGAGAAACAAGATTATGCTCCTGAAGAAGCTCTTTTTTTTTTTTTTTGGTTTATTGTCTCGATATGAATAGCTCAGTAGGTTTAGATTTGGTAGAAATATCTGAAAAATATTTTTGTTTTTGTTTTATAAGGAGGCAATCAAGCAAGTGTCAAGTCTACTTTTGTAAATGAAAATATTTGAAATATGATGATTTTAATACTTTTCCAATTGCAATAAGCGTTACATTTGTTATGCACTTGTTATAGTTCATTAAAGAAAAGAAAAAAAAAACAATTACATATGTATACTTTGTCAAAAAAATTAGATGTTAAATTTTTGGTAAGTACAGATGAAAATATTCTAGTATTATATTTAAAAATAATAATTTTGAAAAACAACATAGTTTTGAGTGAGTGCGGTTGAACCACTGCAAGGTATTTACTCTATGCGAGGGTTTTCCAGAACATCTAGTGTTAAAGTCCTGTTCAAGTTCTAACTTGCCAAGCAAGCAATCTATCCATAAGTTGCTGCTGTACATATGTCAACGAAACGTATTTTCAAGTCGACATGGCACGCATATGCGTAAACCTAACCCTCATCTCTATTCACATTCTTTTCAAATACATCTCCATGATTGTGACTTAGAATCTCACCATCTCCTCCACTTTTCAATATTTTACATAATATCTCGATATAATATTCGTTTGGCTTAATTATTCTTTGAACATTCTTGGGTACAGTTGTATTTATATTTGGTTTTTCAACACCACGAATTTGTTTTTTTATTTTAACAAACCGAATTTGTTTTGTTAGGCCAAGGAGTTTTAACTCCGATGATGCTTTAATTGTTGAATACTGTCAGCAGTTGAGGACATTTCTCATCCGCAATGTATTCTTTACAACGATTGCCCTGCTTCTCAGTACAAGGTCAGTACAAGGCCAATTACCTAAGGTATAAGTATTTCACTTGCAAATTATGGAGGCTTGTGGCAATGAAGAGATTTAGGATTTGTTTGGGATTGGATTGCCATGAATTCACAGCTACAATAAAGTGAATCACTAACTGTCAAATATCAGTATGTGGGCAAAGGGTTGATTATTGGCATTATCTGCTAAGTGGGTGTAGACGACACAACCAGTTTCGGGGCTTTCAAAATTAAGCTGAAGTACAATAGTTGAAAATACCCTTAAGGCTGTTTCTTGTAAATAGCTCACATTCATGAACTTGTAACTAATTGCTTAAACTAAGTGATACATCGTGACAATTAAATATCCAATTGACGACAATAGCCATCAGAATATTACTAAACAATTGTCTGGTCATGTATTAGTGATATAACTAAATTTTTGTTATTTTATATGAGACTACTAATCTACTATCTTATATTTTTTTTTCTGAAAATCTGTCATTGGAATCCTAGGAAGTTGAATACATGGGGCACTTCTGCTGGAACGCAAAGACAACTTAGCAGTATGCTATACAGAATGATGGTAATGCTGAAATTATTATTATTATTATTATTATTATTTTTGGCATGATGTAACTAACTTGCTTATTTTCTTTTGAGATTTCAGCTGGCGCAGTGTGTGAAGGAGATGGGGATCAAAAGCGGAATCCTGAGACCAAGCCGAAGTTGCCACCAGAATCCCTGGGACCCTCAGTGAATGATGTAATTCAGAAAGATGACGGTTTGATAGTTTTCTTTCCAGGTAGAGATTTCATTAAATAGCAAGCCCGTATCAATTTTAGCCTAGCAATCTTTTTAATGATTTGCTCAGTTTGCAATGGAGTTTCTTAGAGAGAGAAATGGAATCATACTATAAATTTTCTGGTTTAAGTAGTTCAGTGCAAAAAATAATTTGCCAAATTTCCGTGGATGGAATGATGGAAAATATTATGTTCTACTTGAAGAAGTACCATATCTGTTTTGGTTGCCCTTTTGAAGATTTGGAACCCAGGCTCGTGCTGGGTGACAAAATTGCTACATGAACTGATTTTTTGATAACATTTGCTGTCTATATTTATGTTTATTTTTATCTTTTTTTTTTGCGTTTTTATGTTGAACTTGGATAATTTTTTTTCATCCTCTTTTAAATTCTTCGGGAATTTCAAGATAGGTCTTGATATTTATTGTTGAATTGTCATATTCAGGAATGCCAAATTTTTATAAGCATTCTCTTTGGAGGGAATTGCTAAATACACCGAATGGTCTTGGAGATGGTAGACCGATCCGTAGTTTGAAGGGTGATCTTTTCATGGAAGGTATGATGAGTTTAGACGGCAACAATAATGCTCTGCTTATAAAATTGAGAGTTGGTTTTTTTGTGACCCAACTGATATTTGCATATGACCTGAGATTACTATAATAAAGTTGTTTGATTGGGGTCACTAAGTCATTAGATTGGTAAAAAATTATTCGTATTGTATAATTGATTGGTACTAATTTTATGGATTGCTATAGTAATAATTATAAACTTATTTATTCATAAATATTTTATAGGGGAATACTGGGAGGAAGTTACTAATGAGCGCATAAGAAACCGATATTCTATATTGCTTGTAGATAAGAATCCACCATGCCGAAGACACTGGAATGTCAATGTCGTAACATATTCTAAGGGCTTTACAATTTTTTTTTTTCAATTTTTACTGCTGTTGGAAATTTTATTTTATGACCATGTTAAATATGCCACCTGATGCCTCTTTTATGCTTTTGCAGATGGAAGATATTTGTTTTCACACCAGAGCCTCCGCAATTCCTGTTGTACCTGATTTCGAAGGTTATTTTAGTTTCCTTTTACACACTGACACTGTTATGAGTGGTGACAAATTGACATATGTCATGTGCACTCAGCCTCTTTCATTAAATTTCAAAATAGAGTTCTAAAATGGAATTAATTATCAAATGTTCCTCCACTCGCGTTGAAGCTATTTTATTGAAATGGTTAATGCAATTTTATTATTTTTAAAACACTGGCGGTACGGGCTGTTGATGTTTCATCTCCTTGGACAGGCTACCTCTGCTGATTTCATGATTATCACCTTCATATCTGTGCCATCAAATGATTACAAATTGTGGTCCATTGAATGTGCAGGGACAGATTCAACAATTCAGTTTTCTCTTGATGCATTAGCTGTTTTCATGTTTCATTTGCTTCAAAGAGTTCATCATCCAGTACATATATTCATCTTTTCCTTTCAAATTTCTAATTGTTTTCGTATATTTTTACCTTAAATGTCCAGAATATTATCCTATTTATTTCATTTTTAGTGCCATATGGGATCTAGGGGGATGTTGACAAGGACTCTCCGAATGCTGCTGGTTACGTTCCACAAGTTTTTTATCGCCTGATTGAGGACAGGGTATGATGTCTATTTTTCATCCAGTATAATATTGACGTTCCGATATATACTAAAAGCATTATCTGATCTCCTGTGCTGTCAATTTTCAGAGCAATCCATGGTTCAACTTTGAGAGTGATTTGCTTAAACGTTTCGGTTCTCTTGTCAAAATGCCGTTGCTGAAAAATGATAGGTGAATATGGTTTCTATAGGACACGATGCTTGATGAAATGTGAGGTCGTGGCCCTTCTAACGCATAGATGCAGGAGCACATTTTAATTATCTATTTGTAGAAAATCTTTATCATTTGCCTTCGTTTTTCAGTTCTTCTTTTGTTGTCCCAACACTAGCTATGGCTGTTTGGTCATTACATCATTAACACTCCAGAATTTCCTTTTCCTTCGCAACCACATCTGCAAACATACCTCATCAGCGCATCTGCCATGTTAGCACCATAATAGAGCCTGGAACCTCTGTGAAAGCTGAATTTCTAACCACAATCTTATGACTAGAAACTAAATCCCATGCCTAGGAGATTTTATCAGCAAATTTCTATTTATTCAGCCCCTAAGAATTTTTATCTTCTAGTTTTGGCAAGCTATGATGTTAATGATCACTAAGGTGCTTGAATTTGCAAGAGTCCTCTGCCTGGTCGAGTGAGGTCTGCTCTGGAGGAGGGTATAAAACTGTGCAAGCTTGAAGAAAGGTTGATACCAAAACCTTTACATGTCTGTAGCTATACATGATGAATATTATGCATCGATCCATATATTTTACGCGTTAAAATATTGCCACAATGGTCCATTTTGGGAATGTGATAAGATTTATCATCCATTTTGTTGTTGCTTGCATCGGAAGAGTATTTATTGCAATAGTTACCCACGATAAAGGTTCCAAACTGTGAAGATGTGTTAAATTGGTTGAAAGGACTAAAGTGAAATCGAGTAAAAGCTTTGTGGGTCATTGTGCAGATTGCATTCAGTGAAGGGGTGCTGATGAAATTTATTTGCTGACGTGGCCAGGTTGTTAAAGTTAGTTAGAAGGCATTCTGGAAATTTCTCCAAAAGCACGTGCTGGTTTTTTGTATCTGATATAAAGGCTAATTCTCGTTAGTTTCTCAACCATTCAGCATGATTCTCCTTTCTTTGTGAAACTTGTAATCTCCTCAATTGTGATTGGTTTGTAATCACTTGTGATTAATGAAAAGGGGCGAATTTTTCCTTCAAAACATCATAGCTTGTTCTTAGTATTCTAGTCTCTGTTTTTATTCTTTTTGATCATTCATGGTTTTCTGGTTAATCTTGTTTCCAGTCTAATTGTGTGGATAAAGATTAGATCTGTTCTAGTAATCAACCATTAAAGATTACAACAAGTGGTATCAGAGCTTTGGTGATTCTTAGGAATGTCACTTCCAAAACCAGAAATTGACAAATTCACCATCGGTGGTGATTTCTCACTCTGGAAGATGAAGATGAGGGCTCTGCTTGTTCATTAGGGCCTTGAGTCTGCTCTGGAAGAAGAGGATCATGATGGAGCTACAAGTTCCATGGCTGATGAGAAAAAGAAGCAGATTCAGAACAGAGCCCATAGTACCTTGATTTTGAGTCTTAGTGACTCAATCTTAAGGGAAATCTCTGAAGAAAAGACAGCTCTGGGAATATGGAAAAAGGTGGAGGCACTGTGTATGAAGAAGTCTTTGGCACACAGGCTTTTCTTGAAAAAGAAACTCTACACTTTTTCAATGAAAGAAAGTGTGTCTATCCAAGAACACATTGATACCTTCAACAAGATTATCCTAGATCTTGAAGGGGTTGAAAATGTGAAGATTGGAGATGAAGACAAAGCATTTTTCTTGCTCAGTTCATTGCCACAATCCTATGAAGGTTTTGTAGATACAATGTTGTATGGAAGGACAACACTGACCCTAGAAGATGTTAAGGCATCATTGAGCTCAAAGGAAATTCAAAGAAATAATGGGCATGAAGTAAGTAATGGTGAAGGTTTGATTGCCAGATCTGGAAAGAAGAAGGAACAGAAGAGTAAGAATAAAGGAAAGAATCAAGGAAAGGGTCAGGGAAAGGGTCAAGAAGAAGATAAGAAGAAAAAGAAAAGGAAGTGTTTCTATTGCAGAAAAGAAGGCCATTATATTAAAGATTGTGCAGAGAAAAAGAAATGGGAGCACTAAGAAAAATCAGGAGATGTAGCTGTGGCTTCAGAAGACTCATCAGATGATGGTTATCACAATGCTAATTTGCTGATAGCATCAAACAGCAATTTGGAAGGTCAGTGAGTGTTGGATTCTGGCTGTCCTTTTCACATCTGTCCCAATAAGTCACTATTTTATGAATATGAGTCTATTGATGGTGGTAAAGTTCTCATGGGAAACAACAATAAGTGTAAAATTGTTGGGATAAGATCTATCAAGATAAGAATGTTTGATGGAGTCATCAGAACCTTACATGGTGTAAGACATGCCCCTGAATTAAAGAGAAATTTGACCTCTTTAAGCATGTTAGATAGCTCTGAATATTCATTTAAGTATGAAAATGGTAGCATAAAAGTGACTAAAGGGGATACTATTGTTATGAAAGGTGAAAAGAAGAATGGGTTGTATGTGTTAATTGGTGCTTCCATATCTGCAAATGTTGTATTGACAGCAGAATATGAAATTGATAAAACAAAACTCTGGCATCTTAGACTTGGTCATATGAGTATGAAAGGACTACAAGAACTTGAAAGACAAGGCTTATTGTGTGGTGACAGGATAAGTAGCCTTGAGTTCTGTGAGAATTGTGTCTTCGGAAAGGCACATAGAGCAAAGTTTTCAAAGGGGGTACATATATCTAAGTGTGTCTTAGAATATGTTCACTCTGATTTATGGGGGCCTGCTCAAGTGCCATCTTTGTCAGGGGGCAGATACTTTATGACCTTGATTGATGATTATTCAAGGAAGGTATGACTCTATGTTCTGAAATTCAAAGATCAAGCCTTAGAAAAATTTAAGGTCTGGAAAATTTTTGTAGAAAATCAGAGTGGGAAGAAATTAAAGGCCTTAAGGACTGATAATGGCTTGGAGTTCTGCAACAAAGAATTTGAAGATTTCTGTCAGAAGAATGGAATCTTAAGACATAAGACAGTCATATTTACCCCTCAACAAAATGGCTTAGCAGAAAGGATGAACAGAACTCTTGTTGACAAAACCAGGTGTATGTTGATTAACTCTAGACTTCCAAGAAGGTTTTGGGCAGAGGCTGTGAGTACTGCTTGTTATCTAGTTAATAGGAGTCCATCATCAGCCATTGGTTTCAAAACACCAGAGGAAATGTGGTCAGGGAGGCCTGCAAAATATGACAACATCAGAATTTTTTGATGTCCTGCATATGCACATGTAAATCAGGGCAAATTGGATCCAAGAGCCTTAAAAGGTTTCTTTATTGGCTACCCTGATGGTGTCAAAGGATATAAACTCTGGTGTGGACAACCTAAAAAATGCATTATTAGCAGAGATGTTATTTTCAATGAAGCAGTTATGGTTAAAACTGGAAAAGAAATAACAGAAGCTGATATGCATATTGAAGAGAAGTTAATAGGCCAGTTGAGTCCTCTAAGCTTAAGGTAGAGTTCCTTGGAGCTAAGGTTGAAGAAAAGGGTGTATTTGATTGTGAAACTGGCCCATCTAATGAAATTGAAGCTGTTGAAGCACAAGACACACAACAAACTGACCTACAAAACTATCAGTTAGCAAGAGACAGAGGCAGAAGGAACACCAAAGCACCTGTGAGGTATGGTTATGCAGATTTGATTGCCTATGCACTGATAAGTGCAGAGGATATGACAATTGAGGAGCCTGCAAGTTTCATTGAGGCCATTGAAAGCAAGAACAGTAATAAATGGATTGAGGCAATGAGAGAGGAGATGGATTCTTTACAAAGAAATCAGACCTGGACTCTTGTTCCAAATCCAGGTGGTAAGAAGTTGGTTAGCTGTAAGTGGATTTTCAAGAAAAAGGATGGCATCCCTGGAGTTGAACCTTCAAGATTCAAGGCAATGCTTGTGGCTAGAGGGTTTACACAGAGAGAGGATGTTGATTTCAATGAGATTTTTTCTCCTGTAGTTAAACACAGCTCTATCAGAATTCTTTTGGCTATGGTGGCATTACTTGATATGGAGCTTGAGCAAATGGATGTGAAAACTGCTTTTCTGAATGGAAAGCTTGAAGAGTATATTATGATGACTCAGCCTGAAGGGTTCTTAGAAAAAGGGAAAGAAAATTATGTTTGCTTGCTGCATAAATCACTTTATGGACTCAAGCAATCTCCTAGACAATGGTATAGGAGATTTGATGAGTTTATGGTAACTAATGGTTATCAAAGAAGCAAGGATGATAGCTGTGTTTATTATAGTAGTTCAGATCCAGGTGGAGGGTTATTCTTGCTTCTTTATGTGGATGATATATTGATGGCAAGTAAACACAAAACTGAGATTGATAAGCTTAAGAAGCTGTTGAACCTTGAATTCGAGATGAAAGACCTTGGCAGTGCTAAAAAGATTCTTGGGATGGAGATCACTAGGAATAGGGCTGCTGGTGTTCTTTTCTTGAGTCAAGAGAGGTATTTTAATAAGGTGTTAGAGAGGTTTGATATGCAATACTGCAAGCCTGTTTTAACCCCTCTTGGCACTCAGTTCAAGTTGTCTGTGTCCCAAGCATATGATGCTGTTAAGGATAAGCTTAAGATGGAAGAAATACTATATGCTCAGGCTGTGGGGAGCCTTATGTATGCAATGGTATGTACCAGACCTGATATAGCTTATTCAGTGGGAGTAGTCAGCAGATTCTTAAGTTGTCCAAGCAAAATCCATTGGGATGCTGTCAAATGGATTTTGAGGTATCTCAGGGGTACTTCAGACCAGGGTTTGTTGTTTAGAAGATCTAATCAAAATGTGAATGAAGTGGTAGGATATGTGGACTTTGATTTTGCTGGAGACATGGATAAAAGGAAGTCAACCACTGGATATTTGTTCATGTTGAGTAACTGTATGATCAGCTGGAAATCATCTCTACAGGCTGTGGTAGCTCTATCATCAACAGAGGCTGAATTTGTAGCAGCTACAGAAGCAACCAAAGAGTCTATGTGGCTCAAAGGTATCCTCAATGAACTTTGGTTAGATCAGAAATCAGTGTAGATTTTCTGTGATAATCAGAGTGCTATACAGCTGGTTAAAAATCAAATGTATCATGAGAGGACTAAGCATATAGATGTGAAGCTACAGTTTGTTAGGGATGAAGTTTCAAAGGGAACTGTGGTGATCACAAAGATTCATACAGATATAAATCCAGCAGACATGCTTACTAAAGCTCTTCCAACAGCCAAGTTTGAATTCTGTGTGAATTTTGTGGGCATTTTGCCCAAACCAAGCTGAGATCATATGTGAACTACAGCATTTGAAGTTTTTTTTTAGCAATTTTCATGATAAGTGATCAACTGAATCAGATCTGCAAGGTGGAGAGTGTGAAGATGTGTTAAACTGGTTGAAGGGACTAAAATGAAATCGAGTAAAAGCTTTGTGGGTCATTGTGCAGAATGCATTCAGTGAAGGGGTGCTGATGAAATTTATTTGCTGACGTGGCCAAGTTGTTAAAGTTAGTTAGAAGGCATTTTGGAAATTTCTCCAGAAACACGTGCTGGTTTTTTGTATCTAATATAAAGGCTAATTCTCGTTAGTTTCTCAACCATTCAGCATGATTCTTCTTTCTTTGTGAAACTTGTAATTTCCTCCTCAATTGTGATTGGTTTGTAATCAGTTGTGATTAATGAAAAGGGGCGAATTTTTCCTTCAAAACATCATAGCTTGTTCTTAGTATTCTAGTCTCTGTTTTTATTCTTTTTTATCATTCCTGGTTTTCTGGTTAATCTTGTTTCCAGTACAATTGTGTGGATAAAGATTAGATCTGTTCTAGTAATCAACCATTAAAGATTACAACACAAACTTAATTATTAAGCTTAACTATTGTGAAATTTGGATTATTTAAGGGGCTCAATTTTGAATCCCCGTTTGCGTTGATGAATTACAATTTAACTAGTAATCAATTATGTTTATAGCTTATCTGTAGCAATCTGTATATGTTTAGTTAGACGCTTGATTCTGTTAAGAGTCCATGGATTCTTCTGGACTACCCTAAGAATACGTACGGTTATTAGTTGACATCAAAATGTCATGTTACATCACATAAGCATTATTATTATTCTCTTACGTATATCTTATGTATATGTCGTATGATGTTAGTTGGGAATACTCCAAAAGATCTTGTCCGAAGAAGTGGGCTAAATGGGAATTGCAGTTGGAAGAAACTTTTCTTAGCAATGCTGACTACTTTCATTCTGTTCAGGTCAACATCTTTTACTAATATTGTTTAAATAATCTGATGATATCTCCAATTTTGAGCTGACAAAATGACGATCAGGTTCCATTTGAGTCGGCATTCAAGCAAGTATTCGAACAACTAAGCCTTATCGCAAAGGGTGGATATGACTTGTCACCGAGTGTTTCCCCGAGATGTTGCGGAGATTCGAAGTCTGCTTGATAATGTAAGCAAATGATTGGATTATTATATTTTGGAATTGTCTCATTACACTAGAGTCAAGAGTCTCTCGGTATCTTATCTGAACATCTCTGTCTTAATCTGTAACAACCAGTTGGCTGCAAAGGATCCCAACATTGGGCACATTTTGAAAGACAAAGACTTGGAAATTAAACTGAATGTCTCTCTTGCTAAACAGAGACGTCACGGTATGCAAGCTGTAAGTAGTTATGCACCCTTTTTCTATCGAAGCATAACTGTGAAATTTACTGCTCTCCTCTTTGATCAACGGTCTGCCGCATTGGAGGCTCAACTTTTTGTTAATGATCAAGAAATAATTCCCTCATGGAATATTTCAGAAATTTTCGATAGCCATTCTGAAAAATTGCTGCGTTTTCATCAGTTGGGGTTCGCAGACCGTATTCAAATCGACCCTCCATTGTTAATCTCATCGGCAAAACTGGAATACTATTAAGTGCATTGGTAGTCATTTATCTCTTTGCAGTTTCCCTCAATCAGACAAAACATTATCTCCGTAACTCCTTTTATATTGGTCACGTATCCACCGGATTATTATTTTCTTTTACAGCTCTATGAAGAATTGACGTACAAATTAATTGATGATAAGTTCCCAGTCAGAAGCTTACAAATAATTGCAGAAGATAAACTTTGACGCCCGGCTTTGGGCGGGACCAACCACAGGACAAGTGTTTTTGATGATTTTCTCAATGAATTTTATTGATCACTGGAGCTTATTTATACTTTAAAACGTAACCAATTACTCCGATATACAACCGAGAGCGAAGGCATATACAAAGCTAAATTACTAAAAGAAGATAATATAAATACAACTTGGCTACAAATCCGATCAACTAAGCAACAGTAAATAACTTAAATGCAACAATTAAAGCTATAAATCCTCCAACGGCTAGTTGACGTGGCCGACTGCTCCATTTCCTACACAAGTGCATTTAAATATTCCACGTCCTGCATGTTGCACGCATGAGTCTCACGTCCTGCATGCATACTCTTCATACTTAGGATTTGTTCCACATTCTGCATGTTGCATGCATGAGTCTTACGTCCTGCATGCATACTCTTCATACTTAGGATTTGGTTTAGGTGCCCTTGATGACCTCTGTGGTGCCCTTGCTTATCAATTGAAGTGCCATTTACAGCCTGAACTGGCATTTTCTGTCTTTAAATTACACGACATTCTGCGGTGTTGTCGTTGAGAGCAGAGAAGCAATCTGGTTTGCCTTGTCTTGATTCGGTGGATTCGTTTGTGTAGTTTTTTGTCACCTTACTTCGATTATCACTCTTCCGTTCCTTTAATCTAACTATTTACTATCTAATTCCTTCTAGATTCCTTTGTGAATTTAACTAATTAGGTTCTTCCTTTTAATTTTTTTTTTAACTGTTTAGTTTTTAATGGCAGTTCAATTTAATAATTCTTTAATTGAGTTGTTTTGAAAACTACTCACTTTACCTCAGCTTCCTGTGTGCAAATATATATGTTGCTGCGGTGATTACAATTTCTTTTTTACATACTTGTATAACATACGGTCCAATTACGGTTCTATTGGGGGATTTTCAAAGCTGCTACCCAAATAATATCAACAAACAAAATTATTTGCAACGAACTCAATTTACATATAATAACATTATAAAATTAAGACAAAATCAATATTTCGTGCAACCATAAAAGATGCTCAGACACTGTTAATTTTCAATTTAATTTTACAACATGCAACATTTGAAAAAATGTCACCATGTACCTGGCAGATGACGAAGAGATTTTGATTGGAGTTGTTCCATCCGGTTTCTTCTGGCTTCACAGTATTTGCTTCGTGAGATGGTCGAAACTGTTATACGTAGAGTGTTGAAGATAATTTGGAAAGCCAAAATCCTACATGGTTTTGGGTCTTATGGGCCCCACCTCAAATAGAGTAAATTTTAAATAATTTTGAGAAATGAGGTGGGGAATGAGAGAAAAATAATCAACAAATTCTTAATAGAGTGGTGTTTTGTTTTATATTTTCCACTTAACCCCCACCCCAATCCCCATTATATATAAATATTTTTTATTTTTTATTTAAAATTTTTTGTTTTATCAATTATAATGTTGGTTAATAATTTTTTTTTTATATAAATGGATTATAACTAAAAGAAAATCCTATAATATAATTCTTATTCAACCCTAAAATATTATTATATTTTCTTTTCTTTCTTAAGGTACTCTCATCTCTTCATTCATTTTTTTTTGTTTTCATATCATTTTTAAGATATTGTTTCAAAATTTCAAAGATTTTTTTAAAATAACTTAAATACTTTATAATACGGTAATGATTTATTTAAATCTTAAATTTTTAATTTATCAAAATCATTTATCTATACTTATTATAAAATAAATAAATAAATAATAGAATGAAAATAAAAAAATCATTCTCTATACGAGAATTCCTCATCCCAACCCCATTACTCCTCACCCCATTAATAATTTTACCTCTCTTCTCCATGTGGAGAATAAAAGTAAAATTATTAATAGGGTGGAGAATGGGATAGGCTTCTCCGCCCACACCCCCACCCCCACCCCCACCCTACTGCCATCCCTAAAGATAACGTTGGCCTGCCCTTGAAAATTTGGTATTTTCCTAACTTTTTTTAGGGTATTTTCGTCACTTCCTGCTTAATGTTAGTACTTCACCGTGGTGGAGCTCAGCTACAGTACTAGTGACTTGGAGTGTAGTATTACGAGCACATAAAGCAAAAGTTGTGACAATAGAATACCATTTTACAGAACTTGTGACAGATGGAAGACACTTGGAACACTAAGTTCCAAGACACAAATAAGAATTATTGTGAAATCAACCGGAACAACAGGTTGCTTTACAATTATTATTGTACATATGTAACAATTTCGTTGGGTATAAGTCATGTCAAACTGAAGCACGTCAAGCAACAGCTGTGATGATAGAGCTATTTTACATAACTTGTGACAGATCGAAGACACTTGGAACACTAAGTTCCAAGACACAAATAAGAATTATTGTGAAATCAACCGGAACAACAGGCTGCTTTACAATTATTATTGTACATATGTAACAATTTCATTGGATATAACTCATGTCAAACTAAAGCAAGTATGCACGAGGTGCATGTTATGTAGAACTCACTTTTCAATTGTGACTTAAAGGAATTTAATTTGTTGCTGATTTTTGGCCTATTTGATGATCTACTTGGCAACGTGTTTGTTGCCTGAACAAATGAAAGGGAAACAAAATGATTCAATTTTACAAGAAAGCTACCTGTTGCCTCTAATAGTATTAAGAAAGACTTCTTAGATATTAAGAAAGACTTTGGAGAAGTAAAGCTCAATCATTTATTCATGAGAAAAGGGCAACCAATCAAAAGGCATAAATGAGAATATCGGAGCGTCAGCAATCATACGTAAATGAGAAACAATGGTTGCTAGGAACGGATATAACGACAATCTTATTGATAACATAATTGAGAAAGAAATCCACACAAGTAACTATGAATTAAGTAAAAATAAATTTTTTTTTTGTATGATTAAAATAAGACGTGTATCTTAAAATACAAACCAACATAATCCAAAGTAATAAGTCAACTATAAGATACACAAATTTTTACTTGAAAAATTTAAATTGAGAAAAATTATGAGGACCATAGTCTGATATAATCATCCACGATATTAATGGGATTATTGCACAAACTCTCCTCTAAATAACACTAGAGGCTAACAACATAAAAAATTTTAATAATCTTGACTTATAGTAACAATTTAATATTTTAATTTCTAACAAGTGAGTATCATAAATAATAACCAACGAAAGAATAAAATAAAAATCAAGACTAATAGAATATAAGAAGGCAATAGTAGAAAATCACCCTCAAAATTTGAGAGAAAACCAAGTTAAATTCACCTTCTAATCGTCTAATAAAAAATTAAAACCCTTACCCCTAAATTGAATATCACGACCACTGTCTTTCTTACCTCTCCCGTCTTTTTTTGTAGTTGGTAATTAAGTCAAGTGCTTGCTTTTTATTATTTATATAGTCACCTGATTTTCAAAGCTAACTTTCATGATAAATTTCATTCAAGTTCAAAGTTTAATATTAATTGCATATCAAGTAAGTCTGTTTGGACTTTGAGTTTTGGACCTCCAAATGAGCCGGACCCAACAAACATGAATGATATAGGACATGATGTTATTATCTATTGTGCATTGCATTGCACTGGCAAAATTGTAAATTTATTGAAAACTCTAGTTTTGTTTATTCAAATTTATCAATAATATTTTCATTATTTAAAATTTTATTTCTCATGAAATTCAACATTGTCCCATAACACGTGTGGGCAGATAATTGGTTACATACAATGTACGGAATTCAGACCCTTACATTTTCCTCTCCTTCTTAATTGGTTACCATTGGTCACCTTTTCCATATCTTCTTTCACATTAGTTCTTTAGATAATCAGTGTCTCGTTTTCTGAGGTTCAGATCCGTGCAGCTATGGAAGAGAAGGTTTGAAAATTGCCCTTTTGGTTAAATTTGTGCGGTGCATGCACCGATCGACCTCTCATGGTGTGATGGGTCATAGTGTGTGTGTGTGTGGAGTTACCGTGCTGATTCTTTCATATCAGAAATTCGTTAACTGTTTCCCTTTTGTCTTCAATTAATTAGCCTGCAGCAACACTTTTGTATTATCCGTTTAATAATATTGTTTACAGGGCGTTACAACAATGGTTCTGAAAGTTGACCTTTGGTGCTCAAAGTGCCGTAAGAAAGTGGAGAAAGTACTTTGCAAATTCCCACGTAAGTGTCTCCCTGATCGCTAGCCACATGCATTTACACATATTCTAAACGAAAAGAACATCTATACTCTCAATATTTAAATATATAATTATATAGACACTTAAATTTTTAATATAAAATAATAAAATCTTCTTTTAATTATAATATCCTTTAATTATCTTTAAGTTTTTAATACATAATAACAAAATCTTTTTTTAATTATAATGTCCTTTAATTTTATTAACTCAAAAAAATTATTCTTATATCTTATAATAAATAGAAATATAATATTAATATAAATGTAACAGTATATACAATTTAAAATAATTTCAATATTTAAAAAATATTTTGATGCTGTACAATCTTATATTACATTAACATAAATTTTATAATAAATAGAAACATAACATTAAAATAAAAATAAAATATTTAAATTATTTCCAATATTATATAAAATAATTTTAATTTATCAATATAGGAGATATATTTTATTAATGTTAAAGCCTATTTAATCCAAAAATTTATTTAAAATTTTTTTATAATAAATTCAAAATATTTTATTAAAATGATATAATAGTTGACATTTTAAAAATTATTTATATATTAAAAAAAATCTAATATTATTAGTCTACTAGATAAACTAAACTATTTAAATTATAGTTGTGCATATTAAAAAATTTTAAAGTCGATTTTTTTAGTTACTATCTACAAAAGGCATTACAGTCATAAGGGAGTCTCGATGTCCCTTATTAAAAATTTGAGGATTTACATGATTATTTCCATAAATTTTGAGAGTGCAGGTGTCCTTTTCTCTATTATATATTAGGGTGGTGTAGAAAGTTTTCCAATAATATAAAATCCTGTATTCATATTTTATTGCATGCATAAGTAGAATTGCTTATTTTGTATTTGTAAATGGAAAAAATGGTTGATGGATGGGTGAGCTAAGATATTGTGTTGGAACTTTTTAAACAAAGAAATACAAGACCAGTTATTCGATGAGAAGACGAATACGGTGAAAATAAAAGTAGTGAGCTGCAGTCCTGAAAATATCAGAGACAAGCTATACTGCAAAGGTAAAAGTTCAATCAAGAGTATTGAAATAATGGAACCTGGTGGAAGGCCTAAACCACCACAGGATGGGCATAACCCAAAACCAACACTCCCACAGGATGGGCATAACCCAAAACCTCCGCCACCAGAGGACCCAAAACAACCACTACTACCCGTGGTGCCAGTGCCGTGTTTCCCACCGGTAAGTTGCATGCAATGTTCTAAGGGGCATTGGGGGGGACCGTGTTCCCAGCTTTGCTTTAGGCAAGAGAGGCAATATGACTGGTGCTATGCAAGGCTAGTGTATGAGAGTTGGGGAGGTAGCTGCGATAATAGAGTTTATTGCACTTGCGGTCACTCTTCAGATTGCTCATGTAGTCGCTGTTCAGATAGCTCTCAGGGTCGCGGTTCAGATTGCACCTGCGGTCGCGGTTCAGATTGCACCTGCATTCGCGGTTCAGATTGCACCTGCGATCGCGGTTCAAATTGCACCTGCGATCGCTGTTCAGATTGCTCGCAGGGTCACTGTTCAAATTGCACTTGTGATCGTTGTTCAGATTGCTCCCGTGGTCACTGTTCAGATTGCTCCCGCGGTCACTGTTGAGATTCCCCCCATGGTCGCTGTTCAGATTGCACTTGCAGTCGCTGTTCAGATTGCACATGTAAAGAAAATTCAGCGTGCACAATCATGTAAATCAATAATCATGAATGGTGATCATCAGTGATCAAGTCATTTAATTTCTTCTAGTTGCCTCTTGTACGTTGATTTAATCATTTACATTTTGGGTAATAACTTTTGTATGTATTGATGCTACAATAGTTTTTAATTATTAAGGGGAAAATTCTATAATGCCGTAACAAAATTTACGGTATTGATACCGTATTAAATATGGACGTTTGATTAGATCAATGGTACATAATAATTATAATATAATAAAAAAAATTTAAATTTTTTCTTTAACCGGTTGACAACCGGTTGGTTAAACATTTATTTTTAAAAAAAATTAACTCTTTAAAATTTTTAAAATTATATATATAATTTTAAAACCGAATCAACAAAAATACAAATACAATCAAAGTCTGCTCATAATTAGGGTTATAGAATCGAATCTAAAATCATAGCACATCGAATCTTGTATGTTCGAAACGATTGGGTTTGGTGGCTAACCCGAGTTTTGTTTTCCTCAGTTGTTCCTCTTTTCCTGCCAATCATCGCTTTTAAAAACTGCTTGAAGCCAAAACAAGTGAGAAAGAAGAAGCTTTACAACTGTTCGTGTTGGTGAACAAGTGAGAAAGAAGAAGCTCTACAATGATGTGGTTGAGGATAGCTCTGCTGAAACTGTGTTCGTGAAGGGGTTTGGGTTCGAAGATAACAGCTGGGCATTAGCGATTCAACGGGTGAATTTTTTGTAAGTCTTTTTTTAACCCTTTTCTAAGTTTTTTTTAAGTGAAGTTTTTATAATTTTTGAATACTTTGCATCTAGATTAGTTGTGGTATTTTGTTTAATTCAAATCTTTCTCGTTTTGTATATTTCACTCTACTTTGATATATAGATTTCAATATTAATGATGTCTATAAAGTGCAAATATTGTAAGGGACCAAATTCTGAAACTTTTCTCTCAAATATAATTGAAGTGACAGAGAATTATGTGAAGTTGCAGAAAAATTTTGGGTTTGATATGCTTCTGTTTCTGGTTAAATTTTCTACTGTATTTCAGCTTAAATCTTTTGCTGTTTTTGAGTTGAATTTTTTGGCAAAGTTTTCTGGTGTTTTGGGCTTCATTTACTGTTGTTTTTGGGTGAAATTCTCTGCAGTTTCTGGGTAAATATGCTGCTGTTTTTAGTTAATTTTTTTGTTGTATTTCAGCTTAAATCTTCTGCTGTTTGTGGGTTGAATTTTTTGGTAAATTTTTCTTCTGTTTTAGGCTTCATTTGCTGCTGTTTTTGGGTAAATATGCTGCTGTTTTAGTTAAAATATTTGCTGTATTTCAGCTGATTTGCTACTTTTTTGGGTTAAATTTATTGGTAAATTTTTTTGGTGTTTTGGGCTTCATTTGCTGCTGTTTGTTAGTGAAATTCTCTGCTGTTTCTGGGTAAATATGCTGCTGTTTTAGTTAAAATGTTTATTGTATTTCAGCTGATTTGCTACTTTTTTGGGTTGAATTTATTGGTAAATTTTTCTGGTGTTTTGGGCTTCATTTGCTGCTGTTTTTGGGTGAAATTCTCTGCTGTATCTAGCTAAATATGGTGCTGTTTTTAGTTAATTTTTTTGTTGTGTTTCAGCTTAAATCTTCTGCTGTTTGTGGGTTGAATTTTTTGGAAAATTTTTCTTGTGTTTTAGGCTTCATTTGCTGCTGTTTTTGGGTGAAATTCTCTGCTGTTTCTGGGTAAATATGTTGCTGTTTTAGTTAAAATGTTTGTTGTATTTCAGCAGATTTGCTACTTTTTTGGGTTGAATTTTTTGGTAAATTTTTCTGATGTTTTGGGCTTCATTTGCTGCTGTTTTTGGGTGAAATTCTCTGCTGTTTCTGGCTAAATATGTTGCTGTTTGTAGTTAATTTTTTTGTTATATTTCAGCTTAAATCTTCTGCTGTTTGTGGGTTGAATTTTTTGGTACATTTTTCTTGTGTTTTAGGCTTCATTTGCTGCTGTTTCTGGGTGAAATTCTCTATTGTTTCTGGGTAAATATGCTGCTGTTTTAGTTAAAATATTTGCTGTATTTCAGCTGATTTGCTATTTTTTTGGGTTGAATTTTTTGGTAAATTTTTCTGGTGTTTTGGGCTTCATTTGTTGCTGTTTTTAGATGAAATTCTCTGCTGTTTCTGGCTAAATATGTTGCTGTTTGTAGTTAATTTTTTTGTTGTATTTCAGCTTAAATCTTCTGCTGTTTGTGGGTTGAATTTTTTGGTAAATTTTTCTTGTGTTTTAGGCTTCATTTGCTGCTGTTTCTGGGTGAAATTCTATGTTGTTTCTGGGTAAATATGTTGCTGTTTTAGTTTAAATATTTGCTGTATTTCAGCTGATTTGCTACTTTTTTGGGTTGAATTTTTTGGTAAATTTTTCTGGTGTTTTGGGCTTCATTTGCTGCTGTTTTTAGATGAAATTCTCTGCTGTTTCTGGCTAAATATGTTTCTGTTTGTAGTTAATTTTTTTGTTGTATTTCAGCTTAAATCTTCTGCTGTTTGTGGGTTGAATTTTTTGGTAAATTTTTCTTTTGTTTTAGGCTTCATTTGCTGCTGTTTTTGGGTGAAATTCTTTGTTGTTTCTGGGTAAATATGCTGCTGTTTTAGTTAAAATATTTGCTGTATTTCAGCTGATTTGCTACTTTTTTGGGTTAAATTTTTTGGTAAATTTTTCTGGTATTTTGGGCTTCATTTGCTGCTATTTTTGGGTGAAATTCTCTGCTGTTTCTGGGTAAATATGTTGCTGTTTTTAGTTAAATTTTCTGCTGTATTTCAGCTTAAATCATCTGCTATTTTTGGGTTAAATTTTCTGATGTTTTAGGGTAATATTTTTGGTGTTTTGGGCTTCAAGTGCTGCTGTTTTTGGGTTAAATTTTCTGCTGTTTCTAGGTAATTGTTTTTGGTGTTTTGCGCTTCATTACTGCTGGTTTTGGGTTAAATTTTTTGCTATTTCTGGGTAAATTTGTTGCTGTTTTTCATTTAAATTTTTCAGTGTTTCTAGATAAATCTTCTGCTATTTTTGGGTTAAATTTTTTGTTGTTTCTGGGTAAATTTTTTGGTGTTTTGGGCTTCATTTTTGTTGCTGTTTTTGGATTAAATTTTCTCTTCATTCTTGGGCAAATTTGTTGTTATTTTCAATTAAATTTTTCATTGTTTGGATAAATCTTGTTTGTTCCTCGCTGCTACTTGCTCCATTTGAGCTTCTAGAATCCATTAAGAGTAGAGGGGAAATGCAAGCTGTTTTGAGCTTTCGATTGATGTACTAAGCCAACAATCATATTGCAAAAATCTATATATTCTTTTTAAGTTTGTTAATTTTATTTTTTTAGGATTATAACTAATGTTGTAAATGGTTATTTTCTGTCACTGTTCTAGAAGCAAATACTAGTTTAACTTTCTACGAAAGGTGTTCCTAATTCTTGCTTAGGCGATTGAATTTTGTATTGAAATGTTTATTTGTAAAATAATTTTACAAGATCCAAAACTTGTGATATTTGACATTTCTTTTTGTGCCAAATATCTTCATGTACAGGTTCTTGTTGTAGACTAAAAAATGGCTGAAAATGTAGACATTGGTAGCGAGAATGATTTCGAGGAGAATGATTTCGAGGAGAATGATAAAGTGAACCAAGCAAATGGAATTTTAAGAAAAAATCGGCCTTTCATTGAGTATTTGTAAGTCTTCTTACATTAAATATTATGTGTTTGATTGTTAGTAAATTTATGAATATTTAGTAAAGTCAAGCATAATAATGTGACAGTACACTGATTATATGTTTTTTAAAAAATATTTAATTGACTACAGCAAGCAAGAAGCAAAAATATTACGAGAACAAGGAAAAAAAGTGGTGAGTGTAGCTACGATGTCAATTAATTTCCATTAAGTTTGGGACATATTTCAAGCAATAACTTATTGTATTTATTTTTTTAATTTTTTTAGGATAGAATTAAATTAGGGAAATGTTTCAAAAATTTGAGTGAAGAAGAGAAGGCTAAATTTAGAATGGTTGGTTGTGATATAGCACGGAATAAAGACAAAGAAGATGATTTTGTAAAGGGAACAAAGAAAGCCATGGAAACTAGATGCGCTCCAGATCGTTTTGCAAAACTGGTAGCAAAATTGTCAGAAAATCAAAAAAAAGCTGTTGTGGAGTTGGGATTTGAAAGTCTTCTGCACATAAAATGTGGTCGACTAAAACGAGATTTATGTTCATGGTTGGTTCAAAATTTTGACCCATTTACTTCATGTATTTTTTTGCATGGGAGGAGTATCAATCTGTCACCTCAAGATTTTGAGTACATTATGGGAATAAAAGATGGTGGAGTTGACATTGATGTGGATCTTAGTATTGATGACATAGATATATTGAAGGATAAATATTGTGATGACAGTGGATACATTAAGCTGAAAACTTTAGAGTCAAAATTGATGAATCAAAGGGAGGTGAATGATGATTTTAAAAGAGGCTTTGTTTTATTTGCTATAGCTACACTTATTTTTCCTAAATCGGGGTTGAGTTTAGCCCCTTATTACTTGGTTTTTTTGAAAGACACCAGTGTCATAAATAAAAAAAATTGGGCAACGTGGGCTTTTAAAGGGCTCGTTGAAGGCATACAAAAGTTTAAGGCAGGACAACAAAAAGTTGTTAATGGCTGTGTACTATTTTTAGAGGTAATAGTTTTTTTAAAATAATTTCATCATTTAAAATTTTATTTTATTTTTTCTTTGTCTTGATCATTTTGTTAATTATATTGCAGCTTTTTTACATGGAAACTATATCATTTGCACGAAAATCTATTGATAAATCTTTGAGTCCAGTAACAACATGGACAAGTCGAGATGTAACTAACTTCTTGAGTTTTGTTAAGAAAAACGGTGGTTATGGGAGCTGCAAGGTATGACATCTTTTTTTTTTTATTTAAATATTAATGTATTATATTAAAATGACATGTATTTAATAGTATGTCGTATTTATTAGGTTACTTTGCGAGAAATCCATCCTGAACAAAACACGGCCCAAGAAACATTTGATGGAACAAGTCAGAAGAATGAAGAGTGTATATATAATTGTCAACATCAAAAGGAATTATCATTGGTTTGAAAAGATATTGGCCGCATGGCATTGGAGCTTGAAGGTTTAAAGCATTCAATGAGTAACTTGATGCAGCAAATGCAACAAGTAAAGGAAACACTTAAAGAACTTAAGCCAGGAAGCAAGTAGAGCAGCAAAAGGAGAATAATGGCACTCCTGTTAGAATTACTTCTCCTTCCCGAAAGCGACAAAAGTATGATGAATCAAGCCATGAAAATATTAATTTTGACGAACTAATGAAGAGAGCCAAAGAAAGGGTAGAGGGAGATAATATTCTTGAGAAGAAATTATTAGATGAGGAGAATGTTGAAGAGAAACATCATGAGAGAATTTTGTTGAGTGGGTTATACCTAAACGAGGGAGAGTGTAAGCAAATTTTCAACAATGTAGCTATACAGGTATTTAGCAATAAACTATGATCTTCTTTTTTTCACAAGTAAAATATAATAGTGCATATGTGAGTATTAAGTTATAAAACATCATTTTTTTCCCCTTTGTACGATAATGGCCGCAATGAGAATTGTTCTATTAAAGAGGAATCATCAAACCAAGTTAGTGTATTCGAGGTTAAAGATATGCGCTCTTGAAAGCGAAAGCCTGGTCCATACCAAAAATCCCTTTATGATCAGTTTCTTAAAAGAAGAAGTAAACAAAAAAAATTTCTTGATTCAATCACTTTACTAAATTCATTTTTAGAGGAAGATATGAATTTGCTACAATATATATTTCAAGACGAATTGCCTAAGAAGTAATTGGATTTTCTCATAACCCACTTTCCATATGTTATTATTTCTTCATTAACACTGTTATAGTTTTAATTCTATTTTTGGATTCTTAATACAAAGAGCATATTGTTGATGGAATTAGTTTTTTCATCTCTTACCAAGAGATGGTTTCTTTGGCTTTTAATACTGGGATCATTGACACAGTAAGCATACCTCCCTTATATTTGGTTTAATCATTCAATTTATTTATTTTCTTTCTAAGTATTTCAGTCTTCTTGTTTAATGGCTCTATTCACAGGTCATGGATTGTTTTGTCAACTACTTGACAAACAAAGAACGTGCAAAAATGAGCCTAGAAATGCGTAATTGGTATTTGCCCACCATATTTTCGGTAAGTCGTAAATGTTATACTATGAATTGTTTTACCTATAGTTGACTATATATGTTGAAAACATACTACTTTTGTGTTTATTTTATGAGTTTTGCAGCAAAAAATAGTGTCAAACATGACTTGCAAAAAAAAGTCAAGCATCGAAGACTTTGTCAAAAATCATAACATTCGAGATAAATACATGTCAGAACTTGCAGTATGTGAAAAGGTAAGAAATTAAATGCAAACTTATAATAAGTCATGGCATTGCTTAAGACATTTAATGGTAGTTACTAAAATTTATGCATTTGTCATGTAGATCTATGTTCCTATAAATGATGGCTCTGCACATTGGTATCTAGCGGTGTTGATTGTTAAAACGCAAATTGTTGAAATTTGGGACTCTTTACCTAGTCATAGTTCGAATTCACATCGAGAGGAAATTGTTAGAGCAATTGTAAGTGAAACTTCCATTTCACCTATATTATACCAATAAATATAAATGTACGCTGACTATTATCATCATTATCACAGTTACAGGGACTCGATGAAGTTTTTCTCGATGATTATTTGAGAAAATTTCATCCACTTTGGGATTTTTTTAGTTTTAAAATTTCATATCCAGATAATGTCCCAGTACAACCAAATGGAACTGATTGCGGCTTGTTTGTGATGAAGTTCATGGAGACGCAACGTGATATGTCACCTATAAAACATGTATGCGACATTAATTTTATGTCATAGTGGTTCAAACTTTTACAATTAATGATGACTTTATTTCTTTTTTTTTCCCCTTTATTTAGTATAACTCAACAATAGAAAGATATCGTGTTGCACTCCACCTTGTCAACGGAGATATAAATAAAGTGAGAGATAATATCAGAGATAAGGCTGAATTATTTTATGAGTCGCACAAGAATCATCTTCCACCAAACAAAGTGACAAATAAAGTTAATGGACAAAAAAACTTGAAGAAGAAAAGGTAGAGCCCAAGAAGCCTGTAGCATGTTAAGAGTATGTTCTCCTAACCATGTCTTTCTTTTTTTTTTTTTTCCTCTCATGTTACGTTTAATGGTTTGTATTAGTTGTTTATTAGTTATTGCAATTACAATTGTTGTTTTAAATAAAATTAATTAGAAGCAATTTCCAATTGGCAATTGCCTAGTAAATTGAAAACGTAGTTCTTACTTGTTGCTGTGTGAGTTACTTGGTTGTTGGTGGAAGAAACATTGTGTGTTATGTAATTTAATGATCATCTATTTTGATAATTCTCAATTCAAACTTGTTTCATTCACGTGTTTGTTCAATAGGAATTTTGTTTTTATATTGTTGAGCAAGAGGAAAGTCAAGGATGTACTATAATATTTTATAAATTTGGTCTTTTATTTGAGTTATGAAGTCAATAAATTGTACATGTACAGTAAACCTCTTTAAATTAGCCATAGATTTGGTGATATCACTTGCTGGTATAATGTGTCAAAGTCGTGTTTATTTCATTCTTTCAGCTGGTTTGTACCGAGGGTGATTTCATCTATAATGTTCAGGTTAACAGGCTTTTGCACGCTGAGCAATTAAGGATCTGATGGACCGACGAACAATTACCTTCACATGTGCACATGCCAATTAGTAGATTCAGATTTTGCTAAGTGATTTTAATTATGTTATGATTATATTGAATGATTTATTCATAACTTTCTCTTTGATATTTTGATCCACGTACATGGACAATGGTAAATTGAATTGATTTTTTATGTTATTGGTTCTTTTCTGATCCAAAAGTAGCCAAGGAAAAGGCTTAGATTTTCACGGGAAAGTCTAGAAATATTTTTATTTGAAGGTGTTGTGCAACGTTTACCAGAAAAAATAATAAGAAGAAAAGAAAAATGTAAAGCATCTTAATTAAATAATTAATAGTAGGCATAAGCTTACGCAGTGTATGAAAATTTATATAAGAGAAAGATACAAAAATTAAAAAATTTAAAGAAGAAATAGGTATGGGGAAACAAGGATGAAATGCTAATCTAGAATTCAAATTCCAATTATCAAATAGTTGTTTGACTTGTGGTTGTAATTGTGGACATTCAACATTCATTCGACTTACGTAGTAGTCACTTGTCACTTGAATCTGTATTTTACTCAAGAGTAAATTCACTTTTTTTTTTTTTTACCTCTCACTTGAATGTGTATTTTACTAAAGAGAAAATTCACTTCTTTTTTGTTTGATAATAGAAAATATCATTTTAATGCTATTATTACACAATGATCCAAAAGTAGTTTAAGGGCCAGTTTCGTCATTTGCCAAAAAAAAAATTTCAACTTGTAACAAGATTTTTTTTAAAAAAATAATATTAGTTTTAAAAGTAGTCGTACTTATTTAATAATTTTTATTGTTAAATAATTGTAAGGATACAAATATAAATGACTGAAATACATATAATATTAAATATAATTTATTTACATATTTTTACACATGTGTGTGTATATATATTAAATTGTGTAAATAAAATAAATAATAACTAAAATACATATTATCTTCCATTAATTTTTTTTTTTGTTATCTTAATCTAACTAGTCATAATAATAGTCTATTTAAATTTAACAATTTTGTTTTCTAATTGAAAAAGAAAAATTTTGTAAAATTTATAATATACATGAGAAATGCCATCAAACTGATTAGCAAATTCAGCATCACAACCATTGTAAATATAGTTATTGCTTTTTTCTTTTCTCAATTCAATAGAGTTTTAAAACTTATAAAAGAGAGAGGGTGACTTGATTGAATGGTTAATAATAATGGTCCACACTGGTTAACAAGATATAATAGTACTAAAATATTTTTTATTCGATTGGTTTGTAATGAAGATGGTTTCATTTCTATTGTTCATATTAACAGGCTCTTGCACGTTGAGGAATTAAGGATTTGATAAGCCAATGATCAATCAACTTGACATTTGCACATGGCAATCAGTGAATGAATTATTCTTTTTTTTTTTTCAATATCATAATTTTGTTTATATTTTAATAAAAATTAGTAACATGTCTGTGTTTAGTTGAACCTTTTTTTCTGAGGAAATTATATTGCTTATGTCATGAAAGTGACTTAATTCTATAAATATTATATCATACTGAGTAATTCCAGTAATGTCTGAGTTTATTAAAAATAATTCGTAAATATCCTTAAAAGATGATATTTATTCTCCATTTTATCCATCCATTATCCATCTCTCTTCACCCAACCATTACCAATTCTTGCCTAATAACTACCCAACCTGTAATTGTTAATTACTTGACCTTTATCTAAAAATTACATAATCTTTTACGTTACTCCTATTACACTTATATTAATACTTATGTTTTGTTTATTGAACTAGAATCAAAATGGGTTGAAATCGGAATGAGAATGAGTTAGAATGAGAATGAGTAATAAAAATTGGAATAAGTTATTTAATTAAACTGTAAGAATCAGAATCGGAATAAGCTGAATTATCATTACTGTGTTTGCTTTGTCTTTTAATCGGAACTAGAATGAGTTATATTGTAACAAATTACTATAAAGTACTTAATGAATTATTGTTTAAATTATGATTTTATATTTTAATTGTACTGATAATTTATGAAAAAATTATTATTATTAATTATTGTTAAAATATATAATTAATTATAATAATTACATTAATAATTATGATAAAAATATATTAATTAATTATATTAGTATATTAATTATTTATTTATAATTATAATATATTAATATATTAATATATTAATTAATAACAATAACTATATTAATTCTTTAATTATGTTATAATAATATATTATAATGATTATTAATTAAATATAATTATCATTAATAATTATTGTTAATAATGTTAATTAATTATATTAATATAACTTATTTAATTATAATAATATATTAATTATTGTAATTATTTATTCAAAAACTATAATTATTAATATATTATTGTTAATAATATATTAATATATTAATTAATAGTAATAATTATATTGATTAATGAATTAATTAATAATAATAGATGAATTAATAATAATAATTATATTAATTATTATTATTATAGTATATTAATTAATAATAATAAAAAAATAAAAATATATTAATTATTGTGATTATTTATTCAAAAATTATAATTATTAATAATTAGTGTTATAATACAAATTTTGCCCAAAACATTATCCTTTCAAACAAATATTAATCCATCTATTAATAACTGTATAGAAAAATCGTAATTACACAATATTACACCATCACAATTTTTTCAACAAAATAATTAGAATCATAAACGTTGAGGTTTTATGCTACCATCATCATTGTCCACAACTCCAATAGCTTACACACCTATCATCACTGCCAAACTTGAAAAATAGGACGCAAGGCCCCAATCATAATCATATTATTTTCCAAGGAGTAGACATTTGCGTCATTGCTGTTGCTTTCAATCCTTGAGTTCTTTGTTCAAGGTCGAATGAGAATTTATCCAACTTTAACTGAATTATTTTAATTTAAAAAAAAAAAGCATAGAGTCAGCACTAAACCAGAAGATACTCACAAAATAATATTTCTAAAATTACAAGCAAAATAGTAATCCATTTATTTAGGGGAAAAAATCATCAATACTATTGGTAAAGATTTAAGGCTGATTTTATACTTTCGGGGTTGGATGAGTATGTTCAAAAAACCAGTTCAAAAATTACTGTTACTATTTCAAAAGAAATTAGCCTTAATAGGGAATTAAGGCTAATTTTATGCTTTTGGGCCTGGATGAGTATGTTCAATATAAATGAGGTCATTTGTATTATTTTGACTTAATGGGGGCTGATTTGAAATTAGCCATATTAAAAACGATTGCAACTTGCACATATTACGTTATGATCGAATAGAATTCTGTAATCTTCAAACTTGCAATTTCCTTGCCCAGAATTTTGCTAACAACCATATTGAACACAATGGATGATGATCAACAAGGTTAATTCTTCATTGTCTTTCAATGATTTGTGTATTTTTTCTTTTATTATTGTGTTATGTTATTTTTCCTCTTTCCAAAAAATTATTGTTGTTTAACCTTGTAAGATTACTATCAGTTGTGTCTATTATCATTTGGAGGCTACTGTTTGGCAATACTATGTCACTGATTGTAATATGTTCTTATCGTATTATGACAGGCATTGACAAAAACTACAAAGTGCCAGAGTTTGACGTTCCATCATCATACAATATTCCTTCAATAGTACAGGCAGAAATACTATCAGGTTTTTTAGTTGTCCATAACTAATTAATAGTATTGGGTGATTTCAGTTGTTGATAATAAAAAATAATATCAGATGATTTTAATTGTTGATAATTAAAAAAATAATGGTATCAAATGATCTTAGTTGTTGATAATAAAATAATAGTATCATAATATTTTAGTTGTTGATAATAAAATAACGGTATCAGTTAATTTTAGTTGTTGATAATAAAAATAATTGTTTATATTCTATTATGACAGAGAGGGATAGTTTTTGTAACTTTATTTGTTGGGATGCTAAAAACATGTATGAACTCACTATTGAAGAAGTTATTGGAAGATAGTGTACATCACTTAAGAAGCTACATATTTTTATCAAAAATACTCAAAATTAATGGGTTTTATTATTCGCATTCACGATGGGAGACGTGATGCAGATGGTACACCCACAATGAAACATTGGGTTTGTAGTAGAGAAGGTGAAAGGGATAAGAAGTATATTGAGCGTACAAACAGAGTTCGTGAGCCTAGAGCTATTACGAGAGTCAAATGTCGAGCAACATTCAGGGTAAATTTAGATAAAAAGTCCAAAACTTGGGTTGCTAGGAGCTTTGTTCCGGAACACTCTCATGAGTTGGCAGCAGATTTTGAGACTCAATTTCTTCGGTCTCATCTAATGGTTAAAGATTTTGACAATGCTCTAGCTAATTCAATGAAAACGGTTGGTATAAAGACAAGTCAAATTATGGACTTCTTTGTCAATCAGGGTGGGGGTTATGACAATTTGGGCTTCGGATTAAAGGATTTATATAATAATTTAGATCATGTACGTCGATCTATGATACTTGAAACAGACTCAGAAGCAGCACTGGCATACTTAAATGCAAAAGCTGATATGGATCCAGATTTCTTTTGTAAGTACTCTGTAGATGTGGACAATAGACTTGCAAACTTGTTTTGGGCAGATTCTATTGCTCGTTTGGATTATAGCTACTTCGGGGATGTTTTGGCTTTCGATAGCACTTACAAGACAAATGAGTATGGGAAGCCTTTGGTTATTCTACTTGGTGTTAATAATCATTATGCAACAAGTTTTTTTGCGTGTGCAATTCTCGCGGATGAGACAGTCGAGACCTACACATGGGTGCTTGAAACATTCTTATTTGCTATGAATAATAAAAGGCCTATATCTATCATCACTGATGGAGATAGAGCGATGCGTAAAGCAATTAAAAAGGTAGTTCCTGAAGCTCGACATCGACTATGTATGTGGCATCTACAAAGAAATGCACAGTCTAATGTACATAAAACGCCTGAATTTGTTACAAGGTTTAAGGATTTTATGTTGGGAAATTACAGACCTGAAGAATTTGAGCAATTATGGAAAAACACGGTGGAAGAGCTTGGTCTTCAAAATAATGATTGGGTTAAGAAGATATACTCAAAACGGGAGAGATGGGCAGAAGCATTTTTACGAGGTCATTTCTTTGGTGGCATGCGTACAACACAGCGTTGTGAGGGTATGAATGCATATATGAACAGATTTCTTCAAAGAAAGTTAAAGTTACATGAATTTGTTCGTCAAATTGATCGGGCCTTAAGACGTTCAAGGAATAACGATTTAGGGCATAATTTTAAAACCAAACATTCTACTCCAATGATTAGTACTCATCTTCCAAGCTTGGAGAAACATGCTGCAGAGATTTACACTCAAAAGTTATTTTACAAGGTTCGTAAACAGATTTGCAAAGAAGGCCAGTTTATATTGTCAAGCAATGTCACTCTCCTAGATATGCAAGTGTACACATTGACTAGGCATCTACAAGTAAATAAGAAGTGGATTGTGGTTTATTATCCAAAAAAACAATGTTTTCAGTGCTCTTGTAAAAAGTTTGAATCAACTGGAATACCATGCCCTCATTTCTTTTGTGTGATGAAACATATGCATGTTAGTGAGATACCTGCTTCATTGATTAACAAAAGATGGACCATGGATGTGAAAGTTTACAGACAATCTCCAGTGCCATTGGAAAGTCAATCGAAGGATGCTCTTAACAATGTTCGATATGGGTCACTAAATGCTGAATTCAATGAAATCAGTTTTTATGCCTCAAAATCTGATGGTGCTTATTGGAAATTAAAAAGTCATCTTGTTGAACTAAAGAGTGAGATAAAGAAGTTGAGAACAAATGATGAAGGAGATTGTGATAGACCATTGAATGCAGAAAAGAAAGCTAGAATTGTGAAAGATCCTCTAGTTGTGAAGACAAAGGGTGCACCCAGTGCCAACTTTAATAAAGGTGTTAACTATAGAAAATGTGGATATTGCAAACAAGATGGACATACCGTACGGAAATGCCCCAGTAAGAATGGACCACCAAGCAACTACAGAAAATTTATTTGGTATGTGCAAATAGGTCATTCTTTTGGTATAAATTTGTTTTTTAAAGGTAAAATCTTGAAATGACATTGAATAGACCACTTGAATTTTTAGATTTTGTCGTCTTGTCGTGTTTGATTGACACTGCCACAATAGATAAGAGTACATTGATGACCTGCTTGTAATTAATTATTTAGCTATTATTTATGTGGTTGGTGTGGGGTAGTTGGGTAGAAATATTTTTTCCGTAGAAAACTAGAAATCATTGTGCTGTATTTTAAATTATTTTGTTGAAATTTTTTTGCAGATTATATCGTGAGAGGGCTGCATGATCTAAATCAGTGAGCAAGTAGTGTTAAGGGTGAATTCATTTTTCGTGTTTGTGTTCCAAATAATGGTGAAGGTTCGGATATTAGTTTTTCAAGTTCTGTACAATTACACTAAAATAATCTGCATATGGCTGAGGGTGTGGATTTGGACAAGCTATTCACATTTTATTAGATACAGTTTTGACCAAGTATTTTTTAGACTATGGTTATTGCCATGTGATGTACTCTTATATTTTATTACAACCTTTCTTGAACCTATTAGTTTCTTCTATTTAATACTTGGGAATCACAAGCAAATTTGACAGATGACGGAAAATAAACACATCTGGAGGCAAAAGAAATTAATTTAGGAATCAAAATAAATTCGAGATAATTGCCATACCTGCTCATTTAACCTCTTGGGATGATTTTGAGGATTCGAGGGTATAGGCTTCATCTCCTGTGGACTTCCCTATTATTGGTCAACAGCGGAGCTCAATTAAAATCAAATTTTGCAATATTTCAACATTACTTTTCTCTTACACCTGTATAAAATAAGTTTTTTTTCTACAAATAATTTTAATAATCCTTAGAAGTTACTTGATACAAAACACAAATAATAGGGAAATTTTTTTTTTCCCTATTATTGGTCAACAACTTAAGCTCAATTAAAATCAAATTTTAAAATATTTCAAAGTTTTTTTCTCTTACACCAATATAAAATAATTTTTTTTTTTTACAAATAATTTTACTAATTCTAAGAAGTTACCTGATACAAAAGAGGAATATACCAAGTTTACAGAATGTAGAACTAAAAATGGGATGATATGGTGTAGAAATCGTGAACTAGAAGGTTAAAAATATATGGCACATAAAGAAATATTTGCTAGCATCATCATTATATACTCTAATAATGTCAAAGCAAAATCCAAGGTCTGGAGCAAGAAAGTACAAATAGGTGGACCCTTTCCCAAGTTAAAAAAATAAAGTTCATGATTCCATTAAATAACTTACTAAACATAATTGCATTTTCTATATCAACTTCCCAGTGAGAAAGACAATAAGCATAAGATTAGAAACCATAGCTACTCCTAATAGTAAGTAATGTATATTGCATCTTATCTACTAAATAGTGCATCCAGTTTTATTTCCAAATTTACAATAAGCTAATAAAACATTGGAAATTGAATTGCAATTTTCGAAATTTACAGGATACAAACTCCCCATGTCCCTGGTATATAACAGATTAAAACGTAGCTCAACATTTGGTGGATATACAAGAAAAAGAGTTCCTATAATCACTTTATGGAGTTCCCACATTACAATAATGTAACAGGCTCATTATCTACAAGACAATCATCCAATCAAAGGCATGATTTAAAAAAAAATTCAAGTTCTCCTATAACAGTGAAGACTTTCATCATAAATTGCTTTATTACCTTGTAGCTGTCACACATTCAAGTATCTGGTTAAAATAGGGTTTCCTCCTTATTGTGTCACTCTAAGCAGCACCTTTACAAAATCATGTACTTGTAGCCTCCTTAGCCTGCAAAGTATAATTATATTGATATGAAGCTACTAAGAAATTAGCTTTGTATCATGTGAAACATAAAGCTCATCACACAAATTTGATAGGCATTTAAAGCAGTTTTCACCAACGTGGAAAACTGTAATGAATTGATCTCAATTTGTTCATAAAGATAGTCATTCAGACAAGATGTTGATATATAAACTTGAACTGTAATGTATATTAATATGATATTTATCATATTAGTGCAGATGTTTATTTATGACGGAAATAATGATGATAAAAAATGGTTACAAATTGAATCCATAAAAGCACCTGTAAATTATCACCAAAGAGTTTAACTGAAGCTGTTGCTTTGCCATCTCGAATCCAAATGAATGCTTCAAATGTGGCCTATTAAAAATATAATACAGGACAATGGACTATTCTGCACAGCACAAAAAATTTTCAGCAAGACCAAAAAATAAAAGCCAAAAACTTTTAATCAAATACACAAAAATAACAAAGAAACTTTCAAATATTCTGCACAACACAAGGTGAACATCAGAAGTAATCCCACCAAATTGATCTGACCCATCAAAAACTGCACTGACAGCCTTTTCTAGAGCTGATTGCATGCTTCCCAAAACAGCTAAATCCTGCACTTCAAAAAATAATTGTTTAAAAAACAAAAATATAAAATATAAACATGAAGTTATAATTGAAAAACCCAATCTTCCACAACTAGGAAATATAATAGGTAGGCACCTGTGAAGTGATAGAAGCCAACATATAAGCACGAAGTTACAAGTAAAACTCATAATTGAATCTAATATCCAAAATCTACTTATGGCACCAATTTCAAGAACCGAGTTTAAGTTTGAATGATGGAAGTGAAAGCTAGAGGTCGTGCTACCAAACATACATAAGTTAGAAACTCCATAAGCATAAACCAAGTAGAATATAAGTTAGAAAGATATTGCACATAAAAGTATATGAGAAGTAATCACAGACCTGAATTGAATCCAATTCAACTTGCCGCAGATTGTTCTCAACCCCCTTTGTATACTCCCTTAGTGTTGTACCTTTAGACATATGTTTCAACCACCTGCATGCAATATGTAGACTCCCATGGGAAGTTTGAGTTTTGAAGGTTAGCAAAGAAATATTAGGAACTGTAATTTTAAGTTTATCTAAATGTCTTTTCTTTCGATAACTATTTCACCCTCCCAGCATCATAAATATAAACAAATTTAATTAATTATTTTCTTTACAATGAAAAAGATCAAGTTGAAATTGGAAAGAAAAGATTCGTTGTCAAGAGTGGAGGTAGAAGAAGAAATCACCTTCTTTAAGAGAGAAAGTCAGGAACAATACGGGTATGGTCCCAGCGGGTCTTGGATTTGAGGAGTCTTTGAATCTCCTGATGCTGAACAATGATCTAGATGTTATCTCTATATTCCTAACGACCTCGATTGCATTTAAGTACAGCCCGTGTGGCAGCAGATTCGGGTTCAGATTTGGCGGATCTTGGCCTTACATTTAGGATAATTGAGAGGGAAACTCAGTTTTGGCCATTGAAGGTAAGCGTTTTGGGGAATTGAGAGAGAAACTTGGATTTGGGAATTGAAGGTAAGCGACGGTGCTTTTATGTTTTTTTATTTTCTTTTTCATTTCTTCTACGGTGACGTTGAAACTTAAGCAAAATGATTTTATTTACCGCCTTTTACTTTAAAATATCAAAAAAGGAAACGAAGATGATAACGACGTCGTTTGATGTGTTTTTTATTATTAATTTTTTGTTGTTGATAATGTCATAATTGTTATAACATTATTTTTTAAAAATTAATTTAAAGAAAACATGATAGATTTATGATTTTATTAATTAATTAATACACACACATATGCACAGCACACCCCCCATATAGATACTTAAAACATATTTATAAAGCCATACCGTCTCATATAAAAAAATGTGTACAAATTAATATTGCATGAGAATTGAAGTTTATATGATAAATAAAAATAAAAATTAAGATGCAAACATATATACATGTAAGGAAGACCCAACTCAACTTTTAGTCTGGTTGACTTGACTTGACTTTAAGGGTTTACGATCGGGCTCGAGCCTAAATATTAAAGCTCGATTAATATTAGCAACAAGAGAAACACAAAAAATTTTGTTTACATACCTAAAGAAATTAAGAAAAAAGATATCATGAATGGGGTTGCTTTAGAGGAAAGAGTGAAGTAGGGATATTTGTAGAATAAAAGAGGGTGTGAATAGAAGTTATCTGATGTTTTAAAAAATTTAATAGGGTATATTTAGAAAGTAGGTTTTAAGAAGATAACAGAAGGGTGTAAATAGTCTAACTCCTAATAAATTTATATTTGATTTTAATAAGTTTCATAGCGTTTTATTTATTCAACCCGATTCAGATGTTTTAAGGTTTGAATTGAACTGGGTTAACAAGTTTATTTAATTAGGTTTGGTGGATTTTTATCTCAACCCATTCAATAATAGGTAGGGTTGGATTTTTACGAACCATATCTAGCCCAAACTCATGTCCACCTCCATATCATACTATCTACATATGTAAAATACACAAAAAAGTTTTCAAAGACTTTTCAAAGGATGCTAATGAACTCTTTAACCAATTTCACATTGAATTTAAATTAAGTCAACCCACTTAAACTAAAGAATCTAAATTCTGATTAAAAATGAAATAAGAAGTTAGAGTTATAAATTGAATGAAAAAATTGTAAATAAAAAATAAAAACTTAGAAAAATGACATAAAACTTGTAAATTGACATTAAATGAGAAGTAAAATAAAAAATTTGTAAACCACACATAAGACCAGTAAATTGATTGAACAAAATGTAAATTAATGTTAAAGTTGTAAATTGAATGAAGAAATTATAAGTAAAACAAAAACATAGAAAAATGACATAAAACTTGTAAATTGACATTAAATGGGAAGTAAAAAAAAATTTGTAAATCACATATAAGACTAGTAGATTGATTGAAAAAATAGTAAATTAGTGTTAGAGTTGTAAATTGGATGAAGAAATCATAACGAAAACAAAAACTTAGAAAAATGACATAAAACTTGTAAATTTCCATTAAATAGGAAGTAGAACAAAACATTTGTAAATCACACATAAGATTAGTAAATATATTGAAAAAATTATAAATTAATATTAGAGTTGTAAATTGGATGAAAAGATTGTAAAGAAAACAAAAACTTAAAAAAAGATATAAAACTTGTAAATTGACATTAAATAAGAAACACAACAAAAAAATTAGAAACCACACATAAGTTTAGTAAATTTATTGAAAAAATGGTAACTTAATGTTAGAGTTGTAAATTAGATGAAGAAATTGTAAATAAAATAAAAACCTAGAAAAATGACGTAAAACTTGCAAATTGACATTAAATGCGAAATAAAACAAAAAAACTGGAAACCGCATATAAAATTAGTAAATTGATTAAAAAAACTACAAATTAATGTTAAAGTTATAAATTGGATGAAGAAATTGTAAATAAAACAAAAACTTAGAAAAATAACATAAAACTTGTAAATTTCCATTAAATGGAAAGTAGAACAAAACATTTATAAATCACACATAAGACTAGCAAATCTATTGAAAAAAAATGTAAATTAATATTAGAGTTGTAAATTGGATTAAACAATTGTAAAGAAAACAAAAACTTAAAAAATTGACATAAAATTTGCAAATTGACATTAAATAAGAAACAAAAAAAATTAGAAACCACACATAAGTCTAGTAAATTTATTGAAAAAGGGTAAATTAATGTTATAGTTGTAAATCGAATGAAGAAATTATAAATAAAACAAACACTTAGAAAAATGACATAAAACTTGTAAATTGACATTAAATGTGAAATGAAACAAAAAATTTACAAACCACACATAGGTCCAGTAAATTGATTGAAAAAATAGTAAATTAATATTAGAGATGTAAATTGGATGAAGAAATCGTAAAGAAAACAAAAACTTAGAAAAATGACGTAAAACTTGTAAATTGACATTAAATGGGAAGTAAAATAGAAAATTTGTAAACCACACACAAGACTAGTAAATGGATTGAAAAAATAGTAAATTAATGTTAAAGTTGTAAATTGGATAAAGAAATTGTAAAGAAAATAAAAACTTGAAAATATGACATAAAACTTGTAAATTGACATGAAATGGGAAGTAAAACAGAAAATTTGTAAACAACACATAAAACTAGTAATGGATTGAAAAAATAGTAAATTAATGTTAGAGTTGTAAATTAGATGAATAAATTATAAATAAAACAAAAACTTAGTAAATGACATAAAACTTGTAAATTTACATTAAATAAGAAGTAAAACAAAAAATTTATAAATCACACATACGAATAGTAAATATATTAAAAAGATTGTAAATTAATGTTGGAGTTGTAAATTGGATGAAAAAAATTTAAAGAAAATAAAAACTTAAAAAAATGACATAAAACTTGTAAATTGACCTTAAATGAGAAATGAAACAAAAAATTTGTAAATCAAATATAAGTCTAGTAAATTGATTGAAAAATTGATAAATTAATGTTAGAGTTATAAATTGGATAAAGAAATTGTAAAGAAATTAAAAACTTAGAAAAATTACATAAAACTTATAAATTGACATTAAGTGGGAAATAAAACAAAAAATTTATAAACAATGTATAAAACTTGTAAATTGAGATTAACTGTAAAATAAAATGAAAATTTCGTGAATCACATATAAGACTGGTAAGTTTAAGAAAAAATGAATAAATTAATGTTAGAGTTGTAAATTAATCTTTAGAATTAAAAACAAAAAGTTATAAATGTTGTGTAAAACTTGTAAATTAACATTAATTTTGTAAATTACACATGAAACTAGTAACTGTAACCTGCAACTTAAATAAAAAAGGATAACAACCTGTTACTTAAGTAACAGGTTACCTATTTATTTAAAATTAATGGTGGAGATTTTTTATTTAAATCTAACGGTTTACGTCTATTACGGCATTGATGCCGTAAATTTAATTACGGCATTATAGAATGACCCTTGTTGAAAAGTCAAACAATGCTTTTCAATTTGGTTGGGGGCACACAAATTCAAAAGGTTTGGTGGAACACAAATTGATAAAAATGGAGTGTTTTTTTTAATTCGGTGGGAGACAAACATGGATTTGCTGGAAGCCGCGTGCATGATGCGAATTTGTTAGACTTTTTGTTATGAAAGCTCGGATATAAATAGAGCTTCATTTCAAGAGAGAATGCATTCCAAACATTTGTGAAAAGCATCACAAAATTCAGCGCAATTTAAGTAAAGAATTGTTGAGAGTGAGTAATCAGAGAGTGTGAGCAATTGAGCGGTATTTCCTTTCAAGTGGATGTGAAAGTACTGGGTGTATTTGGGTTCTAGAAACTGAGATTTGTTACTCAAATAATTGTTAGTAATACAATTATTTTTCTCTTTCTCCCGAGGATGTAGGTATAATTGCCAAACCACTCTAAATTCCTGTGTCTTTTATTTTTCATGATTATTTAGTGCACTTGATTTTACATTCCGCACACAACAATTGGTATTAGAGACAAAGGTTATTACTTAGGGAATACAGTACTATTCATATATATGATACTGTTCATATACAGTACTATTCACAAATATGGTACTGTTAATGAATACTGTGGAGACAGCCACTTGTGTTTGGGAGATAGTCTATTGTAAGTAGTGTGTATTTTTGCATGTCTAGGAAAGTTCTCTCAATAAGATGATAAGAGTTTAAGGAGTCTGGATTTTAAATGGGATCGTTGTGACCCTTCCATTCTCCTAGGAACTTTCTTAGTGCATTTATTCGCAGTAATAAATATCATAGAGATTTTTTTTCAAGTAGGAATAGTTTGTTGAGAAAATGGTAGAAGGTGAAACTTCCAAAAATGGGGAGAGATCTACCCAGACTATTCCGGGAAACAGTGCAGGTGGAAGACGAGAATTGTCAAATCGCCTTTCAGCACCTGTTAATGGAGGCCAGAAGATCGATGTTGAAAAGTTTGATGGAAAAAACAACTTCGGCATGTGGAGGTGCGAAGTTATGGATTCCCTTATTCGAATCGATCTTGATGTTATTCTAGAAAATAAAAAACACTTGTATGACGAAGAAACTTGGGATCGTATGAATAAAAAAGCTTGTGGTCAAATCAGATCTTGCTTGACCAAGGAGGTGAAATACCTAGTGAAAGATGAGGAGTATGTGATGACTATGTGGCGTACATTGGAAGAAAATTACTTGCTAAAATGTCCTGAAAATTGCCTCAATGCAATGAGCTAGGTATATGGCTTTTAAATGAATCTTGGGGTGTCAATGCAAGACCATGTTTCAAGATTTGAAAAGTTACTCGCTGATTTAAAGAATTTTGATGAAAATAAAAAGGATGAAGTCAAGACTATGATTTTGCTGCACTTACTTCCAGAAGAATATAGCCATTTGTGACCCACCTTGTTATATGAGAAAAGCGTGATTGTTTTTAAAAATGTCTACACAGCATTGACCAATTTAGAAATTTGGAATAATGATAAACATTCTGAAAGAACATCATCTGAAGCTTTGTTAGCTAGAGGAAGGGCGATGGAGAAAAAGAAGAAGCATGGTGGAAAGAATTCTCGGTCTAAGTCAAAAAATAGAAATATAGCTTGGGATGAGTGTGCCTTTTGTCATGAAAAGGGCCATTGGAGGAAAGATTGTCTGAAGGCTTAAAAGAGAGATGGGAAGAAACCAGTAGCAACGAACATGACATACAAAGATGAAGACTGTGATTATTCACTAGGTATTACACCTACAACGTATTTGTCTAGTTCGGAAGAGTGGATACTTGATATCGGAGCAACGTATCATTTGTGTCCTATAAGGGAATGTTTTATGGATTTTCATAATTTAGAATCCAGTGCAGTTGTGATTGGGAATGATCAACCTTGTCGCACAATGGGAATAGGAACAATTCGACTCAAGATGTTCGATGGAATGGTTAGAGAGTTAAAAGAGGTTAGATATGTTCTAGCTTTAAAGAAAAATCTAATTTTTGTGGGTGCTCTGGAAGCTAAAGGTCACAAGGTTACCATTGAAGATGACAAAATGAAGTTCACATATGGGTATATGGTGATTCTGCAAGGGGTCCGGCGTCACAATTTGTACTATTTGAAGGTAGGTACAACTGATAAAGCTAATGTTGTTGAGGCACATAGTGAAACCACCAAGCTATGCCATGCACGACTGGGACATGTTGGAGAGAAGTCTTTGCAAACTTTAATAAGGCATAGACTCTTAAAAGGTAACAAAACCTGTAAATTAAATTTCTGTTAGTATTGCATAGTAGGTAAGAAAACAAGGGTCAAGTTTCGTATGGCTAATCACGATACTCTTGAGATCCTTGAATATGTTCACAATCATGTATGGGGACTAACCAAGACTGCATCAATTGGTGGAAGTCATTATTTTTTTTCATTTGTTGATGATTTCTCTAGACGTGTGTGTGTGTACACCATGCGAGCAAAGGACAAGGTTCTAGAGATTTTCATGAAATGGAAGAAACTAATGGAGACTCAAACTAGTAGAAAGATCAAAGTTTTACGGTCTGATAATGAGGGTGAATATACTTCTAATCTATTCTTGTAAGTATGTCAGAGTGAGGGTATAAAAAGACATTTCACGATAAGACATATTTCGCAATAGAATGGTGTGGCTGAGGGTATGAACTGTACTTTGCTAGAGAAAATACGGTGTATGTTATCTAATGCTGATTTAGATAAAAAGTTTTAGGCTGAGGTTGCAAGTTATGTAAGTCACTTAATAAACCGGTTGCCTTCTGCTGCAATTGGAGGTAAAAATCCTATGAAAATGTGGTGTGGAATGCATGCACAAGGCTATGATTCCATTAGTGTGTTTGGGTGTCCAACTTATTATCATGTAAAGAATGATAAGCTCGATCCTCGTGCAAGGAAAGATATCTTTGTGGGATAAAAAGGTGAAGTTAAAGGCTATAAGCTTTGGGATCTTGAAGATAAAAAGCTTGTGTATAGCAGAGATGTTACTTTTGATGAAGCTTCTATGTTGAAGGCTTCAAGTTCTCAGTAGGTGAAGAACAAAACCAAAGAGGTATTGCTGCGGGTGGAGTTTGATGCAACTTCATATGTACCAATTAGTTCTACATTAAAGAAGAGTTCAACTTTGGAGGTGGCCCCAAAAGTTGAAGAAGAAGTTGTTTCTGTTGAGGTCTCACAAGAAGAGGAAACAACCAAAGAAGATTAGAAGATGAAAATGACTCTATAGCAATAAGGAGGCCAAAAAGAGTAATAAAGAAACCCGGGTGGCTTACTAAAGATATGTTGGTAGCCTATGCACTTCCAGTTATTGATGATGACATCCCCAACACTTTTGGTAAAGCATTACGCAGTAGTAAAAGTGATAAGTGGAAGTTAGCCATGGAGGAAGAGATAAAGTCTTTTAATCAAAATCAGACTTGGGAACTTATGGAGTTACCTAAGGGAAAAAGGGCTATTGGCAATAAATGGGTTTACACCAAGAAGCAAGGATTTCCAAATCAATAAACTCTTTAATAAAAGGTAAGGCTCGTGGCAAAAGGTTATGCTCAGAAGGAAGGTATTATTTATAATGAAGTATTCTCTTCAATTGTGAAACATACTTCCATTCGTATCCTAATTGCCTTTGTAGCTGAATATGAGTTATAGTTGGCTCAATTAAATATGAAGACAACATTCTTACATGGAGATTTGGAGGAAGAAATCTATATGACTTAGTCTAGTGGTTTTAAAGTTGCTGGAAAGGAGAATCATGTGAGTAGATTGATTAAATCTTTGTACGGATTAAAACAATTATCGAGGCAGTGGTATAAGAGGTTTGATCAATTCATACAAGGGTAAAAATTCATTAGAAGTGAACATGATCACTGTGTTTACTTTAGAAGACTACAAGATGGAGCTTTCATCTATTTGTTACTCTATGTCGACAATATGCTTATAGCTTAGAAGAATAAATGTGAGATTGAGAAATTAAAGAAGCAGTTTACTTCTGAGTTTGAAATGAAAGACTTGGGTAATGCACAGAGAATACTTGGGATGGAGATTCATAGACACAAGAAGAAGGGAAATGTGTGGTTGACTCAAAGGTTTTATTTGAGAAAGGTGCTAGAAAAGTTTGGCATGGATGGCAAAACTAAATCGGTATGTACTCCTCTAGCTCCTCATTTCAAATTAAGCTCTTCTTCATGTCCTTCCTCCCAAGAGGAGCGCGACTATATGGCTCGTGTTCTATATGTAAGTGCTGTAGGTAGTCTTATGCTTGCTATGGTATGCACAAGGCCCGATATTTCTCAGGCCGTTAGTATGGTTAGCAAATAAATGCATAATTCGGGTAAAAACCATTGGCTTGAGGTGAAGTGGATTCTTCGATATTTGTATGGGATATTTAATGTTGGGTTATTATATAAAAAAGATTGTGGTCAATAATGTGTCGAGTATTGTGATTTTGATTTTGCTGGAGATCTAGATAAGCGAAAATCAACAACGGGCTATGTATTCACATTGGGTGGAGGTCCGATCAGCTAGAGGTTGATTCTACAATCGACAATTGCTCTATCCACTATGGAAGCAGAGTATATGGCAGCAACTAAGGCTGTAAAGGAATCTATTTGGTTGAAAGGCTTGTTATGTGATTTAGGAGTAATCTAAGAGAACACTAAGGTGTTCTGTGACAATCAAAGTGTAATATTCTTTGCGAAGAATCAAACATGCTTGGATGAAACACATAGATGTGAAATATCATTATGTCAGAGAGAATATTGAGGGGCGGTGATGTGTTATTGAAAAGGGTCAATATTAATGATAACCCATCAGATATGTTGACGAAGGTGATTTCTGGAGTTAAGTTTCAATATTACTTGAAACTAATTCAAATTTTTTGAATGTGTTGAGTTTGGAGAATTTTGAACTACGGTTCACTTGATCCCAGATTTTGGGTACGTAGGCAGTCACAAAGATGCATCCATTTTGGGAATGATGGTTCGTTGGTAGTCAGCTAAGATTTAGACAAATCATCACCGAGGTGAAGAATTGTTGAAAAGTCAAACAATCCTTTTCAATTGGGTTGGTGGCACACAAATTCAAAAGGTTTGGTGGCACACAAAATTTGACAAAAATAGAGTGCTTTTTCAATTCGTTGGGAGACAAACATGGATTTGCTGGAAGCCTTGTGCATGATGCTAATTTGTTAGACTTTTTGTTATGAGAGCTCGGTTATAAATAGAGCTTTATTTCAAGAGAGAATGCATCCCAAACATTTGTGAGAAGCATCATAAAATTCGGAGTAATTCAAGTGAAGAATTATTGAGAGTGAGCAATCGAAGAGTGTGAGCAATTGAGAGGTATTTCCTTTTAAATGCATGTGAGAGTACTTTGTGTATTTGGATCTAGAAAATGAAATTTGTTACTCAAATATTATACTCAAATAACTCAAATAATTGTTAGTAATACAATTATTTTTCTCTTACTCCTGAGAACGTAGGCATAATTACCGAATCATGTTAAATTCCTGTATCTTTTATTTTTCGTAATTATTTGGTGCGTTTGATTCTGCATTCCATGCACAACAATATTAAATTTAAAATTAACTGCTTATATAAGCTCTAGTCCTATCGGCCATGGTCCCCATTATCCTCCCATTGTTTGAGAGGACAATTAATATTATCTAAGAGAATGATTTATCATAAAAACACATCACAGAGCTTAAATTGCTTTTTTCTAGGCAAACTTGAACGGCACGAGGAAACGCTTTATTGATTAGTAAGAACAACGATACAGTACAAAGGAAGATTTTATATTAATGAACTAACTGTGATGCTATTATAGTCTTAATTTAGCGGTAGACTTATTAAGTGCACATATTTAAATTTCTATAAAATTTTTACAATTCTCTTTCCACATAAACGAATGAGGTAGATAATCTTAAAATATTGGTGGAAGATGATTTTTGAAGTAGTCATTGTGATTCCATAGACCTTTAAATTGTACTGTAGCTGCATTTTTTTTTAACAACTGAAAACACAGCACATAGTATAAAGCCCAACATACAATCCATGGTATAACTGCATGCAATTAAAATTGAAAAAGGCTTTAATTGTAATATATCGATTTTAACAAATTTCAATAAATAAACAAATATAACGTAAAACAAAGAACTAAATTTAGGTCCCCTAATTAAAACTTTTGCTGCTAGACTATAAGCATAATTTTTACAGTTTAGAATGACTCTGGTCTTGGTAATAAAAATGGTTCTTTAATAAAAGCTCTAGTATAAGAAGCGACAACCATTCTTTTAATTTAAACAAAATATCAACGCATGAGAAAAAAATAACTGCACTTACAAGATTTGCTCAAGTGCATGTGCCGATCCATCCCTAAAATTTTATAAATGATCGTACAAACTTTTATTTTAACTACTACCCTTTGATTGTATAAAAAAAAACTTTATCAAAATTATTGAAAATTGTAAATTATGTTATTTATTTTAATTTTTAATATTCCATTTGTATTTATTAAAAACTTTTAAATAAACTAGTATAGTCAAAAGGTATACTAATACTAATAATAATAAAAGGTCTATTAATAATTCATAAAATTTAAGGATATAAATTTGAGTAAATATTATTACCTCTATGTGATATTCTTTTAGTGTCATATTTGGTTCTGAAAAAATAAAAGAAAAAGAGAGGAAACGAAAAGAGCAAAAGGAGAAAAGAAAAACAAGAGAATAATGGATGAATTCCATTTCAAATTGAACAATAAAATTAAAATTTGATCTTTCTTTCCTGTCATTTTCATTTCCTTCCTCTCGTTTTCACTTCTCTCGGTCTCCTTTCATTATTTCCTATTAAACATGGGCGGTGTAATCGATCCTTGTGGTCCAAATGGTGCAACAAAATGTGGGCAACGAAAGCCAATAATTGTCATATAATTTTAGCCTATCATGCAAGTGAGAAGTTTTCGGATGTCCAAGGATATGTATATTGGTCCTCACCGTTTCAGTCTCTATCTAGATAAGATGATGTATTTAGGGACAGTTTTAAGCATAGGCAGTCGTCTAGAGTCTCATAAATTAGGATGGTGCCATTGTGGCCGTTTAGTTCTCATATATTAGAAGGCCATTTTTATTTCCTTAATATACTCAAATAATTTTTTTTAATTTACTTATAATAAGAAGCATGTTTTTAAGACCTCTTTTTAATTGATAATTATCTTACTATTAAAAATTTTTGCACAAATTTTATATTTGATAACATTAATGTTAAAGAGCTATAATTAATAGTATTAACTATTAATTCATTATTTTTTTCCTAAAAAAATATTAAAATAATTATTTTCTATTTAAATAAATCTTAATTATTTAACATTATAAAATTTCTTGTGGTCTTCTCTATAAAGGAAACTATTACATTTATTTTTTTACTTTTGAGTAAAAAAAAATAGTTTCTTGAAATAATAATCTCAGAGAATTGAAAAAAAAAATCTTTTTGATTTTTTTTTTAAAATTTTTTATTATCCTATTTATTGTTAATATTTAATGTTTAATTTAAAATAATTAAATTTTAAATATTTTTATGTTTATTTAAATATTGAAGTTATAAAATATAAAGAGATCTGTAAACAAATTTCGCATATCCCAAATCCTTAATACTTTAGAGCTGACTTGAATGTATTGTCAGGTCAGTCTAATAGCATGTAAGGCTTGAAAAGGGGTTTGCCGACTAGGACAGTCCTTGCCATTACTCTCATTTCTCACGTTTTGCTTCTTGTATAATTTTTACTTTTACCTCCTTTACTTAGTGAAAACTAGTCCGCCCTCGTGTCTACCTGGGCTAGCATTAATTTAGTTTAAGTGTACATTTTTTAATGTAAAAAAGTACTAATTTTTTTACTTAAATCCGGTGATCATAGGATACGTTGTAGTAAGTAAGGATAGGTGGGGTAGGGCCTAGCTTACTTTCGAAAAATTCGAAGCATGATTTTAGAATAGATCTTATTTTCTTTGAAATTATGAAAATGTTCAAGTTGATTTTGAAAAGTTTCGACCTTGTCGACCTTTTAATAGTTAATGTATCTACTAAAAGGCCAATTCTTTATAATTAAATGTGTAATTTTGATTTTACAAAATGTATTATCCACTCCTAATACAAAAATTAATAAGTCACAAACATTAAATAAACTAAAAGAATGACTGTTAAGGTAGTTAAAATAAAGTTAATTTAAATATTTCAACCATTTTTTTTACGATCTATATATTCCCAAAGGAACACAATAATTTCAATAGTACATTTCATTGGATATTGCTATGAGAATTACGTTTCTTTAGTTTATTTAAAGTTGAATTAATAAATAGATAAAGTAGTACAAATAACTCATGTTCTTTATTTAGCGGGTTGACAGTGCTTTGTAGCAGTCAAAATTTCTGAACCTATCAAAGACGTTGTAAAAGCATTATCATATATTGATGATTACAGCTGATATATATTAAACTCAATAATCGTATTCAAATGGAAAGGAACAATAAAGCCTTCGGGGACGTTAAATAAATTTGGTGACAATTTTTGCCCTTATATATGACGTGGTTAAATAAACAAAAGCTCAAATCCAAGCTCATAATGGCACAGGATTGATAAGCAGAGAAGCAACAAAATCTTTCAGCACAACGCCAGCATGAGTATAGCCATCTTCATACTTGTAAATGACATCTATAACGCGCGTAAGATTGAGAATTCGCATAAGAAGTGGCACTGGCACATTGGGCGTAGACAGTCCTCATTTATTTCCTTCCAGGCATTTGAAACTTGTTTGCGAAACTCATTTCACGCAAGTACACGGTATTGATTTCAACGAAACATTTAGTCCGGTAGTGAAAGCGACGACAATTCGCTTGGTGATAGCTTCCTTGATAACGCTTTCCTACACGGAAATTTGAAGGAAACTGTGTATATAGAACAGCCCCCTGGCTTCCTTGATAAACATCATCCCAACTACATTTGCAAGCTTCATATGTCTCTCTATGCTTGGCTTGAATGCCTTTCAAAAGAGTTGGTTAAACTTGGTTTCTATAATAGTAAAGCTGATTCCTCTTTATTTATCTTTATGCTCTAGGTCTATATTAATACTAATTTTAATTTATGTTGATGATGTGATCATTACAGGGAATAATCAAGAAAAAATTGAGTCTGTTATAAGAATTTTGAGCTTCGTTTTTCTCTAAAAACTTGGGTAAACTCAGTTACTTTTTAGGCATTGAAGTGAAAACTTTTAACCATGAGGTTTATTTGATGCAGGTCAAATACACAAGGGATTTGTTGGCCAAAATGCACATGGACCGGTGTTCCCCAAGTGCCACACCAATGGCTATCAAAACCACTCCCTCTCCAAATGCTGATGAACTTGTAAATCCAACAAAATATCGTGGAATTGTAGGCAACTTACAGTACCTCACATTCACTCGACCAGACATCATTCATGCCGTTAATAAAGTCTGCCAAAAATTTTAAAACCCAACAAATGCAGATATGAAAGCTGTTAAACAGGTACTTCGATATTTAAAGAGAACAATGGATTTTGGTATTCGTTTTCTCTCTCAAAGTTCTCTAATTCTTTGTTCCTTTTCTGATTCAGATTGGGCAGCTTGTCCTGATACTCATAGAAGCACCACCGACTATTGTGTTTATCTTGGTGCAAATTGCGTCTCTTGGAGCTCCAAAAAACAAACAACTATCAAGCACAGAAGCCGAATATCGATCTATGGCCGCTTGCGCTGCTGAATTGACTTGGATCACTTTCTTGCTCAAAGACATTGCTTTGTTAAGGTAATAAAATCTTAGTGAAAACTATCACTTATAACCCATGAATATTCATGTCATATCACCAAGAATCAATAATAAATTATGTGGAAGCGTACCTGAATCCATAACGCTTAATTCTTCTCTGGAGTTGTGTGGTTGGCCTTCTAGATCTACACGTTCTCCTAGAGAGTCCTTTTTTAGTTCTCTCTGCGCTTTCTCTCTGATGATGGGATATCAGAAAGAATGGAAAGATTTCTTTGTCTTAACGTGTGACCTGGGGACCATGACCACTTATATAGACAACAGTTTTCGTTGTCCTTTAGGTATTCTAATTCCCGCCCATCATAGAATTAGAATACTATTGGGTCTCTACACATTAAAAGCCCACATCCTTTAAATACATTAAAGCCCATAATACCGTAAACCTTAACAGATCACTTTAATTGGGCTTAACCTTATATGACAGTCTGCAACATATAATTATTCACATATAAGCCCAATGTTGGATTAAAGATCCAACAATGCTGGGTTAAAAAATCCAACAATCTCCCACTTGGGCTATATGTGTAACCTTATAATTATGTTTTGCAAAAATGACCGTATGAGCTCAACCTTACTGTCATTACCGAAATGTATTTATAACCAATCCGGTCCATCAATCATACCAACATAGGATCAAGGCGGCCTTCGTTACAACTTTCGTAACTTGACCCTCAATGGTCACTATGCCAATACAACTGAATGACATGGATTATGATATGGATGTGTAGCATGGAAATGTCATGCAATGTGATCTTAACATGCCTATTTCCAACTAGTCCACCTTAAACCTTATTGAGATCAAAATATACTAAAATCAGAGTATGAACCAACCAAAAACATTATTTCTGCAGAAAATAATCTTAAATATCCAAAAACTGAAATAACCGAGAATGTCTATATTATAAGAGCATCTAAAATCACAAACTCCCACTAAAACTGAATATCCTTAAACAACATAACACCTATACGAGCAGTGTGCTCATGGAACATCTTGGGTGGCAGTCCCTTAGTAAGCGGATCCGCAATCATGAAGTTTGTGCCAATGTGCTCTATAGACAACTGTCCACTCTGAACTCTTTCTTTAACAACTAAGAACTTGATGTCTATATACTTCGACTTCGTCGAGCTCCTGTTGTTGTTGGAATACAGCACTGTCGACTTATTGTCACAAAATAACTTGAGTGGTCTATCAACACCATCTACTATATGCAGCACTGTGACAAAATTCTGTAGCCATATCCCATAATTGGATGCCTCATAACATGCTATGAACTCTGCTGCCATCGTGGAAGAGGCTATAAGAGACTGTTTAGCACTCTTCCAAGAAACAAAGATTCCTCTGCTTGAGATAGATGTAACCTGAAGTGGATTTCATACTATCTTGGCATCCAGCAAAATCAGAGTCAGTATACCCAACGATCTCAAGCTTATCTGACCTCCAATATGTGAGCATGTAGTCTTTTGTTTTTTGCAAATATCGTAAGACCCGTTTGGCTGCTTTCCAATGGTCTACTCCTGGATTACTTAAATATCTGCCCAACATCCCAGTAATGTACGCTATATCCGGTCGCGTACAAACCTGAGCATACATCAGACTTCCTATTGCTGACGCATAAGGAATCTTCTGCATTTCCTTCTTTTCAAAGTCATTCCTAGGGCATTGATTGAGACTAAACTTGTCTCCTTTAGCCACAGGGGTATCACCTGGTTTACAATCTTGCATGCCATATCTCTTGAGAACTGTTTCGATATAGCTCTTTTGTGACAATCCCAGAATACCCTGAGAGCGATCTCGGTGTATCTGTATGCCTAATACAAAAGAGGCGTCACCAAGATCTTTCATCTCAAAATTCTTAGTTAGAAATCTCTTGGTGTCGTGCAATAAGCCTATATCGCTACTAGCAAGTAAAATGTCATCGACATATAAAATCAGAAAAATATACTTACTCCCACAGAACTTATGGTATATACAATCATCGACCAAATTCATCTCGAAACAAAATGAGATGATCACTTGATGAAACTTGAAATACCATTGTCGAGATGCTTGCTTGAGCCCATAGATGGATTTCTTAAGTTTGCAAACCATATTCTTTGGGTCTTTGGACACAAAGTTTTCTGGCTGCACCATATAGATCGTCTCATCAATGTTGCCATTGAGAAACGCCGTCTTTACATCCATCTGATGTAACTCAAGATCGAAATGCGCCACTAATGCCATTATAATCCTGAAAGAATCTTTCGAAGAAACCGGAGAGAAAGTCTCTTTATAGTCGATGCCTTCTTTCTGCGTAAAGCCTTTTGCGACAAGACGTGCCTTGTACCTCTCCACATTGCCTTTCTAATCCTTTTTGGTCTTAAATATCCATTTACAACCAATAGATTTCGCACCTTGTGGCAATGGGACAAAATCCCATACATCATTATCTTTCATGGACTTCATCTCCTCATTCATGGCATCAATCCACTTTTGAGAGTTAGAACTTTCCATAGCTTGACAGAAATTGATTGGATCATCTTCCATCATGCCGATGTCTACCTCATGTTCTTGGAGAAATACAATGTAGTCATCTGGCAATGCACTTCTCATTTCTCTAGTGGATCTCCTTAATGGCATAGGTTTTTGAGATGGTAGAGTTTGTTCTTCTGGAACAAATTCTTCTATAGGGGGTTCTCCAATATTGTTTTGATTTGTTTTGTTTTGAACAAAATCAGGAATGAGATCCTGATCAATGCCAATAACACCTATGGGAATATCAACATATTCTTCTTCAAAGACAAAGTCCCTAATTGTATCTCCCCCCGCAAACTCGACATTCTCAAAGAACCGAGCATTTCCTGACTCGAAAATTGACTTAGTCGTGGGATCATAAAACTTGTATCTCCTGGATCGTTTTGAGTATCCAATAAAATAACAACTTACCGTTCTTAGGTCTAGTTTCTTTTCATTAGGCCCATAAGGCCTTGCCTCAGCTGGACATCCCCAAACATGTAGGTGCTTGAGACTAGTCTTTTTACCTGTCCAAAGCTCATAAGGGGTTTTGGCAGTCGCTTTAGTTGGAACCCTATTAAGGATATACGCTGCAGTCTTAAGTGCTTCTCCCCAGAGTGATTCTGGTAAGGTAGAATGAGAAATCATACTCCTTACCATGTCTTTAAGCGTCCTATTTCGTCTTTCAGCAACACCATTCATAGTGGGTGAACCCGGCATAGTGTACTGTGGGACGATACCGCATTCCTCTATGAATTTCGCAAATGGTCCTAGACGTTGTTCACCTGAGCCATCATATCTACCATAGTATTCACCATCACGGTCAGATCGGACACTTTTGATTCTTTTGCCAAGTTGGTTCTCAACTTCAGCCTTAAAGTTTTTGAACATATCCAAGGATTGTGCCTTTTCATGGAGGAGATATATATAGCCATATCTAGAAAAATCGTCTATGAACGTCATAAAATATTGTTTACCGTTCCAAGCAGGTGCAGGGAATGGCCCACAAATGTCTGTATGTATGAGTTCTAAGACATCCAAACTCTTATTGGTTTCAAATCTCCTTTTATTGGTTTGTTTCCCCTTAATGTAGTTAACACAGATGTCAAAATCTGTGAAATCTAAGGGGTCGAGAATTGCATCTGACACAAGTCTCTCTATTCTCCGTTTGGAGATATGATCCAATCTCTTATGCCATAACGCAGCTGAATTCTCATTGGTTAACTTTCTCTTTAAACCTCGTGTACTTAATTGCAGGGATTCATGAAATGAAGCAATTGTATCAAGTGTATAAAGATTATCATTGCTTGTCAAAGAACCAAAACCAACTGGTTTTTAATCATGAAACAAACTAAATTTTCCATTTCCGAATGAACAAGAATAACCAAATTTTTCCAAAGCGAAAATAGAAATCAAATTCCGCCTAAAAGACGGAACAATAAATGTTTCATCAAGATCCAAATAAAATCCAGTCTTTAACAATAATCTAAATTTTCCAATTGCTTCAACTTCAACTGTCTTGCCATCGCCCACATAGATGTATCTTTCACCATCATTGGGTTTTCAGCAATTGAGACAGCCCTGCATAGACACACTGATGTGAGTGGTTGCATTAGAATCTATCCACCATGTGTGCCTAGGTACCGAAGTTAAATTAACCTCTGAACAAACCATGCAATGACTTTTCAACTCCATGAAAAGTTAAAACAACAACTAGTGTCGACTATATCATTTGATTTCTTTTGTTGTTTCTTTTGAGGTAGTGATTTTGCAGCTCTCTTATCCTTATTCTTTTTGTTGCCCTTGTCTTTACCCTTATACCTTATTGAAATTAAACTTGTCAAGAGCGTACCAATTTTAGCCTTTTCATTCTTGACAAAACTCTGTTCAATTTCTGTAAAGAACTCCTTAACTGTATTTGCTTTTTTAATCATTGAGCCCCTGAATGCTTCTAGAATGGCCTTCTTCATGATCATGATACACATGCGATTTGATCTCTCCCACCTTTCCATTTCTCTTTTATCATCAGGGGTACTATCATCTATAAGAGGTGGGGGAGAATCAACCCTTATCGCAAGATCAAGATCCATGACTGCAAGAACTATTAAAAGATTCTCGTGCCATGATTTGAAGTTAGAGCCATTTAACATAGGAATTGAATTGATGTTGGCAGTAATATTAGCAGCAGACATAACTGAATCCAGAACAACAAAAAAGCAGAACAAGCTCATATTAGTCTTAAAACAAAATTAAATTCAAATAAAGGTAAACCCCATCTCAAGATACTGGGCACTCCATTAATATTCTATCTTTGGACAAAATATTAACTTGTAAGTGATATCTTGGTGCAGTAATCAAACACTGATAATAAGAACATGTCAAACAATGAATCTTCTTTTCAGCCGATTTATTATTCACTTGTAAAACCAAATAATAATCACGTATTTATTACCACAAGTGAACATATAATTCTATTAAATATGGATCTTCCTTTGGGCCAATCAATATTTGCAAGAATTACATATACCAAACCGTTTGTATTATAAAATAAATTAATTTTCACAAGAGAGGTCACTTTGGTGACATATTGCTTCAATTAATTCATTTCAAAATACATATAAACCAACCAATATTTGAATTTAAAAATTACCCAAAAATAACCTTACAAAAAAAAATTTTGTTTTTGGTTCAAAATTCGGTAAAAGTCAAAGTTTGACCGGTCAACGGTCAATAGTTGACCGGTCAACGGTCAATAGTTGACCGGTCAAACTTTGACCGGTTCAAACCGCTGACCGGTTCTAAACTGGACCGGTTCGGGTCAATTGACCCGACCGGTCCAGACCGGCCCCAAATTAAAAATGAAACCCTAAATTATTTTTTATTTTTTATTTTTTCTTTTCTTTTCTTTGAGCGGTGGCTATGGCCGCCGCTTCTTATTTGTAAGCCGCGGCCAGAAGGCCACGGCTTCTTGCTGGCGCGGCCATCTGGCCAAGCCTTTCCTGCCGAAAGCCACCGCGGCCCTTTTTTTTTTTTTCTTCTTCGCCGCTTCTTCTTTCTTGAGCGGCGGCCATGGCCGTCGTTCTTCTTTCTTCACGAGGTGGCCAGGCCGCGGGTTGCTGCTTGCTCGCCCGAGAAGCCACGTCTTCTTCAGCATGGCAAGCACGTTGCAGCAACAAAATCGCGCGGCTTCTTCTTCTTCCTTGAGCGGCGGCCATAGTCGCCGCTTCTTCTTTATCTGCCGCATGGAAGGCCTAAGCTTATTGCGGCTAAATTTTGTTGCATGGGCCGCACCTTTCCGGCGAAAGCTTCTTTTCTTTCCCAGTCGCTTTTCTTTATTCCAAATTTCTTTAATTTGTCTTTAAACTTAATAATTTTAATTATTCTTGTATTATTAAGTTCAAGAACACAAAAGATCCAATCATAAAATAAAAAATAATTTTGATTCTTAATGATTCAACATGAATTGGCTCTGATACCACTTGTTGAGGTAATAAAACCTTAGTGAAAACTATCACTTATAACTCAGGAATATTCATGTCATATCACCAAAAATCAATAATAAATTATGTGGAAGCGTACCTGAATCCATAACGCTTAATTCCTCTCTAGAGTTGTGTGGTTGGCCTTCCAGATCTACACGTTCTCCTAGAGAGTCCTTTTTTAGTTCTCTCTGCGCTTTCTCTCTGATGATGGGATATCAGAAAGAATGGAAAGATTTCTCCGTCTTAACGTGTGACCTGGGGACCATGACCACTTATATAGACAACAGTTTCCTGTTGTCACTGGGTATTCTAACCCGCCCCATCATGTAATTAGAATAATATTGGTCTCTACACATTAAAAGCCCACATCCTTTAAATACATTAAAGCCCATAATATCAGTAAACCTTAATGATCACTTTGGTGGGCTTAACCTTATATAACAGTCTGCAACACATAATTATTCACATATAAGCCCAATGTTGGATTAAAGATCTAACAATGCTGGATTAAAAAATCCAACATGCTTTTCACACGCTTACCCCACCCAAGATTTTATGTGACAACATGAGCGCAATTTACCTGACAAAGAATCCTGTGTTTCATGCCCCCATGAAACACATTGAAATTGATCATCATTTCATACGGGAAAAGGTCTCAGCAGGCTCTCTTGTCACATAATACATTCCAACAAGATCACAAATTGCGGACATCTTCACAAAGCCTTTGAATAAAGCATTGTTCCTAACTTTTCGTCACAAGCTAGGTGTCCATTCCTTAGTACGGCCTAGCTTGAGGGGGGCTGATGAGTTTTCAAAGAATTCTCACGTGACATCTTGACATGCATGGCACATGCAAAAGAAGAATCACTTTCGAAATCGAATCAACCGCATCGAGACAGTTCAAGATTAGCACATAATTAACGCTAAGTAATTGACAATTTGGTTTCAATCAATTCTCTTGATTTGTATCTATTAACTATGATTGATTTCTCCAAAAAATATTTTTTCCTTAATTTTTTTGTTACCATTGCTCCTTGGTGTATATATATTGTAATACTTTGCACTTTTATTCATCATTCAAGAAAAGGAAATACAAAAGCCCTTTTCCTAATTCTTGCACAGATTGGTTTTTGTTTTTTGGTACATAAGTAGCCCCATAATGAAATACTAATTAGGTTACCCAAGTAGGGGGTGAATTGAATTTTTAAAACTTAAACAAATAAAACCACACAACAATTTAAACTAATATTTTAATAAAATCAAAAGCAATAATTTTAACAATGCTTGAAATGAAAAGGATAAGGGAAGAGAGATCAAACACGCGATTTTTATGTGGTTTGACCAATCGTGCCTACATCCACGCCTCCAAGCTCACCGGGCTTGAGGATTCCATTAAGCAAGCCTCCAAGGCTTCAACAACACTTACAATTGACTTCAAAGGTATCAATAAACCTTTGCAGCAAGAGATTATTCCCAATCTCTTAACCCAAGTGTATCCCAATACTTACAATCACTCAAAAACAAATATTATAATCAATCAATCTCTCACGCAATGTATATGAATACAATTGAAATCTTAAAGTGTGAATTAATGAAAGAAAAACAAGTTTAAAACCCAATGATGCATGTTTTCTCAGTAGTAAGCTAAATGACAACTCTTTGATCTCCGTTGATTTGAATTTAATTGAGCTATTTCATAGTTGAAGCTAACAACTAGCCGTTGTTGACTTTCTAAGAATAATCATATTGCCGTTTGCTATTGTCGGTTTACCGTTTTGACTTGTCCAAATAGCCTTCGTGCTTAGATTTTAAATAAACTTGCAAAACAAACTTAGGTTTCCGTTTTTGCTAAACAGCTTAAGTTAGAAAACTTTCTCTTTTTTGTAAATTATTGGTTTGCCATTTTCTAATAAATGGTTCACTATTAATTTCCAGAATCTTGTCAAAGCAAGTCTAGCTGAGATTAGAAAACTCTCACTTTTCTGTAAATTATCGATTTACCATTTGTACTAAACGGTTCACCGTTATGTTCTAGACTCTTATTAGATAAACAGTTCAGGATTAAGAAGACAATTTCCTTTCTGTAAATTATCAGTTCACCGTTTAGAAAATAAACAGTCTACCGTAGACCATTAATTTTCAGACTCTATATTTTGACAACTTTTGTTTAGAAAAAAAATTTTCGACTCAAGTTAACGGTCATTAAGCTTCTTTAAACATGTCTATGGCTTTAAAAAATTCATTTTAATAGCCCTAACATTTTAATCAAGAACATATAAGTTTTGTTATCATCAAAATCAATATTATAAGATTAACAATCTCCCCCTTTTTTATGATGACAAACTTTATATGTAAAGATAAGAAAATTTTGTTAACTCTCCTTGAATATAAGCTCCCCTTGAAAAGATGTAAAAATATAACTTATTCTACCCCTTCATCATCAAAATGAAAAGAATAAAGACATATCCTTCCTCGACAAGTGAAAATTTTGGCAGAATCTCTCTTGTACATTAAGCATCTCTTAAAAAACTATTAGCAAATTTACACCCAAAAAAATCAAAATCAATATTAAAACAACTACAACCAATGCTAAAATCATAGTAAAATCAATGCTAAGATCATAGTAAAATCAATGCTAAGTCTCATATATAACACAAGCATTCATAAAAGCAAGAAACAGTCCATCAAACATAAAAGTATCAAAAATATGAAAATATTGTGTGAAATATCCAATACTTAATACATTTCTAAACTATTTGGTTGATAAACAATGTCTTGAAAGGTCAATATGATGCATGATTACACACTTTAAACACATCCAAATCAAACAAATATTATATTATAGAAAAACAAAGAAGATATTGTATATGCAACATTTATCATGAGTATAAACATTAACACACCTCTTTCTAACAAAGAAAATTTTACCATCACATGCATTTTCAATAACACATTTTGTTTTATAAAAAATAACTCTATATATTTTATCACACAATTAACTAATACTAACCAAGTTGTGTTTTAGATTTTCAACTAACCATACATTTTCAATGAGAGTTGAGGAAACTTTACCGACATTACCAATACCAATGATTTTTCCTTTTGAATTATCTCCAAAGGATACATCCCCACCATTTTCGATCTTGGTAAATCTTGAGAGCCATGAATAATCACCAATCATATGTCTTGAACATCTACTGTCCAAATACCATTTATTTCTCTTTTCTTTCTTCTTTGATTCATGCAAAGAGGATCTCAAGTTTTAGGTACCCAAAACTTGATGGGTCCTTGAGTGTTAGTAACGGCTCCTTTTGGAACCCAAACACATTTAATTTCATAATCTGCATTTTTCTTAACAAGACATCTATAATTCATGTGACCATTTCCATTGTAATAATGACAAACAATTTTACGATTATTAGTGGAGGTAGCCTTAACAAAGTAGCTTTTGTAATATTTTTGTTTAAAGTTAGGTTTAAACCCAATTCCTCCTTTATCAAACATACATTTTTTAGAAATAAGCAATTTTTCTAAGTTCTTTTAACCATGTGTGAATTTTAACACAATCTCATTGAGTTCATTGCTCTTCTTTTTAAGTTTTTCATTTTCTTTGATCAAGTCATCAATATGTAATTTTTCATGTTCATATGAAGTACTTTGTTTACCTTTTAAGGATGCAATCCTACCATGCAATATTCATTATTCACTTCTAGTCCTTCGATCTTTTCATTTAGCAAATCATTGCATTTTTACAAGGCATCCTTTTCATTTGAAAGCTATAATATTTTCTTCTTAAGACATGCATTTTTCTTACCAATTTTCATCATATTATTATGCAACTTATTAAAAGCATCATATAATTCATTATAAGTTGGAAGATCACTTACCTTATCAAGCTCATCTTCTCCTATTGCCATAAATGCCAAGTTTGATGTTTCTTGCGCTTGTTCATCTTCACTTGATTCTTCATCACTATCATCCCATGTTGCCACCATGGCTTTCTTCTTCAATTGATCGAGAAGAGGGCATTCTGATTTTATATGGCCAAGCTTCTTGCATTCATAGCATATGATTGCTTCCTTCTTCTCCTCTTGATTCTTGAAATTTCTGAACTTTTTTTGTTCACCAGATTTTTTGAAAAATTTCCTGAACTTTTTGGCTATCATATCCATCTCTTCATCTTCAAAATAGCTTTCCTCATTATTTTCAAATTTTGATGCTTTCAAGGCAATGCTTTTCTTCTTCTTATTTTCATCTCCTCTTTCAGCTACCAAATCTTCTTTATACGAAATAAGTGAGCCAATTAGATCATTAATAGACAACATATTTAAATCTTTGGCTTCCTCAATGGTAGTTCTCTTAGGTCTCCACTCTTTTGGTAATGACCTAATGATTTTCTTTACCTTCTCACTATTTGAAAAGGTCTTACCAAGTGCTCCTAGAGTGTTTACAATGTCCGTAAATCTAGTATACATGGAGTAGACACTTTCATTTTGTTCCATTTGAAATAATTCGTATTGTCTAGTGTATCTACTAATTTTGGACTCTTTGACCTAATTTGTTCTTTCATAAACTACTTCAAGTTTCTTCCAAATTTTATAAGCATTAGAACAACTTGAAACTCTATGAAACTTTTTCTTATCTAAAGCACAAAACAAGGCATTCATAGCTTTGGAGTTTGGAGAAGCTTTTCTCTTTTCTACCTCAATCCATTCACGTGAAGGTTTAAGAATATCTTCCCTTTCTTCATTTCTAGTGGTAGGCATAAATGGACCATCACAAAAAACCTCCTAAATTTCCATCAAAGAATGATGATCTAATATTGGATTGTCCTTCCCTAAAACTAGAATCATTTTGGGTTGCCATGGATATTTTACTCTTAGACGGTTAAGTCTTAACAAGAGAACTTTGCTCTGATACCAAATGAAATACTAACTAGGCTACCCAAGAGGGGGGGTGAATTGAGTTCTTAAAACTTAAACAAATAAAACCACACAACAATTTAAACTAACGTTTTAATAAAATCAAAATAAATAATTTTAACAATGCTTGAAATGAAAATGATAAGTGACAAGAGATCAAACATGCAATTTTTACGTGGTTCGACCAACCGTGCCTACATCCACGCCTCCAAGCTCACCGGACTTGAGGATTCCATTAAGCAAGCCTCCAAGGGTTCAACAACACTTACAATTAACTTCAAAGGTATCAATAAACCTTTACAGCAAGAGATTATTCCCAATCTCTTAGCCCAAGTGTATCCCAACACTTACAATCACTCAAAAACAAATATTATAATCAACCAATCTCTCACACAATGTATATGATTACAATTGAAATCTTAAAGTGTGAATTAATGAAAGAAAAACAAGTTTAAAGCCCAATGATGCTTGTTTTCTCAGTAGTAAGCTAAATGACAACTCTTTGATCTCTGTTGATTTGAATTTAATTGAGCTATTTCATAGTTGAAGCTGAAAACTAGCCGTTGTTGACTTTCTAAGAATAATCATATTGCCGTTTGCTATTGTCGGTTTACCGTTTTGACTTGTCCAAATAACCATTGAGCTTAGATTTTAAATAAAAAATTTACTGTTTACCATTATCGAATCACCATTTATTTTTATAAACCTACAAAATAAACTTAGGTCTCCGTTTTTGCTAAACGGCTCAAGTTAGAAAAATTTCTCTTTTCTATAAATTATCGGTTCGCCATTTTCCAATAAACGGTTCACCATTAATTTCCATGGTCTTGTCAAAGTAAGTCTAGCTGAGATTAGAAAACCCTGTATTTTCTGTAAATTATCGGTTTACCGTTTGTACTAAACGGTTCACCGTGATGTTCTCGAATCTTATCGGATAAACGGTTCAGGATTAAGAAGATAATTTCCTTTCTGTAAATTATCGTTTCACCGTTTAGAAAATAAACGGTCTATTGTTAATTTTTAGACTTTATATTTTGAAAACTTTTATTTAGAAAAAGATTTTCCTACTCCAGTTAATGGTCATTAAACTTCTTTAAACATGTCTATGGCTTTAAAAAATTCATTTTAATAGTATCAACATTTTAATCAAGAACATATAAGTTTTATTATCATCAAAATCAATATTATAAGATTAACACACAAGGCTAAGTAGTTACTTGGCGAGGGATTGAGATCCCTAAGCCATCATACAAAAGCCAAGTAGAGATCGCAGGAGGTGGCTATGCAAACTTGTGTATCCCCAGAGGAAGTTGGAAAGCATGGGAAGCCATAAAATTTGCAGCACAATTCGATTCCTTGTAAATATGCCTCACAGCTACTCGCCAATTGCAAGCTAGCAGTGCCTGAATATCACGAATTAGGGGATAACAAGCATTAATAGCAGTACAATCTTTGGCAATCATTTGAATCGCGCACGGACTATCAACTTCAATGAGAAGGTCACGAATGTCAACCTCCCAAGCTAGTAAAAATCTCTGATAAATTCCCCATAACTAAGCCATTGTCACCGAGCACACACCAAGATTAATACTGAAACCTTTCACCATTCTCCATTACTATTCTGAATTAGACCCCCAGCCTCAGCATCCTCTGAGTTCCTTCTGAATCTGTCGGTATTCAGTTTAAAGACACCCTCGGGACGAGGACTCCATTGCATCCATTTAGTAAGCGAGCCACTCCTATTTGGACTTCTGAGTGATTAATCATTTGGATTTCCACTGCTCGCGACTTGATATCCAAAACAATATTCCTCATGCTATCATAATTATGCAAAAAAAATAGCTTGGTTCCTCCAAAACCATAACCTCCAAACTACCACTGCAAAAAGATAGTGCCTACCTACATTTGCAATCATCTCCTTAGTCTTGCTAAGATTAATTACGATCTAACTTTCCAAATTTATGTTGAAAAATTCCTCTTTGCAGCAACGAAGACCACACTTTCTTTGCATGGATGCAGTCTCGAAGCATATGTAAAACATTCTCTATGCCATAACCACACCTAGGGCACTGGACATCCATAATAATCTGCCTCTTAAAAAGAAACTCTTTAATCTTCAGAGAGCTGTTCATAGCTAGCCATAGAAAGGTGCGAATAGATTGAGGGCCTTTCCATTTCCAGATGACAGTCCATATTAAATCTTTTTATGATGGAACAAGTTCTATGATGGATGTTTAAGCCGACTTCGAACTGAACTCCCCAGAGTTAAAATAAGACTAGTACCGCAGATTGTCAACTTTGTGCCTACCTGGGGTTTAGTGGTAGCAATCTTCAATATCAAGCCCTAACCAATCCTTATGAGCATAGCCGAATTCATTGATTTAAGATTTTTAAGTCACAAACCGCCTTGATCTTTGGACATACAAACATTTCTCTAATTGACTAAATTGATTTTCTTATCATCCTTTTTACCACTCCAGATAAATCGCCTACAAATTTGATCAATTTTAGCATGGATACTCGCTGGTAACTTTGTAGTCTGCATAGCATACATTGGGATGGCTTGTAACATCGATTGAGTTAGCGTGATTCGACCAGCAAAGGATAAATTAAGAGCGTTCTAGCCTGAAAGCCTCTGCTTCACTTTCTCCAAAATAGCTTGATACGTCCTTTCCCTACCCAAGAGTGTAGAATGGGCATCCCAAAATAATTGCCCAAGCTCTTTGTGACAGTAAAACCCAAATCCTGCCCAATCTTACACGCCTCCCTCGAAGCAACACCCCTGGAGAAGAAGACCTCGGTTTTTGTTCTGTTAACCTTTTCACCGCAGCTCTTGCAGAAGGTTCTAAGGACATCGTTGATAACATTAGCCTGCTCCCTAGAGGCCTCTGCCAAAAGAATAAGATCATCAGCAAAAAAAAGATGAGTAATGAGAGTACTATTGCGGCTAAAGCAAATCAGCTTCCATTTTCCCTCCCTTACAAATTGGCTAATACCATGGCTGAGCCGCTCAATACACAACACAAAAATGTAGGGAGAGAGTGGATCACCCTGTCTAATTCCCCTAAAAGGAGAAAAATAGTCTGTCAGCTCCCCATTCCATAGAAGTCGCAGGGATACAAAAATGATGCATTCCATAATAACATGGATGAATGTTGTCCAAATTTTATTGAACTCGCAAGTGCACGAATCTATTGTAGAATAGATCAACAGTGACGAGTGTCTGTTGAATACTAGAAAGTATGTATTTATAGTGGAGAAAATCATCATTTTACACCCCAAGTCTCACTAACATCCTTATTTTTATGTCTTTAAGTCCCTTGTAATTTAATTATGTATGTTTTATTTTAATTAAGTATTTTATGTATTTTAGGGGATATCATGGTCATTTCAAAATAAACAAGAGATCAGATGAAAAAACGGACAGCACTTTTGAACTCAGAACAGTCGAAAACCTTAGGAGGAGCATAAAAAGAAAAAATAGTACTGTTCACATATACGGTACTGTTCACACATACGGTACGGTTGATATATACGGTACTGTACACACACTGTTCACGATACTGTTCACCTGTACTGTATGTTGACGTGGCACTATACGATGATGTGGCGGCATTTGATTGGACAAATGATGTGGCATTGACCGCTTATATGGCACTGATGATGTGGCGTTGACTGATGACGTGTCACGATCCTATTGGACCAAAAATGTTAACGGTGACGTGGCAGTATATTAGTGGACCGAAAAAATGTGTGTACGGTACATGCATATACACGGAATGACAGGCCTGATGATGTGTTCCATGCAATAATAACTTGCCACGTGGTGCAATCCTGAGCGTCCAAATTGTTTTAATCCGATGGCCATGATTTACTCATTGTATCTATAAAAAAGGGGCTTCCCCCCTTCTAATTTGACACCCCTGAATCCATTTTTGAGCTCCATTATCTGTAATTCCATCTCCATCTTGTATTTTCCACGTATTTTGATAAAATTTTCATTTTACCCCTAGTTCAATTATGAGTAGCTAATTTTCTTTCAAGCTTGGGTTGAAGGTGAAGTCTCAACATGCTCTATGGGCTTAATTTGGTAAATTTATTTTTTCTTCCCCTCTAATTTATATGCATGTTTTGCCTTTTCGTAGATAGATAGTAATAATCTTGTCTAGATATCAGTTGGTATTACTATCTCCCTAGGAAAGGTTATTACTATTTGGCACGGGAAGCCCTTAGTACCATATTTATTAGAGTGTGGTTCATGATGAGTGGAAGTTCCCCCTTCATGATTTAATTGGTACTAATAATGAATGTTAAGCATATAGTGCATGTTGAGACAGATCCGGAGATCCAAGCATTTCATTTTAATAGTTTATTCCTACAGCTTTAATTTAAATTAATATATTGCCTACATCATTGTCATTATAAATCCAATCATCCACTTAGAAAATTAATTCTACAAGCAATTAAAATCCACCTCCTCGTGGGATCGACACTCGTCACCATTGATCTATTCTACAATAGATTCGTGCACTTGCGAGTTCAATAAAATTTGCACAACAGTGTCAATCCCACGAGGAGGTGGATTTTAATTACTTGTAGAATTAATTTTCTAAGTGGGTGATTAGATTTATAATGAAAATGATGTAGGCTATCTATTAATTTAAATTAAAGCGGCGGGAATAAATTATTAAAATGAAATGCTTTGATCTCCGAATCTATACTCAACATGCACTATCTGCTTAACATTCATTATTAGTACAAATTAAATCATGAAGGGGGATTTTCCACTTCTCATGAACCTCACTCTAATAGATATGATACTAAGTGCTTCCCGTGCCAAATAGTAATAACCTTTCCTAGGGAGATAGTAATACCAACTGATATCTAGACAAGATTATTACTATCTATCTACGAAAAGGCAAAACATCCATATAAATTAGAGGGGAAGAAAAAATAAATTTACCAAATTAAGCCCATAGAGCATGTTGAGACTTCACCTTCAACCCAAGCTTGAAAGAAAATTAGCTACTCATAATTGAACTAGGGGTAAAATGAAAATTTTATCAAAATACGTGGAAAATACAAGATGGAGATGGAATTACAGATAATGGAGCTCAAAAATGGATTCAGGGGTGTCAAATTAGAAGGGGGGAAGCCCCTTTTTTATAGATACAATGAGTAAATCATGGCCATCGGATTAAAACAATTTGGACGCTCAGGATTGCACCACGTGGCAAGTTATTATTGCATGGAACACATCATCGTGCCCGCTATTCCGTATATGCATGTATCGCATACACATTTTTTTCGGGTCCACTAATATATCGCCACGCCACGGCCAACGCCACATCAGCATTTTAGTCCAATAGGATCATGACACGTCATCAATCAACACCATATCATCAATCAATGCAACATAAGCAGTCATTGCCACATCATTCGTCCAATCAAATGCTGCCACATCATCGTACAGTATAGGTGAACAATGCTGTGAACATTACCGTATATGTGAACAGTACCATTTATCTTTTTATGCTCCTCCTAAGGTTTGCGACTGTCCTAAGTTCAAAATTGCTGTCTGTTTTTCTATTTGATCTCTCGTTCATTGTGAAATGACCATGATGTCCCCTAAAATACATAAAATACATAAAATAATTAATTAAAATAAAACATATATAATTAAATCACACGGGACTTAAAGACATAAAAAGTAGGAATGTCAGTAAGATTTGATGTGTAAAATGATGATTTTCTGCATTATCAATACACACTTTCTAGCACTCAACAATGAACTCCATAGGGAGACCTACAAAACATAAAATTTCATAAATAAAGTTCCAGTTAAGTCTATCATACGCCTTCTCAAGATCCACTTTAATGAACATATTTCTTATTTTCCCTCTCTTTCTTGTTATTGAATGTATAATTTCCTGAGCTACCACTATATTTTCTGTAATATGTCAGCCCGACACGAAGCTAGTTTGAGTTGGACCAATAAGGTGTGACAGCAAAGGTTTCAATCTGTTGGCCAGTGACACGACTTAAAAGTGATTTCTAACTCCCAAGTATAAGAGTGTCTTGTTGTATTATAGCTCGGTGAGTCCAAAGTCGATCCACAGAGAAAAGATTTAATTTGTTTACTTTATTTTTTCTAAAAATAAAAATAAAACTTGAATCTATGAAACTTAATTTAAGTGAACTATGAAATTGAATTAGTTAGGGTTATGGATTCACTTTTAATAGTAAATAAAATTTAACAAATTCTTTTTGCCATTTTTATTTAGATTTATTGCCCAAAAGATTAATTATATAAATTATTATTATTTTCCCATTAATTTTATTATGGATTAAGTATTTATTGTGCCAAAATTTAATTTGTCTACAATAAATCAAAATGCCATGTCACCATGTCTTATATTAAGATATTAAGAATTTATTGTGCCAAAATCTATTTTTTTGTCTACAATAAATCAAAATTTCAAAATATAAATTATGTGTAAAATTAATTAGAAATAATTTAATTTATATAATCAAAAATAGAATTTGATTAAATCATATTTATTTTTCAAGAGTTTCACCTTACCCTAACTATTATTATTTAACTAAGCATGATTGAAATAAAAATAATTCTTGAAATTAAATTACTTATCATTAAAAGGAAATAAAATAACTAAAATTGAAAATAAAACTAATATTATTTATGAAACTAATTACACAAAATATTAAAACACACTTGCAAAGAGGATTACAAGGGGATTGAGAGAATTTAAGAAGAAGAGGAATGATTAAAAACAAAAAAATGAGGCTCTATTTATAGAGAAATAAATTCATAATCCAGTGCTTTGCGATCTATGATAAGCTTGATGCATGTGCTCCACACAATTATTAGATCAAGATCCAACGGCTGATCAAACTTCAAAAGTTAGCCTCACATGTGGCATCATATGAAATGTCCGATTTGATCAAAGAACGATTGAGATTTGGCGAGTTAATAGGTGGATTGGGTCGACCCAAATACAAAGATTCGGATACTTCAACTTGCTTCACCAACCACTGCCACATGGCACAATCTTGACCATTGAATAATGAACAGTTGAGATTTAGTCAAAATTGACAACTATCCAGTGCATCCATATATATTGTAAGCTCATTTTATCATCCAATCAATGCTTGATCAACTGAAAAAGTCAATTTTTCTTCTAAAAGCTGGATTTTAAGCCGGTCTTGACCCATCCTAAGGTTTTTAGACCTCCGGAATCCAAATTTGACCTTCATTTTCCCATCTGGAGCCTCAAATTATGTGAAATCAATATTTTACCTAATAAATACACAACAATACTCAAAATTAAATATAATTAAAACATAATTAGTAATTTTTAATATATTACATAAATACGAATATAAATTATAATATATGCAAAAAATAACATTTTTATCCTTTAATAAACATATAATTTTTAACACTAATCACACCCCCCAACCAGCTTATTGCTAGTCTCTAGCAATTAAAGCGTTATAATAAATTAAAATTTATAAAATTCACATGCAAGTTAATAATTATTCATCTAACCTCTAAATTACCAAATAAATAAACTTTCCTAAATTTCTTTAACTTTTTTTCGTTCACTCATTATCTAGGACATCACCAAATATTCTTTTGTGCTCAAGTCATTAACACAATATTTATGGGGCTTCATTAAAAGAAAACAACATTTTCGTTCTAAAATTCATTAGAAACTCTATCTTTAGGCAGCAGATTATTTATATATATTTTAAAATATTACATTTTTAACTCATGTAACGAGCTTTAGGCCAGAGACTCCCAGACCAGTTGGCCTTAGGGTAGTAGGTGTTGAAACACCTCTACGGGCTTAATTACTCGGGTTTTTATAAATAAGTAAATAATATATCTATAACCAAGGTAGAGAGCTTTAGGCCAGTGACTCACAGACCAGTTGGCCTTAGGGCACTAAGTATTGAAACATCCCTACGGACTTAATTACTCATGTTTTAGATATAGCAAAAGTAGATATAGCAAAAGTAGATATTAACATTTTTTTTTCTTTTTCTCTTTTTTTTTTCTTTTTTTCTCTTTTTTTCTCTTTTTTTTTCTTTTTTTTCTCTTTTTTTTTTTTTGCAAATATACATTTTTTACTACCTTAAATATCATTTCTAATAAATTAAAAGAACTAAATGTTGCAAAACTTTAACTTATAACCCACTAGTATGTGTTACAGTGTGTGTGTGTAGAATGATTTAATAATACATGTTAAATGAGTAAACAAAATGACTTAATAACCAATTGGAGAGTTCAAAAATTTGAGTAATTCAAAGAAAAAGGGAATAAAAACAACTTACTATGAATTTAAAAATCAAAATATAATACAACAGAACTATTAGGATGTGTATCAAAAGTCGTAACTCTTTACACAACCATCCCAGACACAAAAAATAAAAATTGTTGTTTTTTTTTTAGAAAAATCGATAAACACATCTATTTATAATGTACATTACTATCCCCTCCCCCTAACCTAATTCAAACATTATTCATAATTTAAAGATATACATGCAAAAAGGTGGAAAAGATAAAGAAAACATAAATAATAAAGAAGAGATAAAAAAAAAACATACCTGAATTGACTGTCGAAGCTTGAAAAAGATGACAAAAAAAAATAACAACTCTAGGAAGAAGAAAATGTGTTTCTAGAAGTATTACACTCTATATTCTGCCATCTTCGACTCAAATTTATTTAAAGTTAGTTTTTACAACATCACCAGGACAGAACATTCCACAATTATCAACTATTCCCTCCCCTCAACTAGAATGAGATATTTTCCCTAATGTCTTAAAGGAAAAAAGTAGAGTTTAGAAGACATTATTTATCTGCTTCAAGAAAATAATCACAAACGAAGAGTTAAATCTAATTTGCACTTCTTATGAGGGCTATGGTCACCATCATTAGTAAACCATTTCAATGTCAAAGTCTTGGGCTCTGGTTCTGGTTTATAAGCTTGTAAAAGATCAAGTAACTCATTAGCAGTAGAAGCACAAATAAAGAGTTTTTTCGCAGAGATTGGAATAAAATGATTCTTAATTTCATGGTTAATGAATGTTAGCAAGCCATCATAAAAGTTATTAACATTTAAAAAACCGATGAGTTTTTTATGGATGTTCAAACGGGCCTAAGATGCAAATGTAATCAATGCCTCTAAAGTTGCAAGATCTCCTGGCAAGAAAATAAAAGCGTCAGCATGATTTAACATTTCAGTTATTCTCTTCTGCATACCTGAGACACCTATTTCTTCTCCAATTGGTGGGCTAGGTATGCATACTAAAGGTTTTAAAGCTTGTGGAATAATGCCTAGCACTTGATTTTTTCTAGTAAAAACAGCTTCTGAGACAAGCTTTAATAACCCTCGGTTACCTTCTCCATATAGAAGGAGTAGTTTTCTTCCAAGTATGACATGACCAAGATCTACAGCTGCCTCAACAAACTCCTTGTATTTTCCATAAGGAAATCTAGAAAGCACACAAATATTTTTGAATTGTTTACTCGAAGATGATGCCATTGGAAAAATTTTCGAAAACAAGTTGTAAATATTTGAAAAAGAAGCTCATATTTAAAAATCTTGGTGACAGACATACTGATACACAATTGTAAATTGGTTGGTGTATTTGTCAAATGATGCATAAAGCTTGTGGCTCAATAATTTAAAAGCAAACAACAAAAAGAAAAAGCAAACAGTGACTAAAAACGAATAGTAAAAAGAAAACATATAATAATTAGATACAAAATTATTGAGTACTAGAAAGTGTGTATTTATAATGGAGAAAATAATCATTTTATGCTTCAAATCTCACTAACTTCTTACTTTTATATCTTTAAGCCCCTTGTGATTTAATTATATATGTTTTATTTTAATTAATTATTTTATGTATTTTAGGAGACATTATAGTCATTTCACCATGACCGAGAGATAAGATAGAAAAACGGACAGCAATTTTAAACTCAGGACAGTCGAAAACCTTAGAAGGAGCCTAAAAAGATAAATGGTACTGTTCACACATACGGCACTATTCATATATACGTTACTGTACACAGTACTATTCATGATACTATTCACGTGGCACTGTACGATGACGTGGCGGCATTTGATTGGACGAATGATGTGGCATTGACTAATGATGTAGTGTTGACTGATGACGTGTCACAATCCTATTGGACTAAAATGCTTATGTGGTGTTGACCAGCGATGTGGCAACATGTTAGTGGACCGAAAAAATGTGCGTATGGTACATGCATATACACGGAATAACAGCCCTGATGATGTGTTCCATCCAATAAGAATGTACCACGTGGCATAATCCTGAGCGTCCAAATTGTTTTGATCCGATGGCCATGATCTACTCATTGTATCAATAAAAGGGAGGTTCCCCCCTTAATTTGACACCCCTGAATCCATTTTTGAGCTCAATTTTCTATAATTCCATCTCCATCTTGTATTTTCTATGTATTTTAATAAAATTCTCATTTTACCCCTAGTTCAATTATGAGTAACTAATTTCCTTTCAAGCTTGGGTTGGAGGTGAAGTCTCAACATACTCTATAAGCTTAATTTGGTAAATTTACTTTTCCTTCTCCTTTAATTTATGTGAATGTTTTGACTTTTCATAGGCACATAGTAATAATCTTGTTTGGATATTGGCTGGTATTACTATTTGGCACGGGAAGCACTTAGCACCATATCTATTAGAGTGAGGTTCATGAGGAGTGGAAAATCCCCCTTCATGATTTAATTGGTACTAATAATGAATGTTGAGCCGACGGTGCATGTTGAGTACAGATCCGGAGATCAAAGCATTTCATTTTAATAGTTTATTCCTGTCACTTTAATTTAAATTAATAGATAGCCTACATCATTGTCATTATAAATCCAACTACCAACTCAGAAAATTCATTCTACAAGCAATTAAAATCCACCTCCTCATGGGATCGACACTCGTCACCGTTGATCTATTCTACAATATATTCGTGCGCTTGCGAGTTCAATAAAATTTGCACAATAAAAATCACACCATTAACTACAATAATGCAAATGATAAAAGACCAAAATAAAAGGATATGTACTGGTAATTGTGATTGCGGCTCACATCTTCCTCTGGTTTTATGTCCAGTAACGGCTTGAACGCCCTCTATGGGTCGAAGATAGGCTTCCCATCCAGTTTTCTTATAAACTGGCAAACAAGGTCTTTTTAAGTCAGATTCCCAAGACTAAACTGTTCACTTTCTTTTTGGAATAGTCCCCATAAGTTAAGAATCTCACGTTGCACATATTCACTTGCATGCGTCTCAAGAGATCGTAAGATATCATCCAACGATTCTTTACTGAGGCCATTTTTAACGAATTTAATTTTATCTTCTCGAGTATCAGAAACTATTCCTAAAGATTTACAAATTTCTTGCTTGCAACTAAGTCTTACACAGTTATGACAGTCAGAGCCAAGTCTTTTAGCTCCTCTTTTTTTAGCATTTTACCAAAACCAGGCATGTAAGAAATAAATGAATCAGAAAGCTCACCTGCCAATCGGACCTTTGCTTCAATTAACCAATGGATATCAACAGGAATTCCATTGATCATTAGCAAACATAATCGTTCACAACGAGCTTTATAAATTTTTTTGAGAACATTTTGAGGGAAAGAAGGAAAGTGCTTATGCAATTTATGTTGTATTTCTTCCATGTTTGATTTTGGGGTTTCAGTTATTGTGGGAAAAACTGAAAATACCTACTTAAAAAGCCACGGAGTATCGTTATCCGCCAATTATACGGGAAAATAAATCAAAACACAGTAAAACAAAGAAAATCAAATCTGTAAAATCGAATCAAATGTGAAAGCGAACAAATAAGAAAACACACAATCAAAAGAAAAATGAACTTACATTCGTCCTCTTATTGAGTTAACCTCAAACTATAATTGAAAGTCATATATCCCATCCTCTATTCCTCTAAGTTGGTTTTCCAGATCCTCAACATAAGACACAAATGTTGGTGGTCGTTGATCCCAAATCAGATGTGATTTACAACTTTGTATCATACGTCTCAAGTGAAATTTCACTCGTAAAAGTTCTCCGAGACGTTTGATAAGAAATTTTCTCATGGAGGTTGTCATGATGTACAATGAAAAAAAAATACAATAATTAAACACACTGAAGCATAATAACGCGTAAATAAAAGTCAAACAATTCAATCAATAAAGTAAAAGTGAAAAGTTAAATTATTTATAAAGAAAAAACTTTATCAAAATTTGGTGGGTCACTCAAATTTATTTCGGTGCTGTCTTTACATGTTGGTATTTCAGATAAAGTTTTAATCTTTGTTCATTAACTTTAAATGTGACACTATTATTTAGATTCTCAATTTCTACGACCCCATATGGATATACATTTTTTACAACAAATGGGCCACTCCACTTTGACTTTAACTTTTCTGGAAGCAAATGAAGACGAGAATTATAAAGCAACACTTTTTGACCAATTTCAAATGTTTTTCAAAAAATTCTTTTATCATGAAAAACTTTTGTTCTTGCCTTAATAATTCTTGAATTTTCATATGCATCGTTCCTCAATTCCTCAAGAGTTCATTCAATTGCAATTTCCGTACATTACCAGCATTATCCAAATTTGAATTAAAAGCTTTAATAGCCCAAAATGATTTATGCTCAAGTTCAACAGGTAAATTACAAGGTTTACCATAAACTAACCGATAGGGTGACATTCCTAAGGATGTCTTAAATGCAGTACGATAGGCCCAGAGTGCATCAGTCAATCAAACAGACCAATCTTTACGGGTTGGGTTAATATCTTTTCTAAAATTTATTTTATCTCCCTATTTGCTAATTCAACTTAACCATTTATTTGAAGATGATAAGGGGTAGCAATTTTATGTGTAATTCCATATTTTTTCATTAAAGACTCAAATGACTTATTATAAAAATGCTTATGTCTATCAATGATAATGGCTCGAGGAACTTCAAATCGACTTAAAAGATTTTCTCTTAAAAATTTAACCACAGTTTTGCTATCATTATTTCGACAAGAAATTGCTTCAATCCATTTCGAGACATAATCAACTGCAACTAATATGTACACAAATCCAAAAGATGGTGGAAATGGACCCATGAAACCAATTCCCCAATAGTCAAATATTTCAATCTCAAGTATGGGATTTAAAGGCATCATGTTTCTTTTAGTAATTGATCCTAATTTTTGACAATTTTCACAATTTTTACAAAATTCATATGTGTCTTTGAATATGGTAGGCTAATAAAATCCACATTGTAAAATTTTAGCTGTAGTTTTTCTTCAAGAAAAGTATCCTCCACATGCTTCAAAATGACAAAAGTATCCTCCACATACTTACCTCATCGTTTGGAATACAGCGCCGAAAAATTTTATTAGGGCAATATGTGAACAAGTAAGGATCATCCCAATAAAAATTTTTTACTTCAACCAAAAATTTCTTCTTCTCATTGTAAAGGCATTTTATTTATAACAAGGAAATTAAAAATGTTAGCATATCATGACATTGAAGTCACAGAAAATAAAAATTCATTAGGGAAAGAATCATTGATGGGTGTTATGTCTGTGCAAATTTTAGATGTGAGTCTTGATAAATGATCAACAACAACATTTTTAGCACCCTTTTTATCCTTAATGGTGAGATCAAATTCTTGAAGTAACAAAATCCAATGAATTAGTCTTGGTTTGGTATCCTGTTTAGTTATTAAATACTCACAACAGCATGGTCAGTAAAAATAATGGATTTAGAACTAAGCAAATACGAACGAAATTTGTTTAATGCAAATACCACAGCAAGTAATTCTTTTTTAGTTGTTAAATAATTCATTTGAGTACTATCCAAAGTCTTACTCACATAGTAAATCACAAAAGGCTTACCATCCATTCTTTGTCCTAAAACAGCACCAACGGCAAAGTCACTTGCATCACACATTAATTCAAAAGGCAAAGACTAGTCAGGGAATTGCATAATGGGTGCAGATGTTAAAAGACAAATGATTTTCTCAAAAGATTTTTTACAATCATCATTCCATTCAAATAGTGCATCTTTTAATAAGAGGTTACAAAGTAGTTTAGATATGGCACTAAAATTTTTTATAAACCTCTTATAAAATCCTGCATGTCCTAGAAATGATCTCATATCTCTAACTGTTTTTTGTGGTGGTAATTTAGATATGACTTCAATTTTTGCTTTGTTAACTTTAATTCCTTTAACAGATACAACATAACCCAAAACAATTCCAGAAGTAACCATGTAATGACATTTTTCCCAATTCAACACAAGTTCTTTTTCAACACACCTTTTGAAAACTTTTTCTAAATTATCAAGGAAATCATTAAAAGAATTCCCAAACACAATCAAATCATCCATAAAGACCTCTAAACAATGTTCAACCATATCACTGAAAATACTTAGCATGCATCTTTGAAATGTTGCAGGAGCATTACAAAGTCCAAATGGCATTCTTTTAAATGCAAATGTTCCAAAGGAACAAGTAAATGTAGTCGTTTCTTGATCTTCAAGTGCTATAAGAATTTGATAATAACCTGAATATCCATCTAAAAAATAGTAGTAAGGATGTCCAGCTATTCTTTCTAAGATTTGGTCAAGAAATGGCAAGGGAAAATGATCTTTTCTAGTGGCTTTATTTAACTTTCTATAATCAATGCACATGCGCCAACTAGATGTAATTCGTGTTGGGATTAATTCACCTTTATCATTCTTGACAACAGTGATTCCAAATTTTTTAGGCACTACTTGTGTAGGGCTTACCAACTAACTATCAGAGATAGGGTAGATAATTCCCGCATCAAGTAATTTAAGGACTTCTGTTTTTACTACTTATTTCATATGTGGGTTTAATCTTCTTTGAGGTTGTTGACATGTTTTAGCATTTTCTTCCAAATTGATTCTATGTGTGCAAATTAAAGGATTAATACCTTTAATATCATTTAAAGTCCATCCAATTGTGTTTTTATGCCTTTTAAGAATAGAAAACAACTTACCTTCTTGGTCGCTTGATAGAGTAGAAGAAATTACGACAGGATAAGCATACTTCAATCCCTTCGGCAAATGTTTCAATTCTAATTTAGGTGCTTCTTGTTGTTCAGTCTTTTCAATGATTCCAAGCTCTTCAAATTATAGTTTCTCATCATCATTCTGTAAAGTCTGAGCAAAGTCAAGCAAAAAATTTATATTAGAAGTATCATGTTGAAGTCGCTTATTTAATTCAATTGAATTAACCAAACAAACATCACTAAGCTCAGAAAAATTTCCTTTTTGAATATTTTCCTCTATACAAGATTCAAGCAATTCCTTTTGTTCATCAGTATCATCTTCATTTTCATTTTCTTCATTAGGTTGCCTACACATGTTAAAAACATTCAATTCTAAAGTCATATTCTCAAATGACAAATTCATTAAACCATTCCTACAATTAATCAAAGTAGTAGCAATTGCTAAAAATGGTCGACCCAAAATTACAGGAATTGGTTTATAATTATTCACAACAGGTTCAGTCTCTAAGACAATAAAATTCACAGGGTATATAAATCTATCAATTTGCACTAAAACATATTCCACTATTCCTTTTGGTACTTTAACTGATCTGAAGGCAAGCAAAAGTGTAGTTGAAGTTGATTTTATCTCACCAATATTAAGTTGAAGATAAACTGAATATTGAAGTAAATTAACACTAGCACCAAGGCCTAGTAAAGCATGCTCAATTTTGTGATTACCAATAATACAAGAAATAGTAAGACAACTAAGATCTTTATATTTAACCTTATTATTAGTAGACAAAATTGTACTTAGTTGTTCGACCATGAAAGCACTCTTTTTTATCTTCAATTTCCTCTTGGCAGTGCATAAATCTTTTAAAAATTTGGCATATGAAGGTACTTGCTTGATTGCATCTAACAAAGGAATGTTAATTTTCACTTGCTTGAAGATTTCATAAATTTCAGAAGAGTGGTTTGATTTTTTTGGTTTATTTAATGCTTGTGGAAATGGTGGTTCAGATGGAACAATGGTTATTTCTTCATTAAGTGTAAGTTTATTTAGTCCCTCCTTACCCTTTGAATTTTCATTTTCACAAGGTTCAGGAATAGGTTTATCAACAACCTTATCACTACGAAGAGTTATAACTAACTTGACTTGGTCCATGGGTGGATTTTGTTGAATCTTAGGATTTGGTTGTGGTTGAGTTGGAAATTTTCCTTTCTCTTGAATTGTGAGTGCATAAGCAATTTTAGCAAGAATATCTTTCAAATCAGAAAAGGTTTGTGCATTTTGATTGTTAATAGCATCTTACTTCCTAATGAATGAATGCATTGTATCTTCTAAATTTTTCCATGGTGGTGGAACATATGGTGTATAAGGTTGAGCATTTTGAAAATTTTGTAGAGGTGGTGCTTGTGAAGATTGTGCATTATTATTATTCCTCCAACTAAAAATTTGGATAATTTCTCCAACCAGGATTATAAGTCTGTGAATATGGATTTGGCTTATTAAAAGTTTTAATGGCATTTGCTTGATCATACAAACATTCTTTAAGGCAGAGTGGGACAATCTTAAGTGAAATGATCATTAGAATTGTTTTACATGCAATTTCTTCAACAAATTTCACTTGATCATTTTTTTTATTTTCTAAAGCTTCAACCTTTCTAACTAGGGATGCAAATTTTGCTTGTAAATCATGATTTACCCTAAGATTATGGATTTCTTCACTGGATGGAGATGGTTGTGGTTTATTTGTCAATTCAAAAGTTCCAACGAAATCCCAATGTTGTGCATTTTCAGCTAATTGGTCAAGATAATCTAATGCATCTTCAGGATTTTTATCTCTAAATTCACCATTAAACATCATTTCTACAACTTGTCTACTTTTGGGTGTCAAACCCCTGTAGAAATAAGTGACCAATCGCCAAGTTTCAAAACCATGGTGTGGACATATGTTAAGCAATTCTTTAAATCTATCCCAACATTGGTATAATGTTTCTCCATTTTTTTGAGTGAACGAAGTGATTTGCCTTTTAAAAGAATTGGTTCTATGAGGTGAAATTTTTTTTTTCAAAAACTGTTCTTGCATGTTATTCCAAGTTCTTATTGATCCATATCTAAGGTTTTGTAGCCAGGTTTTAGCTTTATCTTTTAATGAAAAAGGAAAAAGCTTTAATCTAATTATGTTCGTGCTACAATTTTGGTATGTGTATAAAACTTCCTCAAAATCTCTTAGATGCAAGTATGGATTCTCATATTCTAAACCATGAAATGTTGGTAAAAGTTGGATGATACTTGGTTTGAAATTGAATCGTACTACTTCTGGAGGAAATACTATACACGAGGGGGCTCCAGTTCTGGTCGGATTCATGTAGTCTCTCAAGGTTTTTAGTTGATTCTGATCATGTGCATTATGTTGAAAATGATTGTCTCCCTGATCAATTTGAGGATTAAGTTGGTTCAAAAGGTTTTCGTCTTGAATCCCAGCCATGATTAGTGACGATGATTGAGATCTACGAATTAATCTATCACTCGAAGTTCAAGACCAACGTCTCATGCAATGACGATGATGATTGTGTGTGTGAAATTATAGTGTAAAAATAATACACAAAAACAAATACATAAATAAATGAAAATTACACAAAATAAAAGCAAACTGAAAATTAAATAAACAAGATAAATATACAAGAAAAAGATACGAAATAAATAAAATAAAAATTAATTAACTGAAATTAAATAGGCGGTTGAACTTGCCTTATAAATAAATAAAGAAGAAAAATAAATGTGAAAATTAAATTGTAAAAATTAAATTGCGAAAATTAAAAGAAGAAAGAAGGAAAAAAATTAAATTACGAAAATTAAAAGAAGAAAAAAGGAATACTTACCTCAAGGTGTAGACTCTTTTTTTCTTTTTTTTTTTTATTTTAAAAATTACCAACCAATTAAATGATTAATTCAAATTATTAGGCTTTTACTTGTAATTTTTAAAGTCAATATTCAGTTTATTGAGTCTAAATAGAGTCCAAATAAAGTCCAAATAGAGTTCAAATAGAGTCCAAATAGAGTTCAAATAGAGTCCAAATAAGGTTTAAATAAGTCCAAGGATAGTCCAAAGAAGTTCAAGTTATAAGTTCAAATTTAATTATTATGGAAAATTTCGGTAAGGTATTTAATCATAAATTTTTTATAATTTTGTGATCAAACTGTAATTATAAAAAGAAAGAGCTGGAGACAAAAAATTTTGGGGTGAAAGTGAAATTCTGAAGAACACGTTTTGCATCTGCACGATCTATCTTCATCCACTTACATAGAATATTAATTAATAGGCCATGACGACGAACACAATAAACCAAATTAATTTCTAACAGCTGCGATTATTTGTCCTCATCAATATAGCACTGGCATAATCAATGTTCCTGTGTTCATCATTGATGATCAACCAGAAGAAAATATTAATTAATAGGACTGAAATCAGTGCATGTATTTTTGCTGCATGGATGTGCTACGTTATATATATATATATATAAAGGAGTTGCTGTCTTGCTAACAAGAAAACTCTAAGAAAAGAATCACATAATTCCTAAACTTTTTGTAAAAGACACCTTACCAACAAATTATTAATGCCAAGAAGTAAAAATTGAATATATACTATTGAAGGTATAGTCTGTCGGCAATCATTAATAAAAGACAAACTTCAATATATAATAGAGTCTTTTCTTTCAAAAAATTGATTTTATTTGGAAATTGTGGAAAGAACTGCAAAAACGTGGTTGCCTTCTAAAACATCAGTTTTTTGGTGGCTCACATCCATTCTACATACCTTATTAATTGAGGTCTTGACTTTCGAACTTTTGTATGGTAAAGATTCATCAAAACCTAATAAAATTCAAGTTTCTAAAACCTTTTCTTTTTCTGCCTTATTTTGTTGATTTCATAAAAATTAATTCTACTAACTTTTTCTGGATTAGTTAGTGGCTAAAATCATCAAGAATTATATTTTACATAATTTTTCTGTGATCATTAAACTTTGCAATTGAAACTGTCCAACCATTAGGTTTAATTGTGCGCCGGGCTGTGTTTTGAAGAATGCAAATCCTTCTTATCCAAAATAAATAAATAAATATAGTGCTTGCATCAGTCATTCAACAGTGCGAAAATGCAAATTAAAAAATTGTGCATTCACCTTTTTTTTTTTTTTAAAGAAGGGGGTGGGCAAATCCAAATCAATTTTTATTCCACTCCCTACCCCTAAGACTCGAACCTGAGTCCACACAAGTGAGGGGCGATAGATTACACTACCAACCAACTCGGCTACGCCCTTGGAGGCGTGCATTCACCTTTTATATTCATACATTTTAAGCATATATTATTGATTATTGTAATTATTAGTAGCTGATTGAGCTTGTATCATTTTGTGACTCTGTTTCCATCCTTAAAATCTTCGGTGCATGGATTCATTTTGCAGCCTGAAATCATACAAGGTCTTTTATATATATATATATTTTAAATTTTTACTTTGATAGTATTCCTTGAGGAATTGTAGGAATTGTAGTCAGCAGAGAAAAAGTTGTAACTAAGGACATGCTCCTGAAAAAAGAGAGAAAGTTTCAAATGCCAGGAAGGATATAAACCAAGAGTACCTCCGCCAAAATGCAGTGCCGATGTCACTCCTTAATTATGCCAATTCGCACTTTTAAGATGGCTACACTAATGGTGAAAGATTTTGTTGCTTCTCTGCTCATTAATCCTGTGCCGACAGAGCATATGGAATCAAGCTTAATGTTTTTCAACTTCTTCCCTGCTTAATAACCCTGATGCCATTATGAGCTTGGATTTGGGTTTTTGTTTCTAAAAATCGAAAGGTTGTGATCCCACATTGTAATCACACCATACTTAAATAGCTAAGTTATAATAAAGAATAGAGTTATTGATTCTACGTAATCTATCTATTAATTTGTAGTCTTTAATTCAAATAAATAAAACGTAATTCCTATGGCAATATTTGGAGAAATTAACATAACTATTGAAACTGTTGGGCTTCTTTCAACAAATTTGTATGATGTATGTCACAGACAAAATAGTTGAAATATTATGGCGCATGCAATAGCAATAGCATGCATTTGTTGGGTAATTTGATCCTTTTCCATAGAAAGGGTAGAATGGACAAATTAACTTTATCTACACAGAAAAAATTTAAGAGCCAAAAATAAAATCAGGATTAAAAGGAAGAAAATTTTATGATGTTGTGATTGAAATTATGATATCAATACTATGATAATTATAAATTTTATAAATTACATATAAAACTAATCAATGAATTACACATAAAACTTAAAATTGTATCATAGCTGCATGTATTTTTTTTTTAACAACTAAAAGGTACAACTCATGGTATAAAGCCCAACATACAATACATATTATAACTGCATGCATTTAAATTTGCAAAAGGCTTCAATTGTAATATATGTAGATTTTAACAAATTTCAATAAATAAACAACTATTAACCCCTCCCCCCCCAAAAAAAAAAGCAGAACTAAATTTAAGTTCCCTAATTAAAACTTTTACTACTAGAGTATAAACATAATTTTTATAATTTTAGAATGACTCTGGTCTTAGGCAATAAAAATGGTTCTATGATAAAAGCTCTGGTAAAAAAAGTGACAACCATTCTTATAATTTAAACAAAATAACTGTATTTACAAGATTTGTTCAAGTGCATGCGTCAATCCACCCCTAAAATTTTATAAATGATCGTACAAACTTTTATTTTAACTACTGCATACACCCTTTGATAATAGATGAAAGGAAATGACTTTATCAAAATTATTGAAAATTGTAAATTACGTTATTTATTTTATTTTAATACTCTATTTGTATTTATTAAAACTTTTAAATTAATTAGTATAATCAAAAGATATAATAATAAAAAAATCTGTTAATAATTCATAAAATTTAAGGATATACGTTTGAGTAAATATTATTCTCTCTATGTGATATTCTGTTAATGTTATGTTTGTTTTGAAGAAAGAAAAAGAAAAAAAAAATAGAAAACAAAGAGAGGAAAGGAGGAAAGGAGGAAAAAAACAATAAGAGAATAATAGATAAATTTTATTTTAAATTAAACAATAAAATTAAATTAAATCTTTTTCCTGTCATTTTCTTTCCCTTCCTCTCCTATTCACTTCTCTCGACTGCTTTCATTCTTTCCTATCAAACGTGGACGGTGTAATCGATCCTTCTAGTCCAAAAGGAACAAAAAAACGTGGGCAACGAAAGCCAATAATTGGCAATAATTGCAGCCTATCGCGCGAGGAATGATGATGTCTTGTCAGTCCATTGGCAGTTGGATCTAGCCAACTAGGTAGTCAATAATTGTCACTACTCTATTTCTTACAGTTTATCTGTTATTAATTTTATTTTTACACCCCTTTTTTAAACAAAAAAAAGTATTAATTTTTTAAACTCTAACCCGTTGATCGTAGGATACAAGCGTAGTTAGTATAGGATAGGTGGGGTAGGGCCTAGGTTGCTTTTGGAAAATTGAAAGCATGATTTTAGAATAGACCGTATTTTCTTTGAAATTATGGAAACGTTTAAGTTGATTTCTAAAAGTTTCAACCTTATAGACCTTATAATTATTAATATATCCACTAAAAGCCCAATTCCTTATAATTGAATGAGTAATTTTGATTTTACAAAATGCATTATCCTCCCCTAATAAATAATTAATAACTCACAAACATTAAATAAATTAAAAGAATGACCATTAAGGTCGATAAGGTAAAGTTAATTTGAATATTTAAACTATTTTGCTTATGACCGATATATATGATGCAAAATTTCTTAGAAAAGCACAATAATTTCAATAGTACATTTTATTAGATATTGCTATGAGAATTGTGTTTCTTTAGTTTATTTAAAGATGAATTTTATAAAGTAGTATAAATTATTGAATTTTTAATTTAGTATTATTGGATCATTAATTCAACGTTAGGTTTATATGTGAATAATTATATTTTGTAGACTGTCATATAAAGGCAAACCCAATTAAAAGTTATCTATTAAGATTTTTTGTAATATGGACTTTAATGTATTTAATAGGGTGTGAGCTTTTAATGTATACAGACTTAAGAATAATTTCTATTTCTATGATAGGCTGAAATATGAATACCGAAGAACAACAGGAAAAGTTGTCTATATAAATGGTTATGGTTATAAGGTCATACGTATCTTTCTATTCTTTCTAACATCCTATCATCAGAGAGAAAGTACAGAGAAATTTTAAAGGATTTTCCATGAAAACCTGTTGATTTAGAAGGTCAACCACACAACTCGAGAGAATATTTAAGTATTATGAATTCAAGTATGCTTCTGCATAATTTGTTATTGATTCTTGGTGATAGAACATAAGTGTTATTGGTTTATAGGTGATCATTTTCACTAAAGGGATTTTTTGTTCTAACAAGTTGTATCAAAGCCTTTTCATATCAAATCATTGAGCATCAATTTTATTTTTGATTGTTGATTAAATTTTTGGGTTTTCTCAAATCTAGTATCATTGAATTTAAGAAACATTGTGATCTTTTAAGGATTAAAAAGAAAAAAATTCCGTTAATTAAAAAAAAGTCAATTCTTATGATTTTGAAGACAACAGTAGTTGGCATTCAAGAGAGGCGCCACTGATCGCAACAGATCTAGCTAAAAGAACCTTTAAAAAAAAGGGAGACAATTGCGCCAATAGGAAGCTGCTGCCTAAGCCATGAAAGAAGGACGGCCATGGTCACCGTATGAAGAAAAAAAAATTTAGGGGTTTTAAATTTTCTATTTAAGGTTGGTTCAGGTTTGGTTCGAGTCAACCAAATCAGTCCAACTCTGAACGGATCAATGATTGATCGATCAACAATCAACATTGACTTTAATCGTTGACCACACCAAACTTGATCTTTATAGATTGATCTAAAGGACAAGAAATTAAGCAAAATTTAGATATTGTTACTTGATTTCCTTTCTTCAGCCATGTGAACTTGTACTGAGTTTGGTAAGGCTCTGTCTTTAAGTTTATATTCGTTACAACTTCTTATAAAATAACATTCTCACAACTACTCTAGTCTTTAACCATACAACATACTTTTCCCCTAATTAGGCAAGTAGTCTGAAAACTATTTTGTCGTAACCATTTGTCTTTCTTTTATTCTTTAGGAGTGAAGAATGCACAATTTACTATCAACATTGGTCTGCTATCATCCTGTTCTTCAACGGATCATGCACTACCATCACTATCAAAAGTTAGCTTTTCAGCAAACTCTTTAGTTTCCCCCTCCTGGTAATCTTCACTTTCCTAAGTGCCTATGAATAAGCTATTGTTGTACCTTCCTCTCTTTTTACAGTTTGTCACTTAGAGCCACTTTCGCTGTAATTGAAGCAATGTGATCCCAATCCTGAGGATTGGGTTTTGTTGCTTTGATCATTCTCACTAAATTTACTAGTTTTATTTGAAGGATTTAGAGGAGTAAAATTACAAAATTGAGAAGTGAGGTTTAAATTATCATAACAACACTTCAAGAATCCCAAAAAGTTTAAGTCACTAGTACAACGACTAAAGTGCTTCTCCAATTGTGAAGCTTGTTGGTGTGCTTCTAAGACAAAGTATGGATTAAGTAAATTCAATTGATCTTGAAACTGTGATCTTAAACCCCAATATAGTAAGAAACTTGTTTTTCTTCTATCTCTGTCAAGTCATTGGACACTACCAACTAATAGAATTTTATGCTGTAATCATCTATTGATTGGTTACCTTGCCTCAAATTTTATAGCTATTGGTATAGCAATTTGTCGTAATTGTGAGGTAATAATGCTCCAAGCAAGTGTTTTTTCAACTTTTCCCAAGAGTCAATCTTTTTTTTACCTTGCATCATCATTATGAGTTTTGTCTATTGCCACTAAGCTGTTGCTCTTCCATAAAACCAAGTCGCAGCAAGTGAGAATAGTTTGTTATTAGTAACTTCTTTGTATTTAGAAACTTCCTCAATGGCATTAATCCAATCTAATAATTTTTCTGGCTAGCCACTTTCTTGGAATTTAGAAATGTCAATTCTTAATCCAATTTCCATCTTTTATCATCCATAGACTCAATTCTATGTCAATGCATAAAGAATTGGTTAGTGAAGTTTTCACTTGATTTGTCTTCACGTTCTGGTATACCATGACATTTGGCGAGTAACTCTGCCATTTGTGCAACTAACATATCAATCCTGGCTCCCATGCTAACCATAGCTTCATCTCTAGGAGCATCATCCTAATCATAAGTTGCAGCATGAGGGTATAATGCTCATGGACCTTTCTTGGAGGCATTTTCCCAATTTAGTTTTAAAAGAGTTGGGGCTAAATTGAAAATTAAGTAAAATTTTAATAAAATAGTAATGACGTATAAAGTTAGGTTTCCAGTGATGGTGGTCTAAAATCAGGCAAGGATGGGGGGTTCTTAAAAAGTTAGTGGTGGCCTATTTGAAAAAGTGGTATTTTGGTTGGAAATTAAAGATAAAGACAACGGTATTGTGTGGACTTTGATTTCAATGATTGGTTCATCAATCGGCGATGGTGAATGGCTAGAAAGGTTAAGCTGGTGGAGAAGAGTTGATTGATGGTGGTGGTGCTGGCCAAAGAACGGTGGAAATCGACGAACGATGCAGAGCCTTTCCCACTTGTTTTGGTTGTTTTTTGGTCACTATGGGGTGGAAAGGAGAGTTTGAGGAATGGGACATGGTCAATGATTTGTTTTGACTGTGACAGTGGTGGCTGATCATTAAAAGGCAACAAAAAGTATGCTAGCAACCATTGACGACGGTTGCTACGTCAATGGTTGCTACAATGGCCTTGCATTTTGTTGGAAACCTCTTTTCTGGTTTTCTGATTTTTTTTTTGTCTTTTTTTTAAAGCTAGATGAGTTTAGGAAGAAAAAAGAGTAGGTGTTGAGGACAATTAAGAATCAGGCTTTTGTCTCTGATACTAAACTAATGCAATAGAAGTTTAATGTTCTATTATTCTATTGATTCTAGAGAATACCACAATAAAGGAACGAACTAAATTTATGTTGATTTGAAAGAATACTGTAAACCTTGGGGTTTAAGACTCATTAATTCTACAGAATACCAAGAATTAACTAAACTCAAGAACTCACACGAAGCTTTGAAAACTGAAAATATTATTAAACTTAAATCTGCCTTTAAAAGCTATAAGAGAGGGCTATTTATATCAGCAATAATTATCCTAAACAATGAAGGAAAAGGAAAATAAAGTTCTAAAGTAGAAAGGAAAACAAAGTACTAAGCTTTAGATGATAAGAAAACTAATCTGAATATGATAATAATTCCTAATTTGCATCAATATTGATTCCTTATTCGCACGCAAGTGGTATTTGACCACAAAGTGACGCTTCCGCAGGCCAAAAATTTCAAATATAGCAAATCTGGCTTACTTAAAGCCATTTCTAAGAGGATCAAAGCTGACCATATCACCAACATTGTTTCTTCTTCTTCTTCTTCTTTTTAATTTAAGGTAAACTTCTGCTGTATTTGCAAGAATTTTATTAAATAAAGTACAGAGAAAATGACACTTAGTCGGGACATAATAAAATTTACTCCTCTTAAAAATAAAGCAAGCAAGTCAAAACACAAACCAAATAATAACGAGCACCGAGAATCTAAGGGAGAGTTATAGACTACATATAATTAGCAAAACTAATCTTCAAAGAAAACAGGATCCTTTAGCAATGCGGCTACATGATCTTTCATCAAGTGAGGATTTGTATAGGAATCATCATTTTTGTACAGCAGATCTATTAAACGAGCGAGATTAAGAACCCGTTCGAGCAAAGGCATAGGAACAATAGGTGGTCTCATGAACTCCTCATTTATATCTTTCCATGCATTCCCAACTTTCTCCCGGAACACTTTAACTGCCTCTTCCTCAGAAACTCCATGCTCCTTCATGTAGCATTCAACAGCTGAGGCAACGTGTCCTCTCTGTTGCTCAAACTGCATAACATTCGCATATATATTGGTTATTTTAAAATAGAATGATAATAGGGAGCATTAAATAATAAATGATTTAGTTCATGCTACCTTATGAGAGACAATGTCATCCATGAGTCTGCAAATTACTGAGGAAGCCTGAACGATTTTAGGGTTGCCAGATACCCATTCAAAGGCTTCTTTTGTTACAATATCTTCCATTCCCACAAATGAAGATGTTGATAACAGTAAATAGCCACATGAAAGTAGTGCAACGCACATGTATTCCTCCATTGTTGGTACATATTGTTGGTCACACCATCTAGCTTCGATGATGTAACTTCTCACCAAAGTCTTCATCTAAGAAATTATTAAAAAAAAATTAAAAAAGGATAAAGTAGGAAAGAAATATTTATTTTTCGCAACATTTGCTAAAGTGAGGGAGGAAAAATATATTTGCTACACAGCTTTCACAATAATTGAAATGAACTGACCGATTCTTTAGCAAAAGGTAGGCCGTACATCATTCCTTTGCTGGCCAAATCTTTCTCAAATTCGTTGTAAGCATCCAGGAGAGCCCTATAGCACAGCTGCATGTACTCAGGAAGCAGATCTATGGCACTGATATCCCACCTGGAAAACAAAATTATAAACCATAGCATTTCATATTAGATATTAATCAATGATTATCACAAGTTTAAAAAAGTTTAATTTTGTTAAGAAATATACAAATGTGAAAATTTGAACATATCAGACCTTTCAATTGCTGTGGCAAAAAGCTCAAGTTCTTCTATTGTACCATAAGCATCATAAATGTCATCAATAATTGAAGACATTAATATCACTTTGGCTAGAATTTTTCTAGCCAATAAAAATTTTGACTCAAAATATACTCCCAGAATCCAGAAATAGCCCTCCGCCACTCTGTCTCTTATGAAAGGTAGCTTATTTGGAACATCAAAATTTTTCCACCACCTAATATGTTAAAAAAAATTATTATTTAGAGAAATTAAGCCAAAAACATTAACATAGAAGCCCTAAAATCGTTCAAACCTTACGATATCCTTGAGTTCTTCTTGGTGTTGTTTCTGAAGTATGTTGAAATCTAACGCAGCAAAGGTTAATAGATCTTTGTTGTGTGAAGGGTCTTTCTGATAGATTGGCATGTAGTGTTTTGCCTCTAGCCTTGGTAAGCTTTTGCGAATAGGTCGATTGAGGGCACGATTGACTTGAGCCGCAAGTTGAGTGTTGGATTGGCTTGTAAATGACTCAAGGTGAGTGACAGTGAAAGCAAGTGCTTCGTTGAGTATATTTTCTCCATGTACCCTGAGATGTGCCGCTTCATACAGACTTAACATTCCCCGAATATCTCTTTTAAGGAAAGACTTGAAGTTCCCATTGTTGTCCTTGAACCTGTTAAAGACATCTGCTTCACCACCCATTAACAAATTTCATGTAACTTTTTTTTTTATAGCAATAACTAACGATATGTAAATGAGAATTTTGAATTTCTTTTCCATTTCTTTCTTCTTATGCTCAAATAAAGATAAGCAACGGCTCGTTTTTAAGTGGATAAACAAAAATTGCATGTATCGATAATTGTAGAAATATATATATAATTAGGCCTTGGAGCCATTTGAAATAATTAGAGTGGAACTCACTCTCTTTTACAGTTTTCTTTATTTCAGTTTCTATAAATACCATCCGTTACTAAAATATCCATAAATGCAAGTGAAATTAAGTGACATAACACATATATGCAGGAGCTGCAGCTTCAGTTCCCAAAAATTAGATAAAGGATGAAGATGAAAACATTTTGTAAGATCTTTTTTTTTTAATTTTTAAGAAGTACAAGGTATTGAACAAGAGGAATTAGTGAGAAAAAAGACATACCAGCAGAAATTTTATAGCCATTTTGTCTAAGTAATCGAAACTGAAGAGAGATATAATAGAGCTCATGATCATTTTCATCATCGCCAAGATCAAAGTCTTGGTTAGCCTCATGCATTTTTCCCAAGATTTCATCAATCTCACTTTCAAAATGATAAGACACTCCTAAACGCTGAATTTCATCAATCAAATCCAGTTTAGTCTGTGAACGCTTGTTGATATCAGCTCTCAGCATTGTTCTAATTTCTTCCTTCAGCTCTTGATGCTTTACGCCGGCATCACCACTTTCCTGGGGAAGAAATTAAATTTAGAGATGAAGCTATCTATAGAGGAAGAAAACTATACATAATTAACGTAAATATGAAATACTAGTATTAAGTTGCTTTAGAGTAGAGTACTACTAAAGAGTCATTTACCTTGAAGTCACTAGTATATGAAAGGAAATAATCCCCCCAAATGGTAGGATGAAAATTTGCCGAACGACGAGTAGATTCTTTCTCAGCATTTGTTCGGATAACTTTATTAGGAGAGGCTGAAACTTGGAAAGACATGTATTTAATTTCTATTGCTTTCAAAAGGCATTTAAGGTTGCTACAAATTGAGTTGTTTCTTTGCTGTAACTTCTTGTGCTTCAATGATGCCTTCATGCTCGTGCATTTTATAGACTTGATTGCATTTGTTTTTTATCTGAAATCTGAATAGGTCCGAATTTAGCAGAAGTCTAGATAAATTAAATGAAATTGTTTGAATAATATGTTTGTTACTTTTTTTTTTCACAACATCTGAATAGAAAAATTTAAGAGCTAGTGGTTTGATATAAATATCTTTTTAAGTATATTTGTTATTCAAATTTAGAAATTTAACATGTTGTCTAGCTTGATAGCATTAAAAAAAAATACTATCATTGTTTCTTAATTTAATTTTGTAACAAAAAGATATGATTATAATATTAATTTTTCATTATAAAGTCAACATTGTTATTTTTGTTTTGATTCTTCACAATAGATATAATCTAATTTATTCAATATTTTGGTTTTATAGTCACCTTGTGAATAAAAATTTAAAGTAATTAAAAAAATAACTTCAAGAATAATATAAAAATATTAGGTTTATACATACTATAATAAAGGAGACTTTTTATTTTATTTTTTCTATTCAAATAAAATTGTCTCACAATAAATTAAGAAAATAAATAATCCAAAATAAGCACAAGATTGAAAAATTAAAAGTTAAATTTCGATTATAAACTGAAAAACAAATACCACCTCATTCTTTTATAGCCACATATTGCAAGATCTCCCTCTTATTGGATTATGTTGGGTGAGGATCCATATGACATGGACCCTTGTATCTTTTAAAGAGATTAATAGACTGTCGGTAGTAAAATTGAGGATAATAATTTTCTCTTAATCTAGTCATGTATTGAGTAAATAATTCAATTATTAATCGGTAGTTAATAAATAAAATATATAAAAAAATCAAATCTTATCAATATATTATTATTAAAAAACACATGATAAATTTTTTTAAAAAATTCAGTAGAACTCAAATAAAGAGATAATCCTATTCCTAAAATCAAAGGTTTCTATCCTCATTCTCCCCTTCTTTTATAGCCAAGCAATGCAAGATCTCTCTCCCATTTCAAGATCCAGATGACATGGACCCTTACTTCTTTTAAAGGGATTAATAGACTTTTGGTAGTAAAATCAAAAGTTTTCTTTGTCCTCAGTCTCCCCTTCTTCTTCTTCTTCTTCTTCTTCTTCTCATTTTAAATTTACCCAGCTCTCCTTTTATTTCTTAATCCTCTCTCTTCTCATTTCTAAATGAATTTTCTTTTCTGACAGTTTATGAAGTCCAGTACGTGTAAATTGAAACTTGATTATATGACTACCAATTAATTTCATTTGTTATTAATCCTTCAAAAATACATATAGAATCATTATAATCTCTTATTTTGTTAACATAAGGGACCAATTAAAAAAAACAAAGGGATTCTGATACACTATAGGACAATATATACTATATATATATATTGAAATGTCTTTTTTTTTTTTTAGTTTATAAAATAAGAGATTCATATTGAAAAAATATTTTTATTTATAAATATAAATATAAATCAACTTCCAATTATTCATAATCATGTATATATCACGCTTGATATTTTAGCCTCAAGAGCCTAGCTAAGCGATTTTCAAGCACTTGAATTTGAATAATGGGGCTGATAAAGTGTTAAACAATATTTTTATTTTGGAGTTGTAAACTGATGGTTTTTGTTCGTCCATATTACCGTCAGAAACTTGAGCTAGAATTGCAGAATTCTCTCACCTTCTGAAGTTGCAAGCATGTAAACGAGCAACAAGAAATGAAATCGTACGCAGTTGGAGACTCTACTAACCACACACATTATATGTGGTGAATATCATCTTGTTGCAAAGCAACATTTGATCTCTTTCCTGTCATGAATTTCTCAACGTGCGTATTTCAATAATTTAGCAACACAACAAGTGATAACAACAGCTACACTACTATACAAATTTTATAACGACACTGACCAGTTAGAGGAGTGCTACTGACTCACTCTGGCTATCGGTTGGACAGGTGTCCACATAATTTTTTTAATTTCTTTCTCTTTTAAATCATCCAATTTGTTCAAAATATTTACGGTTATAGCACTTGTTCACTTCATCTAATTTTACCAAATTCACTGTGACTTCTCAAACACACTTTAGCTTCCACTGCTACTCCATTTCAAGAGATATTTGAGAGGTTCAAATGAATGAGTTATAGGGCCTTTTAGCCGATTTTTTTTCTTTTTTTGTTTAATTAAGAACATAGTATTAGCAGGGGCTCTTTAGAGAAACTACAAGTTTTCATGGTAAGTAAGAACTTTGCATTATTAAATAGCTATTTCATAATTAAATTTTCTCTCTTTTTATATTTTTTCTGGTACAAAAATTAATTAAACAAACATAGATAATATTTACAACCGGTAGAATATCGGTTGTTCAAATTTCCTTTTCACTGTTCAATTGGCTGATGAGATTAAAAAATGAAGGGCCTTTGATTAATGAGGTAACGGCAATGGAATTGTAACCGCATATTCAGATGGCCACGATGCTCTAAAGCAGTGTAAATTGTAACCGCATTTTCCAATTCCTTTTCAGTGATAAAACAGTTGTTACAAGTTCCTATCCAGTGAGTTTGAATCCAGAACGCAAATTATTTGCTGCTGTTTTCTATTTATAATTTTCTTTAATTTTTTAATAAAAAATAATTACCTCAAATGAAATGGAGAAATATTGGGAAATGTACACCATAAGCTATACTTTAAACACACTATTTGTTTACGCATCTTTGCAAAACATTGGAAAATTATTTTTTCTTTGAGTTCCTTTCTAAGGTCTCAATGGAGATTTCAATTGAAACACCAAAAATATATTACTACTCTTTTTTTACAAAAAGTTTTTGATAAATCTTTTGAAATCTGTTCATTTCATAAGTTTATTTATTTTGACGTTGATATTTTAAAAATAGGTGCAGACTGCTTTTTTAAATGCAACATATAAAACAAGTCACCACATGGTTTTAAAATTTCTATTATAAGTTTATTATTTTCACCAAAAAAATTATTTCTTCTTCCTGAACCATACTATAGAAATCACCAAAATAAACTATTTTATTACCATAAGATTAAGAGAATGAAAATATGATAATTAACTTCTAGGTCACATGGGGAGACTTGAACCATCCACCATAAGAATAAGAGAATGAGATGCCGACTAATTCAATCACAGAGTTGTTAATTACTCTTTATTTTGTTGTGTTATGAGTTTTATCATATTTTATTAAATTTGGCCATGGTCGGGCCATCCCGCCTGCCACGACTGGCGCCGACCCAAGCTATTTTAAAGCCCATGTTGATTTTTTTAACCCAAAAATAAAGCACTATAATTTAACCGAGGAAATTAAAAAGAGTCCTTTACATTAGATTCTTCTTCCATTGATTTGTTGGTAAAGTAAGTATATTCCTTTAATTTAAGAAGGGTATATTTCCGTAGGAATTGATTTAAGTGAGTGCCATAGAATTTCGATTGTAAATATGGCGGTAAAATACTAGAATTGTACCATATTTGAAAAGGAAAAAAAAAATCAAATATGGCACGTATGGCTCAACTTAAAGCCATTTCTAAGGGGGATCAAAGTTGACCGTATCACTCTTAAACTTCTATTGATTTTCATACATAAAACGTTTATTTATTTATGAATGTGAAAGCGTGTAGCTCTCACCAATATTCTTGTACACAAAATGTTCATGCTTAGTTCACGTTTAGTTGTTTACATCCTTTCCAACCATTTGTATTGATTTCCATGTATATTTCATCGTACAACTAATGGAAAATCCAAAAGTGTACCTCTTAATTTCTGGATGTGGATGCGAATCACAATGAGATTATGTCATTGTAAGGATAGAAGATAATCTCATGTAAAATCCTCATGGCTCTATATGCGTATGGTAAGAGAATAGCCATAATGAAAGAAAAATCCCTCATATCACATTGCAAGAGCCTATTGCCTTTCTCTCTTTCGCTTTCACTCTCTGTATTTTCTAATACATTCAACGTATTTTCTTTATCTCCCACACACTTATATTTTAGATACAATAAGTATGCTTATATAGAAGCTAATGAGAGTAATTGAAGTCAACCAAAAGACTTCATAACTCTTAGAGTTCAATTAAAATTATAAGAATTATATGGAACTCTATCTAAAAAAAGTTTAAATATTCTTTATGTTGGGTTGGTCTAGCCCATCACGAGCACCAATTCCAACAATTTGCAACTTCGTCCTTGTGATAATCAAATGAAAAGAAAAAGTTAATTGAGAAATATAAAATTAAAAAAAGAAACTCGTTAATTTTGAAGGATGAGATAATTTTTTTTTTTTGGGTTGAGATAAGAAATTGAAATAGAAATTAATGGAGATAGAGTTAGCATATGGAACAACTAGATAATGAGTATTGAGTAGTGATATATATTTGACACTTAAATTCATCTCATCCATTCACACTTTATAGTTGATCTCTTTTTTTTTTGCCCCTCCCTCTTTAGAGTTACCTTTATTAAAAATTAAAAAATAGTTACAAATAGATATTTTTTTTATTTTTTCTTTTCGCTCTCTCAAACTCTCACATCTCTCTCACTTTTTTTGAATTGATTTAAATTAAATCCCAAAGCTTCGCCTAGCGTCTAGCTTAGTTGTTTTCAAGCAGCTTATTATTTGGTTAGCCACCCAGCTTCAGATCCTAGAGGTAAGCGATAAAAAAAAAAATTAATTTAACTTTTACCCATCCTTTATTAGGAAATCCCAAATTAAAAATTTAAAAAATCATTACTATTAAATAATAAACTTAGGCACTATATCATGTGAAATTAATCAGTAGATACAAAAAATTAAACTAAGATGTAAGCGTACAACATTAATTAATATTAAATAGAAGATTGTCACTTTTCCTTGTATAATGGTCACTCTAAAATTACTTGAAACGGTTAATATTATTTTTTTTTAACTTCAGCAGACTGTTCTTTCATGCAAATACCATTTATTATAAATGCTCAAATTTATAATCAAATAAAATTAAGAGAAACTGCAGTGGTCTTCAAAGCTTATAGGGTCAGGCTCAGCCGCTTAGGCTTAGGCAACTTGCTCTTTCGTCAAATACAAATACGTGAATCGATCACCATCATTGTGCAGCAATTTGCATAAACGCATAAGATTAAGAATACTCACAAGCATAGGAAATGGTACATCAGTTGGCTTGAGAAATCCCTCATGTAATTACCTCCACGTCAGATACACTATGTTGCTTCATTAGCATTCAACAACTGAGGCAACATGTCCTCTCTTTTGCTTAAACTGTATCATGGATTCAAATTGTTTACACAATAAAAATTATTCATACCAATTCTTAAATATTTGAATCCCTTCCCCGATCTAAATTCTCCCCAATTTTTAGAAAAATTAATAGCACAAGTTATGTACGCTTTAATGTGAATAGTATCTGTGTTAGACATTTTTTTACCTCAAATAAAACTAAGGTAGCATTTAGATAATTTACATGATGGGTATATATAATAAATTACTTTGTATAAAATAGGGTATTTAGAATAGTTTGTAAGGTGCACAAAGCACCATTTGTACATAAATGATGTTTTCACCAAATTTTTGCTAGGATCTGATTTAAACCACTAAGTGGTAGTTCTTATCAGATCTAGGTTAAATCGTATTTAAATAAATAAGCTTATATTTTAAGGGAGCTTATGCTAAGTTTCGGTTTAGGTGTAATTTTTTTGTTGTTTGGGGCAAGTGGTTTAGTTGAGGTACCCTAGGTGATGAGCTAAAATAATATAAATAGTGAACTAAGGTGGTCATATAAGGAATAATGGAGAGAGCTCTTTAGAGCTCTATAGGAGTTGATATGGAGGGTAGCTTAGGTATATTCGGGGGACAGCTAAGGAAGTCTCACAAAATACCTAAGGTAATTGAGGTAGCTCAAGTAAGCTTATACGTGAAACGCAATCTGAACATCAAATTGAAAATATAGTAAAAAATATAAATATAAACAACACACGATGTTTGTGGTTCGGCATTTGGCCATGGAAGCAAGTCATCACAAATCCATTAAATAAATGAGAGTTTACATAAAATTTTATATTATCCAAAATGAATAACATGAGCTAGATAGCTATATAAAGATGCTTGCTGTTGATAAATATGAAGACAGTGAATAAAAATACGAAAAGTGATAATATGGTGGAGAAGATTATGAAGGTGGAGAATAGAAGTGGCCCACAAAAAATAGAGAAGTGGATGACAATGTAAAAGATGGAGAGAGAGAGAGAGGAGAGCCCCTCAAATATGTGTTGAATAAGACATCCATATAATGAAGATTAGTGGTAAGGAGAGTGTATAAAATTTTGGAGGTAGATGTCATCTTTAAGTTAAAAGGAAAGAGTGTTTTTAGTGCTATGTAGGTGTCATATTTAAGGAAAAGAGACAAAAATATTCCTTTCATACTATATTTATTCTTTTACGTAAATATCGTAAAGTATCTAACCTAGACCATTGACTTCCAAGCCCATCCAATGTAGTAAAATCTTCCAAAATGCTTCTTTATATTGCTCTAAGTATTTTGTACATTTTACCATTGTAATTGTCATCCGTTGTTCCATTGTTAGTCCAAAAATATCCTTTCAAATTTATCCCCAAACAAATGGAAATATTCAATCATATATGCTAGTTATGAAGCCTATTGAAATGTGATACAATATGGTTTTAGTGTTGTGAATCATTGTGGACTTAGTAAAGATCTAACAATCTTTTAAAGTTCTTTTATAGTCAACAGTTTTCTTCTTAATTTTTCATTCCAATTGCTCAAGCATACGGTTAAATTAAACATGATGCAATATATTGGACGGTAACCCACAAACGAGATTTTTTGAATGTCTAAGATGACCTTTTTTTTTCTTTTCCAAAAATATTAATAGATTAGAATTACTTTAAATTTCAAATAGAGATAAATGTCTTATCTGAATGACATGCTTATTTTCTATGAATAATTAAAAATAAGTATTAAGCTATTTTTTGAACTTCAAAATTTTGAAAATTTGAACTTTTATATTTGTGCCCTTACAAATTATAAATTTTAATAAATAATAAAAATCTCAAAGAACATAAAAAAATAATATATTATCGTAATATAAATCACGCTTAATTGAACATAACCCTTTAATATTCTAAATTATATATAGAGAGAGAGAGAGAGAGAAATGTTTCAATCTGGAATTTTTAATTACGGAAATGTCTAGGAAAATGCATAAACCATGTAGTTTAAATGCTTTAAATTTTAAGCCTCTAAAACCCCACAATTTTAAAGATTTCTTAGATTTTTCCCATATTTTAAGATCCCAGACTATAAAACTACTATATATATATATATATATATATATATATATGAATCTATTTTATTATAGTTTATGATGTTTTTATATGAAAAATATTCATAAAAATTATAAAGATAGATAATACTAATTTTTAAAAATAAAAAATAAAAATAATAATAGTCTACCACTATATTGTAACAAGTTGTAGAGGAGTCGTAAATTTATTTAGGTGAAGATGAAACTTAATTAATTAGATAGAAATAAATTAGAAAACATCTTTTAATAATGTCATTCAGATTTTTTAAATTAAGCAAAAAACTAAAAAATTAGGTTAGTAATTTAACAATAAAAAATTATCAAAAAATAAAATAAAAACGAAGTTAATAAATAAATTAATTAAAATTAAGTCAATTAAGTTATTAAATTAGAAAAATAAACAACCCTTCGATATCTAAGACTAATGTCTATCTCTAAAAAATAAATAAATAAAGAAGTACCATTCAAAAAAAGAGTGAGCCAATGGATGTAATTGTGCCTTACAATTTCACATCGGAAGTCTCTATCTCTCACATTTTTTTTTTAACTTCACATATAATTTTATATTGTAATAGGTTTGAGGTGGCCAATGGGTAGGACGGCACGAGGCATAATACGGGCAAGACACGTTTCCGTACAGCACGGCACGAGCATGTTTCGGTAGAGCACGTGGCACTGCACGCATGTGGGCTGGGCTGTGCTTAGAATTTTAGGCATGCGGGCCTTAAAAGTACGGTACGATTAGAGATTGACTAAAGCATGACACGTGAAAAAGCACGTTTTACTTTTAAAGAAAGTAAACTTAAAATTTTATGATTTTATAAATAGCTTGAAATTTAATCTTTTAATATATTTTATTAGCTCAAGTTTTTTAAATTTATTTAATACTTAGTTTCAAAAAAATTATAATTGATTTATGTTTATAATTTATTAAATAAATAATTGATATCGTGCTTTTAATAAATAAAATTTTAAATATCATAATTTTATAAATATGTATTAATATTATTATGAACTATGATATATGACTTTAAGTAATTTTAAGTTAACAATTAAGTTAACCCTTAAAAAAATTATTATTATTGTTGTTGTTAAGCATTATAAAAGAATTCTAATACCATAGGGTCAAACTTAGTAATTAAAATTATATTATCTTATTATTATTAATTTATTATTGTTGAATATGAACTTGAGTTTTGAATTTTTGATTTAATTAAATTTAAATAAAAGCACATGGATCCAAAAAGATACGTAGACTTAAAAAAAATATGCCAACAACTTGATATGTGCTCTTAAGAAAATAAAAAAAAAACTTAGTGGGCTTTTTTTCTTAGGCACGACATGGAACGACACGTGAGCCGAGCCAGACCTAAGAAAAAAAAAGTAGGCATAGCACGAAACACATAGTGGGCATAGCACGACACGAGCATGAACACAAACACGTATGAGCTTTCCTTTGCCGGCATTAGCACGTCTTGGCGTGGCGCATTGGCCACCTCTATAACAGGTGAATAACATCAGTCCACGTGTTTAGCCTGAGCTGGCAACAGCCCCTAGCATAAATTTATTATTATGTTTCTAAGGAAATAAAAGTCATTGTTTGCAAGACTCATTTAGCTCTTCGTCATATTCTCTGTTTACTCCTTTTTTTCAAATCCCTTTCCAGCTATTTTTTAGAACTCTATTCAAATAGTCCTGTTGTGCCACAACTAAGTGAGTTGAGACTCGCATAAACCGCTCCTACCATATCTATAAGTTGAGGTCGACTGAGATGGTATAACTGGCCACCAATGCTCAGTCACTTGATAAAGCAGTGGATTCTATTATGAGATTTCTAATTTTTTTAATATAAAATTAGGGCTCCCATATGATTTTTGGACTTACTAGTTTGCCATCTAGCACAACACCAACGATTGGTCCTACTATCTCAATAGGCTGAGATCAGTATATATAAGTTTTTCTCACAGTTTAAATGCCAAGTCATTTGTCTATATAAAAAGATAGGGTTTACCAACGTATTAATGAATACTTCCCATGAAATGCCAAATTATTGTACGGTAAAAAGATGTATAATGTATTATTTAAACATCCATTACTTTAATCTTTCATAAATTTATTATTATTTTTCTAAGGAAATAAAAGTCATTTTAATGGTAAATTTATAGTATAAACTCCTTTCAGTTTTCCAGAATATAAAATTCATTAGCAAGTTACATAATCGATCAATTAAATCCTCCCTAATTTCTAAATGGCTAAATCCTAATTTTATTTTTGTGCATATTTGACCAATAAGGTTGTTAATACAAAATGGTTAAGAATCTTATTCGTCTAATTGTAGATATACACTACAAGAAAAAGAGAGAAAAGAAAATAGGAATTTAGTAATATGCGTGTTATGCATGCTACAAAATATGATATTTAACAATATTAAAAAATCACGTATTGTTAAAAGTAACTAAAAGTTTATTTTCAACAACATGCTTCATGGCGTATTATAAAACATATATTCACAACAGTTTTGTGATTGTGGTACATATCATAAGCCAAATGACAACGTACAAACTAACCACATTGTTAAAAGCTTCATCTTCAGCAATGTTTTTCAGAACACTGCTAATAAGAATGTACCACAACATACTTTTGCTCGTTGTTATTTGCATTTAACAACTTATGCTGTGAAATATTATATCAGAACCCGTAAATGCACATTATTGATTACACTTATTATTATTATTATTATTATTTTGTCTACAACGATAACAAAGCAAATAATAATTTTTTTCTTTTCTTTCTATTTTTTAGCCAATCACTGTCTCTTCATTTTATGTAAAAGTTATAATTTATTAATAGGATAAGATAAAGTCTTAGTTCATTCCATTAAATATAGGTATCTACATTTAGATACTTAAAAATCAATTTGATTTTTTTAGTTATAGCCTAGTAAATGATATTTCAATTCACTCTCATGAATCGACTCATGTGAGTAAGGTTCAAATTTTAAATCTCTTGTTTATACTCAAAAGATTTTTATCAACAGAACTAGCAATTGAATTTTTATATTTTTTAATCTTATTGTTAATTTTATTGCTAATTCAACTATTAATTAACAAATTACTTATCATTTACAATAAAAATCATTAACCATATTTACAACAAATATCACTTCATGTTATAATAATGTTGTTGACTCACTATTCTATAATAATTTACACTGTAGCTTTTAATGGTAAATTTAGTTGATAAATACTATTTTACTTTTTATCTTTAGAAAGAGAGATTTTGAAATTTTCAAAAAATAAAAAAGGAGCAAAGCCCAACCCGCGTTATAAGTTTTCAAAGTACTATGAATAATAAATTAGAAATTCCTAGCTTTTATCTTATCCTCTTTCTCCTTACCTTCTTCACTGCCTTACTGCTCCCTTCATCTCGCTTTTCTAGGAGCCAACAACTTGTTTCCCGCAATAACGAAGACAACAACGAAGGAACTAAGGAGATCCCACCATCATGTCTTCAACTGAAGCCAATTTTATTGATTGCTTATGCCTTCATCATGTTTAAAAAATCGTCTCTCACAAAACAAAAAGATTAATAATAAATTTATGGCAAAAGCCTATTCAAAAGTCCTACTCTTTCTCTCTTTCTTTTTTACTGTATTAAATTTTACAATCCTGGGGTTTTAGGTTTTAGAAATTAATAACTATATTTTGTATTGTACTTACTATTTTGTCTACTGAGAATCTTGAAGACAGTTAAATAAAAAAATAATGTCAAGTAGCGCCGCTTCGGTTGAAACGATGTTGGGGGATCTCTTCAGAGGTCTATCTGTTTTTTTTTTTTTTTACCGACTCTAATTTTTTGGTTTAATTTTTTATGTTAATTAAGATGTATGTAAATTAAATGCTTATGTTTTTTCGTCTTTTTAATTTAGTTTATAATGTAATTATGTTATAATAATTATTTTGATTAATCTTGATTTTGTTTGTCCAGGAGTTTCGATTTTATTGCTAATGACATGATGGGGCTTGTTGAAGAAGAAGGTTTGGATTGGATGGAGCTGCTGCTAATATTTTATGTGATGAAGAGATCACTATTGTGATTATATCTTTGTGATAGTATTGAATTTTGTAACATAAATTGTTTTAATTGTAGTGATTGTCAAATTAATTTACTGTTTTTAATAAAATATAATTTTTTTCTTCAAATATTAGTTTGTTTGTAGCTGTAATTTTTTAATATTTATAAAAAAAGGAATATTGGAAAAAATAAATAAAAGGATTTTGGAAACAAAATAAAATAAAATAAAAAGGTAACACAATTCACAACGATCATATTACATGTTAAAAGAAATTTACATATGAAGGTTTTGAGGATGTTAAATTTGCGTTGTTTAACGCATTTTTAACTACAAGCGCATGACTTTTAACAATGTGTCTTGCATCTCGTTAAAAGTAACTTCAAGACAAAATCCCGATCCACAGTGCCGCGGATACACATTTGACAATGTGAAATACTCCTTACCATGTCCAATTTTTCTTATAAGGATTATCTCCTACTTATACCAAAGCTATTAGCCGTGATTCACGTGTATCTTAGAACAGAATGGGATCCGATAAATATAAACAAAGATATATGAAAGAAGGGATAACAAATCTAAGAACTTTTATATAAATTTATTTTGTACAAATTGATATGATATAAATACAATGATTGGATGATAATACAAAATAATACGAATAAATCATATTTGCTAAGAACTATTTCATCAAACTAATATATTTGTGCCACATCAATTTATACAAAATAAGTCTGTACAAGAGTTAAATTAGTTGAATTAAATTTGACTTCACCCACATGATTTTTTTTTATTAATTTCTATATCTATACAATCAATAAATTTATGATACATCAATTTGTATGAAATAAATTTGTATAAGAGCTTGTATCTCTATCATTTCTAGTGAACTCAAAGTTTCCTTCATAACTTCTAGAACTTTATAATAATTTCAATCCATGCCACATTTTATAGGGAACCTTAAAGTGGTAAAGTTAATTAACTATTTTGCCCTTCCTATGTTAATGGATCATATTGTTCGACAAATTTGTGCTATTATTGCGCCATAACATTTTGATTATTTTGATTATGACTATATGATACACAAAATTTCTGAAGGAAACCCAATAATTTCAATTGTACATTTAGTGAGACATACATTTTTATAGTTTAATTAAAAATTAATAAACAAATAGATGAAGTAGTACCAACAACTAACCAGATTGCTTCATACTTAATGAGTTTTCAGTGTTTTGGAAAAATTCTAATTGTCTTGACAATTTATTAAGTGTTGTAGTTTAGCACAAAGAATATAAAGTAAATTAAGCTGTCAAAATATTTGAACCTATCAAAAACTTTGAAAATGTTGTTAACTAAGCGGTGAACTTTCACCATTTACAAAATGCAAAAATCCACATATCGTGTCTAATTAAATCTATATTAGGGAAACTATTGGAATCTTGATAAAGAAACTTCAAATCTTAGCAGGCGGATCACTCCACCACGAAAAAGTATCACATTGAAGCATCCAATTAGTCAAGCTATGAGCTATACAATTATTGTCTCTTTAGGTATGAGAAAATCTAAATGGAAAAGCAATCATTATAGTTAATATTGAGTTTAATAATCATACCAAAATTATTAACAACATAAATAATAATTTTGAATTCAATAAGTGGGACTATTGACACTCCTTCAAATACCTCTTATAATTCTTTAATTATTTTACAATTTTAACTTTCTTTAAAATTATATAAGAGGATGACTTTTAATTAAACCCCTAATCAAAAGTCAAATAATTTTTTTCCCTTAAAAATTCTTTATTAGCATCACCCTCCAAATATCTCATAAAATTCTGCATAGAAGCAGATTATAGTGATTTGGAAAAGGAGAAAAAACCCAGTGCAAGTGGAACAAAAAAGTGTGGCTATCCAATTTTTATTAAAGGGACAAATCTTGGTGAATAATCAAGATTAGATGTTAATAGTGATTTTTGGATTGCGTAATCATCATTTTGCACAAAATCTCGAGGGCCACTCATTTGCAGTGTAATCATAAAAGCTAGGGGTGGGCAAATTGGATTTCAGTTTGGGTTGTTTGGATTTCAGTTTGGGTTGTTTGGATTTCGGTTTGAGTTAAAACCCAATCAGATTGGAGAATTAAACCCAATTAGGTTAGAGAATTGAACCCAATTGGGTTGAAATCTCGAACCCAAACCAAACCAAACCAAATTTCATTCAGTTCAGTACAGTTCGGGTTCATAATTCGAATTAGAATTAGTTGATAATTCGGGTTAAAATTTATGTTTGGATTATTTTAGGTTAGTTCGAGTTAGTCCAGCTCAATCCAAAAATTCGGGTTAGTTTAGGTTAGTTCGGGTTGGAATAATTTAATCCATTAAATCCTTACCAATAGCCACCTAAAATCCTAGTATCTCAAATCCAAACATCCTTAACAACAAATATCAACTACCAAGCATCCTTAACAACATTTTAACAAGTTTTTTTAAAGTTAACAAAACATAAAACATGTAGTTAAGCACAATAAAGCTACTGAAATTACAAACCTAAAAATCAAAATGGCAATCATGATTAATAATTTCATCTCCATCAACACATCTCCACATGACAAACAACAATAATAATCCACTCTACCACCATCAAGGTGTCAACACCCAAGACAACACCTCCAAATTAGCAATAATTAGCCACCACAAATCAAATCAAGCAACAACGAATAGAAAATGAAGCAAATCAGTCAATTCTATGAAAAGATAAAAAATCAATTGACATTTAGTAGAATCACTCAATATGCCTTGATAATGTCTACTGTCAATACTACTAGCACTATGACAATGCCTTCGTTGTGTAATTGATTATTATGCTTGATCTAAATCAATATACATAGTTACATACCTATTGTTGCAACAAAAAATCTTCATATTAGAACACTTGGATGGTCAGCTTGTGTTGATTTACGAAGCTTTACATAAAATAAAAAAACTTAAAGTAAATAACTCTTCAAGTAAATAAGTCTTAAAAATAAATAAGTAATTATTAATATTTATACCTTCTGTAAAAGCATCTATGAACTTGTTTTCCTCAACCAATGCTTGAAGGTTTGTTGTTAAGTCCACAAAAAGTGAAGACCACAACCAATTTTGCATCAGTATCAATGCTTCCACCATATCAAGAGTCATGAAACTCCTATATTCATCTAAAATACGACCTCTCATGCTAAAGGTGGACTCAGATACAACAATAGATACTAGAATGACAAGCACATCTCTTGTTATTTGCAACAAAATTGGGTATTTCAAACTATTAACCTTCCATCATAGAAAAATATCAAATGGCGAACCCAATGTATTAAGTGCTTGATATTCAATCAATTCTATCAAGTAAAGATCTAACTCATTTGATAATTCTCTGTGATCTCTAGTGACAACAACCATCTCGATGTATTTGGAGAAAATGGTCCTCAAATGCCTCATCTTTGTCATCCATAAAAGTTAGCCCACTATTAGCACTAAAACCAACACTTGCACTTGCGCTAGCACTTGGTTTTAAGTGTTGAGCACTGTATGCTTCAAAAATCTTGTTTAACACATCTTTCACGATGTTTTCCATCTTAGTGCATTTTGTTCTATGCTTGCCATATAAAGTCTTAAAGCAAAGTGTTACAAAATTCATTTTTCCCCCTAGATCTAATACAGAAGCAGCAATCAACAATTTTTTTATCTTCGAGGCCCCTCCCAATGCTCCTCAAATTTCTCCTTCATGCTACTTGTCATTATATTAACTTGCAGATCAAGGCTATCCATCATTGTATTCAAGGTTTTTTCAACTTTGCATATCTCGTTATAGCAAACATTGGATGTCACCTTTAGAGAAGAAGAAAATGTTAGTGTGACATCATAAAAAATCCTTAGAAACTTGACCATTCGGGGATCATTATCCTAATTATAACTTCTTGGTGGTCTTACCAGTTTTCTTCCCACCTTTTTCTTCATGAAAATAAGCATCATAAAGCTTATCCTCATTTGCCATTTGATCAAATGTTAATCTAAACTTCAATGCTGTTGTCAATATGATATATGGGGAATTCCACTTAGTTGGACAATCTAAAACCACACTTCCTCTAGACGATTGACCATTCTATCCCAAAATCTTTTCTTGCTCCACACGAATTTAAAATGCTTTCAATCTAGTAGTCGATGATTTCACATACTTTATAGCATTAAGGATACTAACAATACTATTGTCTAGCTTTTTCAACCCCTCATTAACAATAAGATTCATAATATACAAACAAAAACATACATGCTTATAGTCACCATTCAATACCAACGCATCATTTCTCCAAGTCTTCAATTTATGCTTCAAATAGTTAATGGCAACCTCATTTGCACTTGCATTGTCCGCGATAATTGTGAGCACCATCTCAATACCCCAATCAAGCAAACATTTCTTAAATTGCTTACCAATCGTCTCCCTTTTATGATGATGAACTGTGTTAAAACTAATGACCCTTCTGCATAATTGCCAATCTTGGTCAATAAAACGAGTCAATTTTAATTGGCAGTTGTGATAGAAGTCCAAATATCAGTAGTGAGAGACAATTTTTGCTTCTTATTACGTAATAAATTCTTCAAAAAAGCCTTTTCAACTAAAAGAATGTTAAGGATATCTTTAGTAATGGTTCTACTAGATGGGACAATAAACCGACAAAATGCACCAATACAAAAATGTTTGAATCTAGAATTCTCCACATGCAAAAATGGTAACTCATTCAGAATAATCATTTTAGTAGTTGCCTTTTTAATAGCCTCCTGATTAAATCCCCTAACCACAACTTGACCAACCTCTTCATTCCTAGCGCCAGTAGATTCTTAAGTTAAAGCTGCTTGACTTTGTAGATAACTTTCATGTTCAAAACACCTTTTTAAGTGGTTTAACAAACTGCTAGTCCCATCAATAGTTTTACATGAATATTTTTGGCAATAATAGTTGCACTTGCATCGATTGTAATCTTCTAGCAATCTACTAAAAGTTTTCCACACCTTTGATCTTGGAACCATCACTTTTCTTGGCTTAGGTGGTTTTGATATCATCCTCGATGACCTCTCCTCTTCGATTCGGATTGGGCTTCACTAGCCGTTACTGACATATCACTAACTTCCACTAACTTCATTAGATTCAGTGGATTGGATGTTTTCACAAACTTTTAAACTATCTGCTTCAGACATATGAAATTATAAATTCAATTAAGTTATTTGACAAAAAATAAAAAAATTTAAACTCACATAAAAAAAATAATTTTTAGTTAAACTCACTACTACTACTGCTGCTGCTACTGCTGCTGCTACTACCCTAAACGTGTTCAGGGTGTGCTGAGAGCGAGCGTGGTGCTGAGGTGAACAACAAAGTGGTAGTGTGGGAGTGAGTTAGTAGCAAGGTGAACGGCTGTAGCTGTGAGCATGTTGAGGGCGTGATAACGGCAGGTGTGCTAGCGTGGTGTTGAGGTGAATGACTGCCGTCATCGTGGGTATTAAGGTTTTAGAAATTTTCTGCCAATGCTAAGGGTGTAAGGAGATTGGAAAGGGCAAATGTGAGAGTGAGATTAAGATTTTTTTCTTTCATATTTTAAAAGCTTAACCCAATTAGGTTTAAATTTCAATTTGGGTTCAATCTGAACCAAAATTTAAATTGATCGAGTTGGCATTTTTAACCCATTCAGGTTTCACAAGGTAACCTGAACTGAACACCCACTGCTAATAAAATCCATTCTCCTAGTTTTTGTTCTCATGAGTGTACATGTCTTGTCATGAATCAACCCAAGTAATTTGAAAAGCACATCTTAATGTGACTAACTAAATATACAATGACGAAGCTCCATATATCTCATTAGTAGTTCATTTTATAATTTTTTTGTAAATTTATTATTTAAATACCAGTCAAATAAGGTCATTCATCATTTATATTTTGATTAAGAGAGGAAATGAATTATACTGAAATTAAAATCCAAAATTTTAGAAAGGAAAATTATCTACCGACCACTTTTTTTTCAGACTTTTTCAAAAATACACAATTCTTTCATTTTTTAACTGAATTCCACTTGAAGTTACTTTTTTCGCACTTTTCACTTTCGTCTGTTGACCGTTAAGATTCCGTTAGTTTTCTTAACAAAATGATAATTTTGCCCCCCAAATTAATATTGTATGATAAAATTGTAATTTTACATTTAGAGGGAAAAATAATCATTTTATTAAAAAAACTAACGAAATCTTAACGGTCAACAGACGGAAGTGGAAAAGTGTAAAAAAATGTAACTTCAGGTGGAATTCAACCAAGAAATGAAAGAATTATGTATTTTTGAAAGTTTGGAAGTGTATTTTTGAAAGTCCAAAAAAAGAGGTGGTCGACAGATAATATCCCTTTTAGAAATTAAAAAGGTTGCTTCTTTCTCTTATTTTCAAGTGAAGAATTTACCACTAGTGATTGTAATGGAGAAAAGAAGCCCATTGTTTTTTTTTTTCTCTTGAATGAAAGAAACATCGTTGTTGAAATAAGGTTTAATAATAAAAAGAAATAAAAATTAAAGAATGGGGCTTACTTAATACTTGTTAATTAAGAATATTTTTGTCACTGCAAGAGGTGTTAAAAGAATTTTATAATATTTTTAAATATTTTAATGGGCTTAATAAAGAAAACGAGTGTTAAGAGGTATTTAAAAGAGTGGCAACAGTCCTACTCATTCAATAATCATACCACAATGGAAAAGAATAATCATACCAGAATGGGAAAGGGCAATAATTAACAACAATAATGACTAATATCTTCCTTTGACTTAATTTAATCGTGCAAACTAGTCGATAATTTAAATTAAAAAAGAAGTATAAAAGCTTTAATATAACTTGTCTATTTAAGTGTAGTGTGATTACAATGAGGGATCACCACCCTTCAATTTATTTTTAGAACCCAATCCAAGCTCACACGGCACAGGATTAATTATTTGGCAGCGGAGTAGTTGAAAACATAAGCTTAATATCTTACTCATATCGGCACAGGATTAATAAGCAAAGAAGCAACAAAATCTTTCAGCACAACAGCGGAATGAGTGTAGCCATCTTCATACTTGTAAATGACATCTATAACGCGTGTAAGATTGAGAATTCGCATCAGAAGTGGCATTGGCACAACTGTTGGGCGTAGGCAGTCCGCATTTATATCCTTCCAGGCATTTGAAACTTGTTTCCGAAACTCATTGCATGCTTCCTCTTCTGTTGCTCCATGTTGTTTCATGTAACACTCAACGCTTGAGGCAACGTGCCCTCTGCTTTGTTCAAACTATATGCAAATACAAAACACATATATATAATATATTTTGGTTAAAGAGAAAATTAAAGATGACACCCTTCGTTATAGAGGCAATATTATCATATATATTTACCTTGTGTGACACTTGTCATCCATGAGTCTGCAAACTATAGAAGAAGCCCTAATAAATCTAGGATTGCTGAATAACCATTCAAAAGATTCTTTAGTTACAATGTCTCCCATGCCGACAAAAGATGTGGTTGACAACATTGGGTAGGCAGAGGTAACTAATGCAATCGTCATGTATTCATCAACTGTAGATACATAATTCTGATGACACCATTTAGCTCCAAAGAAGTAATTCTTAACAATATTCTTCATCTGATCATGAGAAACCAAATATATCACATATTTGTTGGCAATTAAGAATGAATTAATTGTTGGATTTTTTAATCCAGCATTTTGGATCTTTAATCCAACATTGAGCTTATATGTGAATAATTATGTGTTGCAGACTGTCATATAAGGTTAAGCCCAATTAAAAGTGATTTGTTAAGGTTTACGGTATTATGGGCTTTAATGTATTTAAAGGATGTGGGCTTTTAAATGTGTAGAGACTCAATAGTATTCTAATTCTATGATGGGCAGAATTAGGAATACCCAGTGACAACAGGAAACTATTATTTATATAAGTGGTCATGGTCCCCAGGTCACACGTTACGGAGAAATCTTTCCATTCTTTCTGATATCCCATCATCAGAGAGAAAGCGTAGAGAGAACTAAAAAGGACTCTCAAGGAGAACGTGTAGATCTGAAAGGCCAACCACACAACTCCAGAGAGGAATTAAGTGTTATGGATTCAGGTACGCTTCCGCATAATTTATTGTTGATTCTTGGTGATATGACATGAATATTCCTGGGTTATAAGTGATAATTTTCACTAAAGGTTTTATTATCCCAACATTAATGCCTAGTATCAATCTTTAATGAAATATTGAAGAGTACTCACCGCTTCCTTTGCATAATGGAGGCGGTATGATTTTTCCTTGGGGGCGGATCCTTCTCGCTTCCTTTGTAAATATCAAGAAGGGCCCTATAACACAATTTCATTTACTCAGGAAGTTGATCTATGGCATTGATATCCCACCTGAGAAAGAGATTGCTATTCCGTTTCAATAATGGGAATTTTGATAACAAAATCGATAATAAATCTTGAGCATGAGATCCCAAATTCATTATGAGTGATTCAAACCTCTCAATAGCCAAAGTAAAAAGCTCAAGTTCTTCAATTTTGCCATACACATCATAGATATCATCAATAATATAAGTCATGGAGATCACTTTCGTCAATATTCTTCTAGCAAATGAATATTGGGGCTCGAAATACACTCCTAATATCCAAAAGTAGCACTCTGCAATTCTATCTCTTATAAAAGGTAGCTTATGTGCAAAGTTCAATTCTTTCCACCACCTAAATGAGACAGCCATGTAGAAAATTAATAGTCCTTCAAAATTGCAAAGCTTAATTAAATATGCTCATAGCGGAATTGAAATCATTTTTGTAACTTAGTTATTTACCTTGAAATATCACCGAGTTCCTTCTGGTGAAGTTTTTGCAATTTGTTAAAATCTAACTTTGCAAAAGTTAACAGAGCTTCATTGTGGGAAGATTCTTCTTGATAGATGGGAATGTACTGTCTTGCCTCAAGCCTTTGTAAGCCCTTGTGGATAGGCTGAATTAAGGCATGTTTGACTTGTTCAGCAAGTGGGGACTTGATTTGATGAGTCGCTATTGACTGGAGGTGACTAGTGGTGAAAGCAAGCGCCTCATCTAGTATATCTTCTTCATGTACCCCGAGATGCGTAGCTTCATACAAACTTAACATTCCTCGAACATCTTTAGCAAGAGATGTTTTAAAGTTCCCATCCCTTTCTTTGAACTTTTTGAACACATCTGCTACACCACTTAAATTTTTAGTGGTTGGACAAAAACTGGTTGTACCAACAGTAGTAATATATATATTTATTTTTTATCTACGAAAAAACTCGACAAACTAGAAAGCCTTTTACATAAATTATAAAATACAACTGGTTAGAGGGCATATAAGCCTCTCTCCATAAAAGCATGATGATCATCGTACAAAAGACTAAACAAAAATAACAAATGCATTTATATGCGCCTGAAGAGCGAGGCAGCATCTCGAGTGAGAGCAGAACACTTGGGTTTCATGCTCCTAAAAGTTGGATGTAATTAAAGATGAATTAATTTTTACAAGATATTTAACAAGTGGAATAAGTGAGAAAAAGGCATACCAGCGGAAATTTTATAGCCATTTTGTCTAAGCAATCGAAAATGAAGGGAGATATAATAGAGCTCATCATTTTCATTATCACAAAGATCACCGTCTCGGTAAGCCTTATGCATCTTTCCCAAGATTTCATCAATCTCACTTTCAAAATGGTAAGACACTCCTAAACGCTGAATTGCATCAATCAATTCAAGTGTACGTGAACGCTTGTTATCAGTTTTTAGCATTCTTCTAATTTCTTTCTTCAGCTCTAGATGCTTCACATTGTTTCCATCATCAGTTTCCTAAGGGGAAGAAATTTGAAGAAATGAAGCTATTAGTAGAGGGATAGAAATATTTTAGACCATGTATATATTATCCTATATATTGATCCAAAAATTATCATATTCAATGCAGTTATTATGTAGTTGCAGTATCGACAACTCCTTATTTGAATTGATCGGCACCTCCTCTATACATATTTATAAGAAAAATAAAAATTTGTTAGAGCAGTACTGCTGAAGAATCATAAATGCTAATGCTAGTGCGAGTTTAATGGTAGGGGGAATATCATTTCTGAAGAATCATTTTACCTGGGTGTCACAAGTATATTGAAGGAAATCATCCCCCCAGATGCTTGGATGATAATTTGCAGAGCGACGAGTAGAATCTCTCCCGGCATTTTGGATAACTTTAGCAGGAGAGGCTGAGACTTCTAGAGACATTTATTTTCTATTGCTTTCTGAAGGCTTTTGAGTTTTGAGAAAAAAAGGTTGCTAAAGCTAGTAATGTGAGTCTTTGTGCCTTCATGCTTCCGCACTTTATAGGCTTGGCTGGGAGAAGACAAAATAATAGCAATAATTAACATTTTTTTCACGTTAAAAATATTTTAATTTTTAAAAAATATTTGGATTAATTCTATTTAGAAGTACCTTGAAAGATCGGTGTATGAATTTAATAATCGAATTCCAAAAATGGAACCTAATCCAAACAAAGATTAAAAAAGAAAATGAAATTTAATAGTTGTCATTGAAAATGAAATTTAATAGTTGTCATTGCTTTTGTATTTTTATCCGTTTTGGTTTGCGCTTCACTAATGAGATTGATTGTGGTTAAGTCAGATTCATTAAGAATTATCCAATTAGTGTTGGGTAGAGTTTTTGGAGTATTTCGGAGGTTTAGTAGTTTTTTACGCGTAAGTCTATTTTTTAAGTTTGTCATGTTAAGAGCTGTTGTAACTTTCGCGCTGCATCTATGCTTGCTCTTAGCTGTTCTGGATTTAACGTTTGGCAGGAGGAACGTCCAAGCCAAATTATATGTTTTCATTGAACTATTCCCCTTAATTATATATCTACTTCTTAGAAAAATAATATTTTACTCTTGGTGATATACTAATAAATAAGAGAAGTAACTTTAAAAGTTTTAGAAAATAAAACTAACTGAACATATCTAAATACTCTTATTTCATATATATTAAATTCTAAAATTCTTAAAATAAATAATGTAAATACTTTTGCAATAATACATATCTATTGAACATAAAATAATATATAATACTTTTTAATGAAAATAAGTCTTATTAAAAATTTATCCATTATCTTCCGACTTGTACTTCTATCCATATTTTTTCTACTTAAGCATACAAAAAAAAAATCTGATGGTATATAAAAATTTATCTATTTTATACATTCAATTATAATTACGTTAATACTGATTGTAAGACAAAAATACAAGTGAATTGTATTTTAAAAAATAGAAAAGAAAAAGTCAATTAAAACATTCACTATTTTAGTATTGAGTGTTGAACAAGACATTAAACACTGTAACGATTGCGTCCTTGGACCGCGTGGCAGATTGCAAGCCTTGAATTGGAGTTAACCGGATTCCCACTGTAATGTCAAAATTTGCGTTCAATGATGAGTGCTCAAGAAATATTAAATGTTGAGAAACAATTGATTTTCTATAATTCTACAATATATAATTGTGGTATAAATTTTATACATCAACTTTAAACATTTTATTACTTTAATTTTTATAAAATAAACAATGATAATGAGTTACAGATTATATCCCAGGGCCTTGGGGTTGGAATGGTTGAGTAATGATGGTAACCAAAGCCCTAGTAAGAAGTACAAATTAAATTTAACTCTTTGTCTGTAATTACTTTTTTGGAGCGGTCAAGTAATGTATTCTCTAAACTTTGCTTCTTTCTTTTAAGACATTGAGGACAATATCTCATTCTCGTTAGGGGAAGGAAATAGTTGACAAATATGTAATATTTGTATAAAAAATGGTTCTAGTGATGTTTGTATAAAAAATGGTTGAATATGGGGTGTACCGACTCGAGACATGCATCTTTTACAGCTAGTTTAAGTGTGATCTTCCCTGTTTCTATTTTTTTATTTTTTTTATTTTCTTTATCTTTTTCATCTTTTTGCATGTATATCTTTAAATTATGAAAGTAAATAAGTGTGCTTATTTATTTTTTTAAAAAAGCAACACGTTTTTTTTTTGTATAGGATGGTTGTGTAAAGAGTCACGGTTTTTTATATGTATCCTAATAGTCAAGTGTGTATTATCTTTTTATTTTAAAATTCATAGTAAGTTGTTTTTGTTCCATTTTCTTTGAATTATTCAAATTTGTGAATTCTCCATTTGGTTATTAAGTCATTTTATTGTTTACTTTATTTAATAAGTATTATTAAATCATTCTTCATAGACATACACACTATGACATATATAATGGGTTGTGTGTTAAAATTTTTGCAGCATTTAGTTCTCTTGATTTATTAGAGATAATATCTGAGGTAGCACAAAGTGTATACTGCCTAAAAAAAAAAGGAAAAAATTAAATGTATTTAATTTTGTTATATTTAAATCCTGAGTAATTAAGTTAGTAGGTGTGCTTCGACACCTAATGCCTTAAGGCTAACTGATCTAGGAGTCACTAGTCCAAAGCTCATTAAATGGGTTATAGATATATTGTTTGCTTATTTATTAAAAAACCCAAGTAATTAAGTCCTTAGGAGTGTTTTAACACTTAGTGCCCTAAAGACAATTGGTTTGGGAGTCACTATCTCACTGCATGAGTTAAAAATATAATATTTAAAAGTATGTGTGAATAATCTATTTCTTAAAGATAGAATTTCTAATGAATTTTAGAATAAAAATGTTGTTTTCTTTTAATGAAGCCCTATAAATATTGCGTTAATAACTTGAGCACAAAATAAGGTTTGGTGATATCCTAGATAATGAGTGAACGACAAAGAGCAAAAGATATTTGAGAGAGTTTATTTATTTAGTAGTTTAGAGGATAGATGAGCAACTATTAACTTGCATGAGAATTTTGTGAATCTTAATTTAATGTAGTGCTTTAATTGCTACGGGCTAGCAATAAGCTGGTTGGGGGTTTTGATTAGTGTTAAAAATTGTATGTTCATTAAAGGATAAAATGTTATTTTATCCTTATATTATAATTTACATTTTTATTTATGTAGTATATTGTGAATTTCTTATTATGTTTCTAAATATTTGATCTTGTGTACTTTTGTGTGTTTATTAGGTAAAAATAATATTTTCACGTAATTTGAGGCTCCAAACAAATGTATGGATGTTAAATTTGGATTAAAGAAGTTTGAGAAGTTAGATAATTGTCGAGTAGGATCCGCAAATTTTGTTATGAAATTATAAGTTTTTACCATGTTAAATGTGGTAATTGTGAAATCATAAGTTTTTACCATGCTAGATATGACAATTGTTAGTGGAATGAGTTGGGTATGTATAAGTGAATTGAGTTAGGCTTGTGCTTTGTTAGTGGGATAAATGTATGGTCATGATGTAATTCGCTTTATTTATATGTGTGGTGTGGATTGATTAAGAATTAGTATAAATAGAGAAGGGGGAACACTTCTCTCTACACACCTTTCTTCACTTCGTTCTCTACAAATTCTTCTCATTTTCTCTCTATCTTGGTTATGTTTTCATATTTTGTAATATATTTTCAATAAATAAAATTAGTGTTATTTCTAATTTTCAAAAAACATTTTTTAATTATGTATAATTTAATTTTAATAATTACCTTTGTTTCAATTATGTTTAGTTAAATACTAATAGTCAGGATAAGATGAAATTCTTAGTAAAAAAAATGATTTAATCAAATTATATTTTTCATTATATAAATTAAATTATTTTTTATCTAATTTTATCCATATTTTTTTTTGAAATTTTGATTTATTATAGACAAACATGGGGGTTTGGCATAGTAAATTCTTAATATCTTATTATAAAGTATGTTAAAATAGCATTTTGACTTATTGCAGATAAGTTAAATTTTGTCACTTTAAGTACTTAATTTATAATAAAATTAATGGAAAAATAATTGTCATTTATAAAATTAATCTTTTGACAATTAAATAAAAATAAAAAGAATTTATTAAATTGTATTCATTAATATGAGTGGATCTATGATACTAATTAATTCATAGTTTCACTTAAATTAAATTGCATATATATAAATTCTATTTTAATTTACTCCTAAGTATTTTCATTTCTTAGATAAATTAAAATAAACAAATGAAATCTTTTCTCTATGTATCGAACTCGGACTCACTGAGTTATGTTTGAGCTAAACACTTCTATACTTCGGAGTAAATTAAATACTTTTGAGTCATGTCAAAGACCTTTAAACAATGCTTAATCATATCGTTAAAAATACTTAGCATGCGTCTTTACAATGTTGCAAGAGCATTGTAGAGTGCAAAAGGCATTCTTTTAAATACAAATGTTCTAAAAGGACATGTAAATATAGTTATTTTTTTTTTATCTTCAAGTGCTATACAAATTTGATAATAGCCTAAATATTCATCTAAAAAGCAATAATAGGGATGTCCAGCTACTATTTCTAAGATATGGTCAAGAAATGGTAAAGGAAAATAATCTTTTCTAATGACTTTATTGAACTTTCTATAATCGATCCTTATACATTAATTAGATGTAATTAGTGTTGGTATTAACTCACCTTTTTCATTTTTAATAATAGTGCTTGCAGATTTTTTAGGCATTATTTTTATAAGGTTTATCCAGTTATTGTCAAAGATATGACAGATAATTCTCACACAAAGCAATTTAAAGACTTCTGTTTTACTGCTTATTTCATATGTGTGTTTAATCTTCTTTGAGGTTATTGACATGTTTTATCATTTTCTTCTAAATTGATTCTATGAGTGCAAATTAAAGGATTTATGCCTTTAATATCATTTAAAGTCTATCTAATAGCATTTTTATGCTTTTTAAGAACAAATAGTGATTTTATTTCTTGGCCACTTGTTAGAGTCAAAGAAATCACAACAAGATAGGTTTGTTCTTCTCTAAGATAAGCGTACTTCAATAATTTGGACAAAGGTTTCAATTCTAATATATGTGCTTCTTATTCTTCTATTTTCAATGATTCTAGGCTCTTCAAATTTTTGTTTTTTGTCATCAATTTGTAAAGTCTGAGCAAAATCAAGAAACAAATTTAGATTAAAAGTATCAAATTCAAGTTGCTTATTTGATTCAATTGAATAAGCTAAACAAATATCAGTAAGTTTAGAAAAATTTCCTTTTTTGAATATTTTCCTTTTATAAGATTCAAACAATTCGTTTTGTTTATCAGCATAATCTTCATTGTCATTTTCTTCATTAGGCTACCTACATATTTCAATTCCCGAGTCATATTTTTGAAGGAAAAATTTATTAAATCATTCTTATAATGAGTCATAGCATTAGTAGTTGTAAAAAATAAATGGCCCAAAATTATAGGAATTGGTTTAGAATTATTCACAATAGGAGTTTCTAAGGCTATAAAATCACAAGGTGTATCAATTTATCAACTTGTACTAAAACATTTTTCACTATTCCTTTTGGCACTTTAATTGATCTGTCAGTAAGTAAAAGTATAATTGAAGTTGATTTTAACTCACCTAGATTAAGTTGAAGATAAATTGAATATCGAAGAAAATTAACATTAGCACTAAGGTCTAGTAAAGCATGTTCAATTCTTGATCATCAATGATACAAAAAATAGTAGGATAACTAGGATCTTTATATTTCAACATGCCATTAGTGGATAAAATGGTACTTACCTGTTTAGCCATGAAAGTTCTTTTTCTTAACTTCGAAGTGCATAAATCTTTAAAAAATTTGGCATATGAGGGTAACTGCTTAATTGCATTGTTGAGTGTTTTCTTATGCTATGGGTATCAAGGTGTAAGTGTACACAACAAGTAATATAATGATAAGTATTCAAGATCATTTCCATAGGAATTGAAGTTATCAGATTTGCTACAACAATCCTAACAGTGCAGTTTTGCTTTAATTGAAAATAAAACAACTAATTAAAACTAATAAACTACTTAAACTAAAAATGCAATAAATAAGACTGTAGTAAAAAAAATTCTCATGTCACACTCAATAATAAAACCAATAGGAATGGTGTTGTTGAGTGATCAAACTCTCTTAATGGTTTTGACTACTTCAAATTTTAGGTTCGGTTGCTATAGCATCTATTACAACACTAGGCAGAATCTTTAAGTATTCTCAACTGTCACTTGTTAGATATCTTATATCTTGATGCAATTTAACAGTGACCAATTGTTATACTAACATAAGATATAGCATTACAAGCTTAGGTTCTAATTACCTTACAAGGCGAATCTTTATGTCTAGTTCATCACTAATTTTAGATTAAACATGACCCTTTTGGAATCAAGTTAAACTCAACTCAGGAAACGCAATCTAAAACCAAGTATTGCTTTGATATATTCCATTAAGACAGACCTTTTTGAGGCTTTCTCTTAGCTCGTATCACTGAATGGGTGGTTAGCCGAGATAGTAAATTGAAATAAGCATTATCAAAACAAAGTGTTATAGCAAACATGCAGCAACATATTAAATTCAGTTCATAACTTGTGAAAGAAAAATAGATAAAAGAAATTCAGTCATCAAATACATCCCCATGATTAAATAGTGAACAAGAAAATAATAAAAGAATAAAAAGGGTTGATTTTTTTATTAATCTCTACAATTTCTCTTTTGATGCAGCCCTAAATCTTGCTTTTGAATCCTGTTTTTCTCTTGTTTCTTTTCAGTTTTTCTCTTTTGGGTTGACAATTCCCTTTTTCTTTGGGTGTGTGCTTCTTTTATAGTTAAAACTTAAGGCAACCAAAAATCTAGGGCACGTATCTTATAGATTTGGAAACTCTAGATCACAATCTTCTAAGTATCTTGCGTGAAATCTTCTCTATCAATGCTCTAGGATTGATACAGCAACGATTGCTACAACAATGGCTACAACATCTGCATTGTTCCAGACTTGTTTCAATTATTCTATAGCCAAGTTTTTTCTTTATTTTTGGAAGCCTATCACGATAGCATTCCTTCCTTGAAAATTGAGCTTCCGATTACCTATAATTAGGCATATGATCTAAACACACCAATTATTCTAAAACAACATAATTTATTAAAAATAAACTAAAGTGGATATTTATGCAAAATATAACTAAAATGCAATAAAAACATGTCATTTACTCTCTAAGTAATCTTGATTTGAGTATAAAAGTGCTATGATAACTCTCATTCCATAGAGTTATCATGCATATAGTAGAGGAATGTTAACTTTCGCTTAAAGAATTCATAAATTTTAGAAGAGTTGTTTGATTTTTTTGGCTTATTCAATGGTTACGAAAATGGTAGTTTAGATGGAACAATAGCTATTTCTTCACTAGGTATAAGTTTATTTAGTTCTTCCTTACATTTTGAATTTTCACTAGCTTTATCTTCACAAGGTTCAAGAATAGATCTTTCAACAACCTTAGCACTGACTTGACTTGGTCCATGGATGGATTTTTTTAAATCTTAAGATTTAGGGTGCGTTTAGGATTGAGGTGCTGTAGTTGCTGTGGAAAAAAAACTATAACTATGAAACAAAAGTTAATATTATGTAGTAAACATAAATTTTAAATAATAATTTTGATAAAATTATTAAAGATATAATAAATTTTCCATAATATAAGTGAAAAGTCATATCAATATAGCTTGTAAGCTACAGCAGCTAGTGTTTACCAAACACTTTAGTGCTGTAGCTTTTAAGCTAAAGCTGCCCAACCTTAATACCAAACGCACCCTTAGTTGTGGTTGAGCTAAAAATTTACCTTTTTCTTAAATTTTGAGTGCAAAAGTAATTTTAGCAAGAGTATCTTTCAAATCAGAAAATTTTTATGCATTTTGAATATTAATAACATCTTGTTTTCAAATGAATGAATCAATTTTATCTTGCAGATTTTTCCATGGTGGTGAAACATATAGTGTATAAGGTTAAGCAATTTAAAAATTTTGTGGAGATAGTGCTTGGGGAGATGTTGCATTACTATTATTATTCCTCTAACTAAAATTTAGATGATTTCTCTTACCAGTATTATAACTATGTGAATATGTGTTTGACTTATTAAAAGTGTTAATGGCAATAGCTTGATCAATGAGACATTCTTTAAATGCAGGTAGAATGGGACAATCTTAAGTGAAATGGTTATTAGAACTATAAATATTACATGTAATTTTTTTAACAGATTGTACTTGATCAGTCTTTTTATGTTCTAAGTTTTAACCTTTCAAACTAGGGATGCAGCTTTTCCTTTCAAGTCATGATCTTCCCTAAGGTTATGAATTCCTCCACTGGATAAAGATGGCTGTGATTTATTTGTCAATTAAAAGTTTGAGTAGTATCTGAATGTTGCACACTTTTAGTTAATTATTTAAGGTAATCTAGTGCATCTTCATGAAATTTATCTCTAAATTCATTTTTACAAATCATTTAAATAATTTGTTTAGTTTGGTGTATCAAACCCTTGTAAAAATAAGTGGCCAATTGCCAAGTTTGAAAACCATTGTGTAGACATATGTCAAGCAATTCTTTAAACCCATCCCAACATTGTTATAATGTTTCTTCATTTTTTTAGGTGAGAAAAGTGATTTACCTTTTAAATGAATTGGTTTTATAAGGTGGACAAAGTTTTTTAAAAATTGTTCTCGCAAGTTATTCTGGGTTCTTATTGATCCAAATCGAAGGTTTTGTAGCTAACTTTTAGCTCTATCTTTTAATAAAAAGAGAAAAAGTTTTAATTTAATTATTTTCATGCTACAATTTTGGTTTATTTATGTATTGTAAACTTCCTCAAAATCTCTTAAATGCTAGTATGGATTCTTGAATTCTAAACCATGAAATATCGGTAAAAGTTGGATAATACCTGGTTTGAAGTTGAGTGAAGATGCTTCTGGAGGAAATGTTATACATGAAGGTGCTCTAGTTTTAGCTGGATTTATGTAGTCTCTCAAAGTTATTGGTTGATTTTGATCATATGCATCACGTTGAGAACAATTGTCTTCTTGATCAATTTGAGAATTAAGTTAGCCCAAAAGGTTTTCTTTTTGGATCTCTTCCATGAGTGGTGGCGCTGAATAAGGTCTACCAATTAATCTATCACTTAAAGTTCAAAACTAACATCTTATGCAATGTTGACGATACATGTGTGTAAAATTATATTGTAAAGATAATACACAAACAAATGAGCAACATATGAAAAACTAAACGAAATTACACAAATTAAAAAAAAAAACTGAAAATTAAATAAACAAGCAATATAAATGTACAAGAAAAAAATGCAAATTAAAATAAATAAACTAAAAATTAATTAATACTACTCTTTTTAATCCATTCAATTTTCATTTTCTCCAAATTGTTTTCAATTAAGTTTTGTCACTTTTGCAATTTTGTCTCTGTAGAATTTATAAAAATACATAAAGGTAGATCCTCTATTATTTATTATTAGTAATTTAATAGTATTGTTGTTGTGGTTATCATTATTATAATTATTATTTATTAATGCCATTATTATTTCATTACTAATGTTATTATAAAATTTATTAATTTAAATTATTATTGTTGTTGTTGTTGTTGTTAATGCATCTTGGAGCTCAAATATGTAGCCTTTGTCATCAATCTTTCTTGAAACTTAAAAGTTGGGATGCTTCAACTTCTTCTTGATCTTGCCATTGATTCTACTGAAAGGTGAAATCTTGTGTAAGGGTGAACAACTTCTAAGATCTCTCGAGTCTTTTGTTAGATCTTGCTCAATGTTCTCGTCAATTGAAATTATCTTCGTAGTCAGATCATCTTCAAGAATAATCTTTTTATCTTAAATTGGAATAAGCAAAACCTTTTCAATAATAGTGTCCTAAATGACCATCAGTTTTTCTTTGACTAGAACGAGTTGCCCAGTCTCAATCACATCATTAGTTGCAATAGATAAATCATAATAAGTTGTAACTCATTTGTTGGCATCTCGAGCGTGTCATCTTCCTCAAGAAAAGGTAAATTCATTGGTGCATTTTTTGTCACTATCTTAGGCACATATAATTTCGTGAATTAATCTACGATTTGCTTAAGTCTTTTATCCAATGCTTTATATTGTCTTTGAAATTGAGGCTCAATTTACGTGGCTAGAAGAATTGCATGCTATAAAGTATAGACAATATACAAAAGCATTTGGATGCGAATACCAGCACATATTCTTCTCATAAATCGTGTCATTATATATTACTTACGGTTCAAAGAAATACGTATACCTATAAAATTTTACTAACTCAGAAGCATACTAAAACACTAATCTAGTACTTTATTGTAATAAATAGTAATCAATAGGCATGAATCTCAATCTCAACACAACATCTGAATCTAATTCGATCTCAACAAATTCAAGCCGAATTTTGATTTGGCCCAAAATTTAGTTAGATACAATTTGTGCAATTCAATTGGATTTGATTCATATGAGTTTGAATTTAGGTTGATTTGAACAATCTAATCAAATTGCACTATTTAAAAGGATCATCATCAATATCTCATCAAATTACCAACAAATCAAGGTTTAACATCTCTTAATAATAGTTGGGTATTTATTTCAACATCAACCCATCAATGAAAGTTGAACTAAGCAACCCAAGAGAGGGTGAATTAGGTTTCTAAAAACTTAAGCAAACAAAATCATGAAACAATTCAAACTCATAACTTAAAAGATTCAATAATTATAAATTTAACAATAAACAAATATAAAGAGATACGGGAGCAGAGAGCGAACACAATATTTTTATATGGTTTTACAAACTCCGCTTACATCTATGTCTCCAAGCTAACCGAGCTTGAGAATTCCACTACTTAAGTCTTTACGACCTAAGGCTTTAAAATGCTTATAATTGACTTCCAAGGTGTCAATAAAACCTTTACAATATGAGATGATCTCTCATCCCTTTCCTACAGTGCTTCCCACACTTGTAATCACTCAATTTTGATATTTGTTGGGTGATTTGTTAATATATAGGTGTCAGTGCGCAAGTGTGCACACGTAATAAAGTGATAAGTATTTGAGTACCTTCTCCACAGGGACTATGCTATAAGAATTGCTACAACAAGTAATTGTGGTGCAATTTCAAATAAATCAAATTCTTTTTAACAACTAAATTAAACTAAGAAATCAAAATGACAAAAAATAAAGTGCACTAAAATAAATCAACACGTCTTACACAAGGATGTAATTACTAAAAACGATGTAGTTGAGTGAATTAACTCACTTAATGGTATTGACTGTTTTTTTTTTGTTACAGTACCATTGTTACAACAATTACTACAACACTGGGCAGAATCCTAATGCATCCTCAGCTGTCGCTTGTTGGATTTCTTATATCTATATGCAACCTAATAATGACCAGTTGATAAATCACACAAAATATAGCATGATCCGATCAAGGTTCCTAATTACCTTACAAGGTGAATCCCTATATCTATTTCATCACTAATTTTAAATTAAGTATTACCCTATTCAAATTGAGTTAACCTAACTTGGAAAACCTAATCTAAAACCAAGTATTGCTCTGATATTATCCACTAAAATAGGCCATTTTGTGGCTCTCTCTTAGCTTGTATCACTAAATCGGTGATCAGCCGAAATAGTGAATGAAATTAAACACTATCAAAACAAAATGTTATAGCAGTCATGCAGGAACATAATAATTTCAGTTAATAAACCATCAAGCTTATCATTCACTCAACCACAAATAGATTTAATTCATGTTTTGTATCGAAACAGAAAATAAAACCAATTGAGCCATCATATACATCATCATAAATCAAAGAAAACAAAGAGAATATAGATAGAGGCGAGTGATCCTTTTAGATTTCTTGATTCTTCTTCTTTACACCTGCAACTTTTGATCAGCCCTTGAATTTCTCTTCTCTTTGCCGTTTTCTTTTTATTTTCTCGTTATTTTCTTGTAGTTGACGACTCTCTCTTTTTCTTTTGTGTGCACTTCCTTTTATAATTGAAAATTAGGGCAACTGGACGCCTAGGGCACGTATATTCCATATTTAGAAACTGCAGATTGTAGATTTTTTCTAAGATTCTCGTGAATTTTTCTCCTCTGTTGTTCCAGGATTGCTACAGCAATTGTGCTACAGCAATGGTGCTACAACAATGCACTGTTTCAGACTAGTTTATACTTTTCTACAATTAATTTCCTTCCTCATTTTTCCAAGCCCATTGCACAATATTTTTTCTTTGAATTTGTACTTCCAATTGCCTACAATGTAAACACATAATCAAGTACACACAATTTATTCCAAAACCACTTAATTTATTGCAAATAACTAAAAATAGATAAATATGCAAAATTAAGCTAAAATGCAACTAAAACACACCATTTTCTCTCTAAGCAATCTTGATTTAAGTCAAAAAGTGCTGTTGATAACTCTTATTTCATAGAGTTATCACACCCCTAAACTTAAACCATTACTTGTCCTCAAGTAATAACAATAACACTAAAATTTGAAACAAACAACCATGCAACATACTTAGCTCTGTTATATTGTTTGCAAGGATTTCCTAACCCTCAGATTAAATTTTAAAGCATGTATAATTGCCATAGCAATTCAGCTCTAAACTCAGGCTTCATTTTATCCAAAGTGAGTGTGTGCAATTTTGACTAAGTCCAGAGATACTGCAGCATGGCACAATTATCATTCCATACTTAAGGGCAAAAGTCAATTTAATAGTGTACATGTGCAAAAATCACCATATATGTCAGCTGTGCTATAGCAAAAACTTTTTTTTCTTTTTTTTAATAACTCATTTCAATGTTGAATTGGTTTTTCATATGAATGTCTATCACTTGTGGTGATGACACCCAATTACTTGCCCAATGCACAAATCTGAGTTGCTGCAGCAATGCTCATAACATTGTCTTATCTAAAGACACCTTTTACTCAAGGCTGAACATGAAGCTTATGAATAGATATAGTTACTAACTATCTAAGACAGAAGACCAAAAACACAGAAAAATTATTATTATTATTATTTTCACTTATTGCTACAACAATGCTCTCAGCATCTGTTGCCTTTGGACTAAAGTCTGCATATGAGGTGCATACTCAGCCTTGGTTATTCAGCAACTTCAGCCATTGGAGTAGAAATATTTATAACCAGTATAGTGTCCTCAAAATTTTTTTCCCAAACTTAAGATGTTTTCTACGCTTCAAACACACAAAGCTTTACTATAACATTCTCATAGAACTCAGTTAAAACCTAATTGTGAAGACAAAATTTAGCCCTCATCTTTGAACAATCTATACCTTGCAATCACAAAATTTTTACACTGAATTTATCTTCATCAGGTAATCCATCCATACATAAACTTATATAATAGAGCCTTACACACACATTCACTAATATTACACAAAACACGCATCACAAGCTTTATTTTTATTCACAACACAACCCCCCCAAACTTGAGAGGTGCTGAGTCCTCACATGTACAAAGACATTCAGATGGAAAACAAGTCAAAAAAACCAAACATGCAACAGAGAAATAAAAAGTCATAAAGCAATAAAATAACAAAATAAAAATAAGAAAAATAGAACACGTTTCTGATAAAAACAATAAAAGTTAAAAATGGCAGGGGTACTCCTTTGTTGGTGTAGAATCATTACAGCAGACACCGGTGTTGGGTGACCTCACTTCTTTTTGGAGCTGCTTCACAAACGATCATTTTGGGAACTCATTGGTGTAGTAGTGTATGGCTTATTCTTTTTACTGGGTGTTGGGCTGTTGGTAGTGGTACTAACTTGTTTAGAAAGCTTAGGCTGATGAGCTCTTGGACGCTTTTGATCCTGCTCTTTTGGTGCTGTAGTACCTCTAGACTGTTGTGCCCCTTTTCGTTTGCTAGACCTCTTCGTTACTAGGGTTGTAGTAGAATGTTTCATTAAAGTTAGTTGTGGAGTAGCTGAAGCAGATTCCTTAGTGGTAATTTCAGCAATGATATCGAGCAGACTCTGTTTTTCTGTATCTGTTCTCGTAACCTTACTAATTGTTGCTTCTAATGCAGTGACAATCGCTGCCTGGTCGTCTTCAGATTCCTCCCCACTCATAACTTTCTCTTTTCCTTTTCGGGAGGGAGCTGGTGGCTCATCTTCCTGCTCCTCCTCATCTTCCTTTTTTGCTTACTGGTCGGTCTCCTCTTCATCCCTCTGCTCGTCTTCTTCCTACTTGGTTATTATCTGGTCGGGTTACTTTCCTCGTCGCTTAGGGGGTACCACTAGGGGTGCTTCCTCCTGCTTATCCTCATTTTCTTCCTCGGTTTCCTGGTCGTCTTCCTCTTCTTCTTACTACTCTCATTCTTCAGTTTACTCATCTATTTCCTCCTATGTTTGTTGTCCTGCTGCTCCCAATGGGTTGTTTTAGAGCTGGATTCTTTCTGACTAGTTGCTGCTGGGGCCTCCTCTGCTTGTGCTTCAAAAAAAAATTACTGTAACAATGACCTTGGGGTGTTGGCATCCTGACTTTGTAAGTACAACACTAGCTGATGTTTTTGGGCTTCCAAGTACTGCAAGTAAGCCTAAAACGTCAATTATCCTCTGTTTGTGCCTGGACATTAGTTTTTTATCATCATGTTGAGTTTGTTCAACTTGGTACCTAGGTCTGGAGATGGTTTTGTCTCAGCGTCAGCGTGTTGCTCAATAGATGCCGTAGCAGTTGCTTCTCTTGCAACTATGTCCATTATTCTTATGTCTTTGCCCCTTCACTCTTAATTTTTTCATTGTGTGGTTCAATTCTCACACCTGAAACTCCACATATTTCAGTGATTAAGGACAAAAACAACAAAGCTATTGATTTCTGTTTGTGGCTTGCACATTCGCTGATTTCTTTTTCAATTTTCCTATGTCTATTTACAATCCTTTGAGAATGGCATGAAGCAAAACTAACGTCTCTTGAGATACAGTGGTAGTGTGTGTTGTAGGCATGAGTCGGGATTTCAAAAACTTGACCTATACCATTGCAATGGGTTTTAAATCAATTCTGTTAATCATTCTTCCTTCCTCATTCGCCCACGTACTCTTCTGTATAGCTACTGTTCTAGAAACCTCTTCCCATTTATTATTTGTCATGTTTTCAACAAATGCAATATATTTACACTCAATGGAAGCGGGTAAACTATAAAACACATTAATAACACGGGAATCCAATGGTACTTGGACATTTATAATAAAGATGTTTTGTTGTTCTTGCTGGAGCATATTAGCATAAAATTCTTTAACAACCAGAACAACAAGGTCCTAAGGATAGAGCAAAACTGCAGCCATCCCCTTTGTGCTACAACGGCATGTACGGTTCTTATCACTCTAGTTGGTCGTGCTGGGAAGATGAACCCCTTTTCTTCTAGCAGCTTCCGAGGCTCTATAAATTCTTTAAACTTGTCCTCAACTTTGTAACTTTGGAAACGCACGGGATCCTTGAGTCTCATAGCGCAAGATTTTATCTTTACCATTGTTGTAGCAATGCACCAAACTTTGGTTCACTGAAAAATAGCTGAACAGAATTTTGAAGATAACATTAAAAGTTTTAAGAGAAGAGTTGTCTTGAGAATAGAAATTGACGAATAGAATTCTTAATTTATAATGTATGAAGAGTATAAAGAGGAAAGTAAATATACGATAAATATGGCAGTAATTAAAAATTGAAATCAATTCTGAATTTAAAAAGGGAAAGGAAGCTGTTACGATTTCATACGGATTTCAAATCTCCTTTATCCTAATTTATCTCTTTATTGTCGTCAGCAGGTCAGTGAAAATTTAAATTAATTCTTGGCTGCAAAATCGAGGGGAAGCTAGGTGAAACGGTAAAGTCTTTGGCAAGCTGCTTGTTCACTCGAATACTGCAGTAATTTGACATAACTCCCCTTTATATGCATATTCACTTGTTTTGCCTGAAGCCTGAGCTTATGCTACAACAAGTCTTTTTCTATTGTACTGTCTTTTTTTTTTACTTTACTGCATAATTAACAATCAAATAAATGGAAATATTAACATTGACATAAAATAAAATGACAACAGTAACAAACTAAGATCAAGCACTAGCTACTAAAAATAAAATAACAAAAATAATCATAAACATTCAAAACACTTCCCTCATTGGGTTGCTTCCTAATTAGTGCTAGATTTTAAGGTCTTTTAGCCTGACTTTCCTTGAATTACTCAAACTGGATCTTTGAGGAATAAATCCTCTCTTGAATCATGCATGGTATCATCCATATAATGTTTAACTCTCTGTCCATTTACCATGAATTCTTAACCAGTTATTTCATCATTTAGGTCCACGGCACCATAAGGGTATACTTTAAGAAGTCTAAAAGGACCTCACAATCTTGATTTTAGCTTACCTAGGAATAGCTTCAACCTTGAATTGTAGAGCAAAACTTTCTGGTCTGGAACTAAATTCTTTTTCTGAATCTACTTGTCATGCCATTGCTTTATTTTTTCCTTGTAAATCCTTGCATTCTCATAAGAGAATAACCTTAATTCTTCAAATTCACATAATTGAAGCTTCCTATGCTTTGCTGTAGTATTTATGTCCATGTTAAGTTGCTTAAGTGCCTAATATGCCTTATGCTTCATCTCTAATGGCAAGTGACAAGCTTTGCCATAGACAAGTCTGTATGGGGACATGCCAAGTGGTATCTTGTATGCTGTTCGGTAAGCCCATAAAGCATCATATAGTTGAAGAGACTAGCCCTTTCTAATGGGGTTCACCACCTTTTCTAAAACGCTTTTGATCTCTTGGTTGGATACTTTTGTCTGTCCATTGGACTGAGGGTAATATGTTGTAGCAATCTTTTACTTGATCCTATATTTCGCCAATGCCGCAGCAAAAACCCTGTTACAAAAATGGATGCCTTTATCACTAATTATAGCCCTAGGAGTCCCAAACCTTGAGAAAATATTTCTTTGAAGGAATTTTACCACTACCTTGACATCATTTGTAGGTAAGGCTACAGCCTCTACCCATTTTGACACATAATCCACAGCCACTAAAATGTATAAGTTGACAAAGGAAGATAGGAATGGTCCTATGAAATCTATCCACCATACATAAAAAAGCCCCACCTCTAGAATGTTAGTGAGTGGCATCTCATATTTCTAAGAGATGTTTCTTGTTCTTTGACACCTGTCACAACATTGAACAAACTGATAAGAATCTTTAAAGATAGAAGACCAATAAAACCTGTTTGTAACACTTTTGCTGTTGTTCTATGACCTCCAAAATGTCCTCCATATGTTGCAGCGTGACATACCTGTAGTATGATTGGAATTTTTTCATTAGGCACACATCTTCAAATGATCTGATCTAAGCACATCTTGTACAAGTAAGGGTCATCTTATTGATAGCTTTTGACATCATGGAGAAACTTCTTCTACTCGTAGGTTAAGTTAGGTAGTAGCAATCCACTAACTAGGTAATTGTCAAAGTCTACATACTATGAAAATCCTAACTGTTATAGCATTTGTGCATACTGAAGCATTAATAGCTGCTCATCAGGAAAGGTTTCTGTGATGGATTATTTTGATAGATGATCTGCTACTTGGTTTTTAGTCATTTTTCTGTCTTTAATCTCCAAATTAAACTCTTATATCAAAAGAATACATCCGATTAGTCTCGACTTGGCATTTTTCTTAGAGATAAAGTATTTTATTTTTGAGTGGTCAGTATAGACAGTCACTTTAGTGCCAACTAAATATGCCCTGAATTTGTCAAATGCAAACACAACAACTAGCAGCTTTTTTTCAATGGTGGTATAGTTGATCTGAGCATCTGCTAGTGTCTTACTGCATAGTAAATAAAATGATATATCTTGTTCTTTCTTTGTCCTAGCATTGCTCGAATAGAATGGTCACTGGCATGACACATTAACTCAAATGGAATGTTCAAGTCTGGTGCTACAACAACATGTGTTGTGACAAGAGCTCTTTTTAATTCTTCAAAGGCCTTCAGACAATTGTCATCAAATTTGAATGGTTTGTCACGCTTAAGTAGCATGCATAAGGACTTGGCTATCTTTGAGAAATCCTTAATGAATCTTTTATAGAAGCCAGCATGTCGAAAAAAACTTCTTATGCCCTTAACTAAGGTGGGTGGTGGAAGTTTGTCAATAACCTCTACTTTTGCCTTATCCACTTTAAGAATTAGATTTGTCTCCTTACATCTTTTAAGTACATTTTCTATGTTATGCAAGCAATCTTCATATGATTTACCAAAGACTAAAAAGTCATCCATGAATATCTCTAATGTTTGCTCCACCATGTCTAAAAAAATTGCCATCATGCATTTCTGAAATGTTGCTGGAGTATTGCACAAGACAAATGACATCTTTCTAAATGCAAAGGTGCCATAAGGACATGTAAATGTTGTCTTCTCCTGATCCTCTAGTGTTATATCAATCTGGTTGTACCCTGAATACCCATCCAAGAAGCAATAATACTCATTTCCTACAAGTCTGTCCAGCATATAATCAATAAAGGGTAGAGGAAGTGATCCTTTCTTGTAGCCTTGTTTAGTTTTCTGTAATCCATGCAAACTCTCCAACCTATCACTGTTCTGGTGTGTATGAGTTCATTCTCCCTTCTTGGGTACACATTGCACTAAACTCACCCATGAGCTATCTAATATAGGGTATATGATTCAAATATCCAGCCATTTGATTATCTTCTTCTTCACTGCTTTCTTCATGATTAGATTTAACCTTCTTTATTATTCTATTGAATTGCTGTAACTCTCTTCCAATAGAATTTTGTGCATGCCAATAGATGGACAGATCCTTTTTATATCTACTATAGTCCAGCCAATTGCTTATTTATGTTTCCCCGACACATTTATTAGGCTTTTCTGCTAACCTGCATCCAAAAAAGATGAAAAATTATTGGTAATGTGTCATTGTCACCAAGATATACATATTTTAAATGTGCAGGTAAGAGTTTTAATTCCAAAGCTGATGGGAATTCCATAGAAAGTACAAGAGGTTTTACTTCCCTATGTAATAAGTACAAAGATTCAAAATGTTTGTCTATTATAAATGGTTGATTCTCTCTTAGCCATGCTATATCATCTGTCTCAACATCTTCATCATCAAAAACTACAACATCAGGCTGCATGTTGCTGCAATAACTGTCTACCTACCTGCTACAGTAAGATCTACAACACTGATGAAATTACAATTCTCAATTTCATTAGGATTCTTCATTGCATTTAACACATTGAATGTAACTTGTTGATCATTGACCCTCATTGTTAATTCTCCTTTTTGCACATCAATAAGAGTCTTTCCTGTGGTTAAGAAATGTCTTTCTAAGATGATTGGAACCTTTTTATCTGCTTCAAAGTCTAGGACAATGAAATCCACTGGAAAAATAAATTTGTCCACCTTCACCAATACATATTCAATCTTCCCTTTTGGATAGGCATGAGATCTGTCTGCTAATTGCAAAATCGCTGTTGTTGGTCTGCATTCTCTAACTCCTAGTTGCTTGAAAACTGAAAGAGGCATGAGATTGATGCTAGACCCTAGATCACAGAGTGTCTTTCCACTATATTTGGTTCCTGTGAAACAAGGAATTGTGAAACTGCCTGGATCTTTCAGTTTTTTAGGTATTTTACTTTGGAGCATGTGACTGCACTCTTATGTTAAAGCAACAGTTTTAAATTCTCCTAACCTCTTTTTTCTTGCCAAAATATCTTTTAAGAATTTCACATAATTAGGCATTTGATCTAGAGCTTCCACAAATGGAATATTGATGTGAAGCTGATTCAAAACCTCTAAGAATTTGCTGAATTGTTTATCCTGCTTTTGCTTCTGGAATCTCTGTGGAAATGGTGGTGGATGTCTAAACTACTGAGTTGCAGTTGGCTACACAGGTTGTGTTTCATTTGCTCTTTTTTTTGTTGCAGCTAATGGCTCTGTAGCATCCTTTCTGATAGATAGTGACCCATCTAATTCTGCAGGTGTTGCAGTTTTGCTGCTCTCACCAGTATATTGATTGGTGGAAGTAACAGGTTCTTTCTCATTCTGAACTTCTTCTTGAGTTTGAATAAGCTTATTTCTTTTTTTTGGCACACCTACTGGGATGTGCACATATTTTCTAGATCTCAGATTAATAATTTTCCATTGCTCTTTACCTTCTCTTCTTGGATCCTCTGTATTGCTGGGTAAACTTCCCTGAGGTCTGTGGCTGAGTATTGTGGAAGCTACCCAACTTGATTTTCCAAGTTTCTTAATGAAACAACTTAGATTTGGACAACTGCCTTATTCTTTATAGTATACTCTTTAATTAAGACTTTGAAAGAGCTAATCTGGTCATTGTTGGTGCTTTTTGGACTTTGGTTTTACTAGTGAAATCTAGGTGGTTGTACTAGTTTATTTTGTCCGCTTGTTGCTGCAGCATGCTGATTCTGATTACTCTATGAGAAATTTGGATACTGCCTCTATTCTGGGTTGTAGGCGTTTAAATACGGGTTGCTCTGATTCTGTTTATTGAAGTTGGCCACATAATTCACTAAAGCTGGATTCCTTGGACAGTTGTCAAATAAGTGACCTTCTCCACAATAAACACACACACTTCTGCAACTTGGTTTACTGTTGTTGGAGCTGTGGTCAAGGCCTTCAACATGTTTGTCAAAGAAGTTACTTGTACTGATAAAGCTGTCAAGTCATCCACATTGTGCACTCTTGTTGCTCCTCTTATTGCAGTTTACTTAGTTGATGGCCACTGATAGTTGTTGTTAGTTATTCTCTACAAAATCTTGTAAGCTTCATTGTAGAATTTGGATAACAAAGCTCTATTTGCTGAAGCATCCACCATTAGTTTTGTACTCGGATTAAAACCATTGTAAAAGGTTTCTCCTACTGCTCCACTTGCTGCAACTTGCCTAGTTGATAGGTACTGATAGTTGTTGTTAGCTATTTTCTCTAAAATCTCGTAAGCTTCATAGTAGGATTTGGATAACAAAGCAACAAAGCTCTATTTGCTGAAGCATCCATCATTAGTCTTGTACTTAGATTAAGACCATTGTAAAAGGTTTGCAGTTGTATATAGCAAGGAATACCATGTTGTGGATATCTTTTCAACAACTCTTTAAATCTTTCTAATGCATCATACAAGCTTTCATCTTCCAATTGATGAAAAGATGTGATCTGATTTCTCAACTTGGTATTCTTAGTGGGAGGGAAATACTTCATCAAAAACTTATTAGCCAAGGCATTCTATATTGTGAAAGAGTCTGGTGGTAGGGAATTCAACCATGCTCTTGCTCAGTCCCTCAAAGAGAATGGGAAAAGTCTGAGCCTTAGTGTTTTTTATGATGCTCCAGTAATCTTAAAAGCATCACTCACCTCCAGAAACAACTTGAGATGAAAATGAGGATCATCTGATGGTAGTCCATTAAACTGACCTATAGTTTGTAACATTTGAAACCTCACTGGCTTTAACTCAAAGCTACCTGCTTGAATTTTAGGTCTAACTATGCCCGAATGTATGACTTGAGGAGTCAACACAGCATAATCTTGAATGGCTCTTTCTTTGTCATTTGCCATATGAATGATATTATTTCCTGGTTGCCCATAAATATGCTGCCCATTCTGACCTCCTTGTCCATTTAATGGTTGCAATTCTCCTCGGTTGTTTAAATCTCCCATGTCTTGTAAATCATCAATTTCTACAGCAGCTTTTGAATTTCTTAGCTCCTTTCTTAATCTCTTAATAATTCTCTCAATTTCAGGATCAACGTGAAACTCAACTTGTTTGTCCTTGCGCATACAACAGTTGCTGGAATAATCTATCAACACAGAGAAAATAAGGATTAAACAAATAATTAAATAAAACACCATAAAAATTGATTTCACAATTCAAAATAAACAATCCGTTCTCGACAACAGCACCAAAAAACTTATTGGGTGATTTCTTAATATATAGGTGTCAGTGTGTAAGTATACACAATAAGTAATAAAGTGATAAGTATTCTAGTATCGTCTCCATAGGGATTGATGCTATAAGAATTGCTACAGTAAGTAATTGTGGTCATATTTCAAATAAATCAAATTCTTTTTAACAACTAAATTAAACTAATAAATCTAAATGACAGAAAATAAAGTGCACTAAAATAAATCAACACTTTTCACACAAGGATGTAGTTATTAAAAATGATGTAGTTGAGTGAATTAACTCACTTAATGGTATTGACTTTTTTTTTATTACTGTACCGTTGCTACCGCAATTACTACTGCATTGGGCAGAATCCTAACGCATCCTTAGCTGTCGCTTGTTGAATTTCTTATATCTATATACAGCTTAACAATGACTAGTTGATAAATCACACAAGATATAGCGTGATGCAATCAAGGTTCCTAATTACCCTACAAGGTGAATCCCTATGTCTAGTTCATCACTAATTTTAAATTAAGTATAGCCCTATTCAAATTGAGTTAACCCAACTTAGGAAACCTAATCTAAAACCAAGTATTGCTCTGATATTGTCCACTAAAACAAGCCTTTTTGTGGCTCTCTCTTAGTGAATGAAATTATGCACTATCAAAATAAAATGCTATAGCAATCATGTAGCAACATAATAATTTCAGTCAATAAACCATCAAGCTTATCATTCACTCAACCACAAATAGATTTAGTTCACGATTTGTATTAAAATGGAAAATAAAACAATTCAGCCATCGTATACATCATCATGAATAAAAGAAAATAAAGAGAATATAGATAGAGGCGAGTGATCATTTTAGATTTCTTGATTCTTCTTCTTCATGCCTGCATCTTCTGTTAGCCCTTGAATTTCTTTTCTCTTTGCTATTTTCTTTTTATTTTCTCATTATTTTCTCGTAGTTAATGACTCTCTCATTTTCTTTTTTGTACGCCTCCTTTTATAATTGAAAACTAGGGCAACTAGATGCCTAGGGCATGCATCTTCCATATTTGGAAACTGCAGATGGTAGATTTTTTCTGAGATTCAGGCGAATTTTTCTCCTATGTTGTTCCAGGATTGCTACAGCAATTGTGCTACAGGAATTGTGCTATAGCAATGCACTGTTTCAGACTAGTTTTTACTTTTCTGCAGCCAATTTCTTTCTTCATTTTCCAAGCTCATTGCACAACATTTCTTCTTTGAATTTGCACTTCCAGTTGTCTACAATGTAAACACATAATCTAATCACACACAATTTATTTCAAAATCACCTAATTTATTGCAAACAACTAAAAATATATAAATATGCAAAATTAAGCTAAAATGCAATTAAAACACATTATTTACTTTCTAAGTAATCTTGATTTAAGTCCAAAAGTGTCATTGATAACTCTCATTTCATAGAGTTATCAATATTGAAATAAAGATTACATAAATTTTTTCTCCTACAATACATGTGATTACAAATGAAAGCCCAAAGTGTAATTTGATAAAAGAATAATAAGTTAAAAGAACAAGAGAGGTTGAGTACTTAATAATGAGCTCAATAATAATTTTAGAATCCTACTTAATTTAAATTTAACAAAGCTTTTCTATTGGAGAAAACAACTAGCCGTTGTTGACTTTTTGGGCATAATTAGATTACTGTTAACTTCTGTCGGTTTGTCATTTTGACTTGCATCAAGTAATTGTTATATTGAAATTTGAATTGTTAGATCACTATTTAGCATTGTCGATTTAGCGTTTAATTCCAAAGAGGTCATTGATTGAAGTTGGTTTACAATTTTTAAGTAATGATTTGTCGTTTAATTGTAAAAGCTTACCTGTTCAAAGTCGACTTGCCGTTTACGAATAATGGTTTGTCATTTTTAGATAAATTCGTTTATGAAATTTATCGATTAGCTCTCTTCTCATTGATGGTTAATAGTTAATTTCCAAACATTGTTAATAACTTAACCATATGATATCGATTGGCTATTTTTTAACTTAATGATTATTTGTTTGTTTCCAAAAACTTGAATTTGTCTAAAACATCGTACAACCTAAGAAATTATCTAAATTTAAAGACTCTACAATTCTTAATATGTTTGTTATCATCAAAATCAATGTTATAGATACGTTTATGTCAACAATCTCCTATTTTTTTATGATGACAAATATTTCATGTATTTGTAGTGTGAATTTGCCAATATAACAAGTTATACCAATATTAACGAAAACAAAAACATCCTTTTTTGTTAGTGCGTATTGTTGAGTACTATAAAATGTGTATTTATAATGGAGAAAATCATCATTTTACACTTCAAGTCTCACTAACATTCCTACTTTTATGTCTTTGAGTCTCTTGTGATTTAATTATATATGTTTTATTTTAATTAATTATTTTATGTATTTTAGGGGACATCATGGTCATTTTACAATGAACGAGAGATCAGATAGAAAAACGGATAGTAATTTTGAACTCAAGACTGTCGAAAACCTTAGGAGGAGCATAAAAAGATAAATAGTACTGTTCACATATACGGTACTGTTCACAGCACTGTTCACATATACTATACAATGACGTGGCACTGTACGATGACGTGGCAGCATTTGATTGGACGAATGATGTGGAATTGACCGCTTATGTGGCATTGACTGATGATGTGGCGTTGATTGATGACGTGTCATGATCCTATTGGACCAAAAATGCTGACCGGTGACATGGCAGAATGTTAGTGGACTAAAAAAACGTGCGTACCGTACATGCATATACACGAAATGACAGCCCTGATGATGTGTTCCATCCAATAGGAACTTGCAACGTGGCGCAATCCTAAACGTCCAAATTATTTTAATCCGATGGCCATGATTTACTCAGTGTATCTATAAAAAAGGGGCTCCCCCCTTAATTTGACACTCCTAAATCCATTTTTGGGCTTTATTTTCCATAATTCCATCTCCATCTTGTATTTTTTATGTATTTTAATAAAATTCTCATTTTACCCCTAGTTCAATTATGAGTAGCTAATTTCTTTTCAACCTTGGGTTGAAGGTGAAGTCTGAACATGCTCCATGGGCTTAATTTGGTAAATTTACTTTTTCTTCCCCTTTAATTTATGTGGTTGTTTTGACTTTTCGTAGATAGATAGTAATAATCTTGTCTAGATATCGACAGGTATAACCGCCTCCCTAGGCAAGGTTATTACTATTTGGCACGGGTAGTACTTAGCACCATATCTATTAGAGTGTGGTTCATGAAGAGTGGAAAATCCCTCTTCATGATTTAATTGGTATAATAATGAATGTTAAGTCGATGGTGCATGTTGAGTACAAATCCGGAGATCCAAGCATTTCATTTTAATAGTTTATTCCTACCAATTTAATTTAAATTAATAGATTGCCTACATCATTTTCATTATAAATCCAATCACCAACTCAAAAAATTTCTTCTACACACGATTAAAATTCACCTCCTCGTGGGATCGACACTCGTCACCGTAGATCTATTCTACAATAGATTCGTGTGCTTGCAAGTTCAATAAAATTTGCACAACACGTATGTATACATCAATTTTCACAACATAATTTCCTCTAAACAATAAGCCAATTTTAATAAGTGCAAAATTCAAATACATGTATCTTCTTCCCCTTCATAATCAAAAAGAAAATATAGTGATCTAGGGAAAGAAATGCAGTGAAAAACAAAAACTTTTTACCCATTAATCTGAGTTGAAATTTTAGCGAAACCTCTTCCTAACAACAAGCATTGCTTCAAGAACCATGCTAATGATGTGACACTCAAATCATCAAATCATAGAGAACAACGTATTAAAATCATCACCAAACCATTACAAATATCAACCATATAATTGAATATCAACCATCAAAACGTGAGTAACTTAAAAAAAAATTGCTAAGCACATGTAAATATCTTAAAATGTATAACAAAAGTAAGATGTCATAATAAATTAAAAATAATGATGCATAAAAAACTGTCAGTGCGAAATCTAAAGACAAAAACTAATAATGGACTATTACGGAGAATATGATGAAGGAAGAATGCCAAGAGCAGTGAAGATGCTGTGCTGGCCATCTAAAAGCTACTGTCGATTAAGAATGAATTACTGTTGAAGCTTGAAAGCAATAAACTAAGATTGAAGCTACTGCTGTTGCTCGGAAAGTGATCAAACCTCATTTATCAACTGCTGTAGAACTCTCTCATAAACTTAAGGCACCTCAGGAACTGGATGCTCAATGATATCCATGTCATGTCCCTCATGTTCTTCTAGTTCTTTATCTTTTGCTGCTGCAGTTGGATGTGGCACTTGAGATCTAGCTCTTAGTATAGAATTAGACAGCTGATCAATGAGGTAGACCTTGTTAAGCACTCAATAATCCTCTAGGACTACAAGATTGTCCTGGTTCTTAGACGAAGTCGTTTAAACCTATTCCTCCTTCCTCCTATGAAAGCCTATCCTTGTTATGGCCTCTCCTCTTAACTTTTTGGTCTCCACATAGACCAGCTTACTTAAAGGCACTATAAAATGTCTCAAAATCTTAATAATGACACTACCATATGGGAGTAACCTATTGGTTACTGCTAGAGTAATCAATATATGGTGAAGGATAATATAACCTAGGTTAATTAGTCATCTTCTAATAAGGCAATCTAGTAATCTAACATCCAACCTTGTAACCTCATCACTATGCCCTTCCTAGAAGTGATTATATGTTGTAGCATCGTTAACAGCTACTAAATTGACGGAGCCACATGACCAGGACTCATTCTTAGATCAAGCTAATGCCATAGATGTAATGAGAAAGCCATCAAACTACAACCCTTACTCCAACACGTACAATCCCGGATGGAGAGACCACCCCAATTTTTCATGGTCTCAAGGATTCTAACAAAATGGACTAGCAGCTCCAGCTCCAGCTCCACCAATGTAACCAATTCCTCAAAATCCTCAAGCCTTTCAACCACCATTTAGACCATACAATCAGAACCCAAACTATTCTCAACCTTAACCATGGGAGGATGCATTTCAGAATTTTAAGAATCTTACTCACTCCACAATCGAGCAACAGAACCGCACCATTAATGAACTGGGAAATGAGATGAGAGCGGGTTTTAACTCACAAACCCAATCAGTTTCAAACCTTGAAAAAATGGTGGGACAACTTGCTTCTTTAGTTCAAACCTTGGCAATGACTGTTGAGAAAGGAAAATTCCCAAGTCAACCAGTGCCTAATCCTAAATGAGTGCATGAAGTAAGTACTAGTTCACCTCAACATCATGGGGAGGTCAAAGCCGTCATGGCCTTGCGAAAAGGAAAAGAAGTCGACAACAAAGTGGAGATGCCGGTGACAAAAATAACTCAAATTGTACCGGTAAATACAGAAGGCTCATCATCAGAGGAGAAAGAAGAAATCAACCCATAAAAATATGTTCCTAAAGCACAATTTCCCCAAAGGTTAGCTAAAGCAAAAAAGGGAAAATCTACAAGTGAGATTTTTGAAATCTTTAAATAGGTAAGTGTTAACATCCCTTTGCTTGATGCTATAAAACAAGTGCCATCTTATGCCAAGTTTCTTAAAGACCTTTGTACTAAAAAGTGAAACATTAATGTTCAAAAAAAGGCATTTTTAACAGAAAATGTTAGCTCTATACTCTAACACAAAATTCCTCTAAAATACAAAGACTCAGGCTCCCACACTATCTCATGTAGTATAGAGAACCACATAATTGAGAATGCTTTGTTGGACTTAGGAGCTAGTGTAAATCAGTTGCCTTACTAAGTGTTTGTGAAATTTGGACAGGGAGAATTACACCCAACTCTAATGGTGTTACAGCTTGCAGATCGGTTCATGAAAAAACCTCGTGGTATTATGGAGGACGTGCTTATAAAGGTATATAAGTTTTATTTTCCTATTGATTTCATTGTAATTGACACTCAACCAGTCCAGGATTCAAGGAAGCAGATCCCCATTATCCTAGGACGACCTTTGTTGGCAACTGCCGATGCTCACATTCAATGCAGAATTGGAAATATGCAATTGTCCTTTGGCAATATGATGATGGAGCTAAATATCTTCAACATTGCCAAACAACCTCACAATACAGATGATGAAATTGTTGATGTGGATTTGATAGAAGAATTAGTTGATAATGCTTTTCTTTCAAACCTTAATGATGACCCTTTACAAACATGTTTAACTCACTTTGGTTTGAATTTTGATATTGACAGATTAGTAGATGAGGTTAACGCCTTACTCGATTCATCACCATCCATGGACACTAATAAATGGAAGTCAAGAGTGGAACAACTAGCACCATCAGAGAAGAAACTGAATCCATCATCAGAATCACCACCAAAACTCGAACTCAAACCATTACCCGACACTTTGGAATATGCGTTCTTGGGAGAAGAAAGCACTCTGCCAGTAATCATTTCATCATCCCTGACTGACGAACAAAAAGGTAAGTTGTTGGAAGTTTTGAAAATGCACAAAGGAGCATTAGGATGGACTATAGCCGACATAAAAGGTATAAACACAGTGGATTGTATGCATTACATTCATCTTGATGAAAATGCTAAACCTACCAGGGAAATGCAACGTTGATTGAACCATAACATGAAAGAAGTTGTTAGAACTGAGTCCTTAAACTATTAGACGCAGGTATCATTTACCCAATTTCTGATAGTTTATGAGTCAATCATGTGCAAGTTATCCTTAAAAAGTCAGGAGTCACAATAGTTACCAATGCTGATAATGAATTAATACCTACTAAAGTGACTACAGGATGGCGTGTATGTATTGATTATAGAAAGTTGAATTCTGTCACACGTAAAGACCATTTTCTTTTACCATTTATCGATTAAAAGCTTGATAGATTACAAGGCCTTGAATTTTATTGCTTTCTAGATGGCTACTCAAGATATAATCAGATTCCCATACCACCAAAAAATCAAGAGAAAACCACTTTCACTTGCCCTTTTGGCACTTTTGCATATAGGAGAATGCCATTTGGATTATGTAATGCACCTGCTACATTTCAACGATGCATGTTAAGCATTTTTTCTGATATGGTTGAACGATTCCTTGAAGTCTTTATGGATGATTTTTATGTTTTTGGTGATTCATTCGATTAATATTTACATTATCTAACACTAGTTCTGCAGAGATGCATAGAGAAGAATTTGGTCATAAATTGGGAGAAATGCCATTTTATGGTAAAAAAAGGTATTATTCTCGGTCACATCATTTCGAGCGAAGGTATTGAGGTTGATAAGGCCAAGGTGGATCTCATTTCCATTCTTCCTCTACCTAAAACAGTTAGAGAAGTAAGATCTTTCCTTGGGCATGTGGGTTTTTACAGACGTTTCATTCAAGATTTTAGCAAAGTTTCTAGACCCTTATGTAATTTACTTGCTAAGGATGTACCTTTTGTCTTTAATGATTCATGTCTTGTGGCATTTGAGAGACTAAAGCAATTGTTAACATCATCACCCATCATTCAGCCCCTAAACTGGAACTTACCATTTGAGCTCATGTGTGATGCATCTGATTATGCAGTAGGAGTAGTATTAGGACAAAGAGTTGATAGAATTCCCCATGTCATTTACTATGCTAGTATGACATTGAATGATGCACAGTTGAACTATTCAACCACTGAAAAAGAAATGTTAGCAGTAGTGTTTGCATTAGAGAAATTTTGATCTTATCTCATTGGTTGTAAAATAATTATTTTCACAGATCATGCTGCTCTTAAATATCTTCTCACAAAGAAAGATACAAAAGCTAGACTAATTCGTTAGGTGTTATGTTTGCAGGAATTTGACTTTGAAATCAATGATAAAAAAGGCACAGAAAATGTTGTGGTATACCATCTCTCTCGTCTCAATTACAGAACCATTACCATTAAATGAATCATTTCCAAATGAACAACTGATGAGTGTGGAAGTATTACTATGGTATGCTGATATAGTTAACTATCTTGTTACAGGTAAACTTCCGGAGCATTGGACTAAGCAGGACAAGGCCAAACCTTTTGCAGGGATAAAGAATTTCTTCTGGGATGACCCTTATCTGTTCAAGTATTGTGCAAATCAAATTGTTAGACGATGTGTCCCAGAAAATGAATTTCAAAATATCCTTTCATTCTGCCATGAACAAGCTTGTAGAGGCCATTTCAATGCTAAGAAAACAGCTACTAAAATATTACAATGTGGTTTCTATTGGCCAACTATATTTCGAGATGCTTACATTTTTTACTCTTCATGTGATAGGCGTCAACAAATGGGGAGCATTACGCGAATGAACATGATGCCACTAAACCCAATTTTAGTGGTTGAGATTTTTTATGTATGGGGTATCGACTTCATGGGACCTTTTCCTCCTTTTTTTGGCCATCAATACATATTGGTCGCTGTTGACTATGTATCAAAATGGGTAGAAGTAGTTCCATGTAGAACCAATGATCACAAGGTGGTGATCAAATTTTTAAAAAGCAACATTGTTTCAAGCTTTGGATTCCCTCGAGCAATAATCAGTGATGGTGAAGCCCACTTTTGTAACAAATCATTCAAAGCTCTTTTGACAAAGTATTCCATTACTCACAAAGTAGCGACCCCATATCATCCACAAATCAGTGGCCAAGTTGAGATCTCCAATTGAGAGATAAAGCACATATTAGAAAAGACGGTGAGACAAGACAGAAAAGATTGGTCATTAAGACTGGATGATGCATTATGGGCATATAGAACAGCTTTCAAGACCTCGATTGGGATGTCACCCTATAGGCTAGTATATGGAAAAGCTTGCCACCTACCTGTGGAACTCGAGCATCGTACATACTGGGCCATCAAGAAATTCAACTTTGACATGCAGCAAGCTAGCTCAGAAAGAAGATTACAGCTGGCAAAACTTGAAGAAATTCGTAATGATGCATACGAAAATGCCAAGATTTACAAATAGCAAATAAAAGTCTTTCATGACAAGCAAATTATGAGAAAATCTTTCACCCTAGGTCAGAAAGTGCTTTTATTCAATTTTCGCTTGCACATATTCCCAGGTAAGTTACGCTCTCGATGGACTGGTCCCTTTATAGTCCATACTATTTTTCCACATGGAGCAATTGAAATTAAGGATCCAAAGAACGGTGTAACTTTTAAAGTTAATGGTCAAAGATTAAAGTCACATTTAGAGTACAAACCACATGAAAAGGACACCGAAATTGATCTGAGTGACCCGCCAAACTTGAATTGAGAATTTTTTTTATTTATTTCTTCTTTTCGGTGATTTAAATTTATGTGAAAGTGTGTTTATTTAATCATTCATTTTTTTTATCATTTCTAATCATATGTGCTTCAATTAGATAGATCCTCTTAAACAATCTTGGACAACTTCAACGTATACGATCTCATTTGAGAAGCCAGATATGCTTTTGTAAAACACATAGTATTTGGAAGCTACAACCTCCAGAGTTGGTATCCCATGTTGAAGATCTAGAAAGACAACTTAAAGAAATTGATGGAGGTATCAACGATATCCAAATCAAACTTAAGGTGAACTCAATAAGAGGACGATTGTGAGTTTATTATTTTTCTTTTCTTTTCTTCTTTGTGTTCTTTAGTTTGTTACCCCAGTTAAGTGGCAGATAACGGTACTCCGTGACAATCAAAGTCGGTTACTTCAGTTTCCCATAATAACTGATATTCTGAGAAAAAGGTATGGACAGAAACGCGATTCTAGCAAAGCTTCACAAGCGATTTCCTTCACTTCCTTAGAATACCTTCCTTACGATCTATAAAGCTCGATCTGAACGCATGCGATTGCTTATGAGAAATAACATCCCTACTGACATCCGTTGGTTAATTGAGGCTAAGGTACGTTTGGCAGGTGAGTTGCCTCCTAAATTTATTGCATACATGCCTGGTTGTGGTAAAGGAAATTACTCAAGAAAACAAAGAGCTGAAAAACTTCATGTTGATTGTCATAAGTGTGCTAGGACGAAATACGATAAAAATCATTGTTCTTTTGGAATGATACCTGATAACAGGGAAGATAATATTCAATTCATTAGGGATGGCTTGAATAAAGAGTCATTGGATGATGTCCTTTTGTCTCTTGAAACGCATCCTAATGGATACGTACAAAGAGCAATTCTCCAGTTATAGCCATTATTTTAGAAAGAACGTGTCCGATATAGTCTCGAAAATCTGACTATAAACGACCCTGTTTGCCAGTTTATAAGAAAACTGGATGGGAAGCCTATCCTCGACCTATAGAGGGCGTTCAAGTCGTTTCTGGACGTAAAACCAGAGGGAGATGTGAGCCACAATCACAACTACCTGTAAATATCTTTTTACTGTTATTTTATTTTACTTTTTTTTATCAATTGCATTATTGTCTTTAATAATTGTTTGTTTTTTCTTTTTACTATTTCCTTTTTGAGTCTCGAGCCATTTGCTTTATGCGTTAATTGACATGGACATGCTACCGCATATACAGTTGTAAACAATTGTCACCAAGATCCTTGATATATGATCCTTTCTTTTTAGTCTCACAAATTGTTTTTGAAAAGCATCCCAATGGCAGCTACTCCTAATAAACAGTTCAAGAACATTTGTGTGCTCTCTAGATTTAACTAAGGCAAACATAAAGAGTTCATTGAGGCAGCCATAGATCTTGGTCAACGCATAGCAGAAAGAAATTTACATTTGGTATATGGAGGAGGTGACCGAGGGTTATCAAAACTAGTCTCAAAAGCTGCTTATCTCAGAGGGAGCCAAGTGTTAGGCATCATCCCAAGAAGCCTAAAATCGTTGGGCTGTGTGTCTGACTCACCAACTGGAGAAGAGTTAGTCGTCTCAGGTATGCAAGAAAGAATAATTAAAATGCTAAATCATTCTGATGCTTTCATTTTCCTACCAGGAGATCTTGCAACTCTAGAAGCATTAATCACATTAGCATTTTGGGCTCATTTGAACATTCATCAGAAACCCATCGATTTGTTAAATGTCAATAACTTTTATGATGGCTTCATCGCATTTCTTAACCATGCAATAAAAAATCATTTCATCCCTTTCACAAATAAAAAATCTTTATTTGTGCTCATATCGCTAACGAGTTACTTGATCATTACATGCTTATGCACTGAGCGGATCCCAAGACCTTTATGTTGGAATGGCCAACTAATGATGGTAATAAAGATGGCAGTAGTAAGAAGTGCAAATTAGATTTAACTCTCCGCTTTTAAATATTTTCTTCTGTGATACAGCACTCAAGTGATGTCTTCTAAACCCTATTCTCTTTCAAACATGGAGGACAATGTTCCGTTCAGGTTGGGGGGAGGGAATAGTTGACAATTGTGGAATATCTCAATCTTGGTGTAGTTTTTTTTTTGTAAAAACTAACTGTGGCTAAATTTTTGAGTAGAAGATGGCTGAATATGGAGTGTAGTAACTCTAGAAACGCATCTTCTTATTATTAAAAAAAAAATTCAGACATTTCTTGCTTTGACAGTCATTTTAAGTGTGATTTTTCTAACTTCTTTTACCAACTAGTTTTTCTATGTCATTTTCACCATTCTGCATGCATAATTTTCATGACTAAGAATAGGTTTGGGGGTAGAATTTAAAAAAAAAAAAAGTATTTTGTGTGATCTTTTTATAATTAGATGACATGATAACTTTCAAAATTTAGTATTTGTATTATCTTTGGTCTTTAGTTATGTTACACCATGTTTGTTACTCTACATGTTGATGTTGAAGACAAATATAAGTTGCTTGAAAGAATGCACATGTCATAATAATTTCCAAGTGAGTTTCTGCGCCTGTTATTTTTCTTGGAGAGTAACCTTTTTTGCCCATTCTTCATTCAGCTTAGCAGTTTATTACTTTATACATTATCTCCAAATTCCTAGTTCCAAAAAAAAAAAAAAAAAAAAATAAAGTGTGTGTTGCCACATTTGAAGATCCATCTAACTAGTAGATATGGAAGATTATTGATAACCCTAAAAGATGACAGAAAGGTCATCTTTGGTCCATTTGAGCCTTTCTAGCCAACCCTATTAATTTGTATCCATAGTTAACCCCTTTGAGCCTTAAAAAATAATAATAAAAAAAAAATAAAAGTAAAGACTTTTTCTTTAGCAACTAATTATCTTGTCCTACTCCAATGTGGAGGATCACCTTATATTTTGTATTTCTCACCACCCATTTATGTTTGAAAATAGAGATAATTTTGCATTCACAAAAAAAAAAGGTGCTATAAAAAAAAAAAGAAACAAAAGAAAAAAAAATATGTATATAAATAAATAAATAAATAAAATAAAGAAAAAACAAAAAAATCAAGTGAGAAGCACCTTACAATCTCCAAAGTTCTCTATTTTTCAAACATATATTTTGTTTTTCCTATTATCCTTTCTTTGTTAGCCACATCCCTGGCCTACGTTACGTCCTAGTAAAAGTCATTCTTGATTTTTTGAACTATAGTCCGAAATAAACCGGTTATATAAATTTGAAAAGATGTGGTAGTGTATATTTAAAAAAAAAAAATGATGAATACATTGGTTTGATTAGCATTTTTAATTAGAATCGTATTATTTCTAAGTTAAGGGCATATTTTTGTCACCTTGGTGAGAGTGTGATATTACTTCTTTATTATTTTCACTCAAATTACCATTCACTGGAGTGATTATTTTTGGGTTTAATTTCTTTGTGAGAGTATCACTACTACCGGTGAGATTTTGGGGTTTGATATGTTATTCTTGAAAGTGACTCGATTACTGAAGTTGTGACAAAGTTTTCTAAACTGATTCATGTGGAGAGTTGATGTGGGAATGATATTTCTTTAGACTGTAGATAATACTTATACTTTTATTTGATCGTTATCATTAGTCTGATTGAATAAATACCAGAGTTAAAAAAAAAAAAATTTGTTTGACTTTGGTTTTTGCTTAATTTGCTAGGGACTAGCGACAAGCTGGTTGGGAGGTGTTTTGAGTACTAGAAAGTGTTTATTTATAATGGAGAAAATCATCATTTTACACTCCAAGTCTTAGTAACATCCCTATCTTTATGTCTTTAAGTCCCTTATAATTTAATTATGTATGTTTTATTTTAATTAAGTATTTTATGTATTTTAGGGGATATCATGGTAATTTCACAATAAACGAGAGATCAGATGAAAAAACGGACAGCACTTTTGAACTCGGGATATCGAAAACCCTTATGAAGAGCATAAAAGAAAAATGGCATCGACTTCACATATACGATATTGTTCACACATACTGATGACGGTTGATATATACGGAGACTTTACACACGACACAATTCGCTCACTGTAGATCGTTCACCGCATGACTTTGTATGTTGACGTGGCTGCATCGTATGTTGACGTGGCACTATACAATGACGTGGCGGCATTTGATTGGACGAATGATGTGGCATTAACCGCTTATGTGGCATTGACTGATGATGTGGTGTTGACTGATGACGTGTCACGATCCTATTGGACCAAAAATGTTGACCGGTGACGTGGCAGAATGTTAGTGGACCGAAAAACCGTGTGTATGGTACATGCATATACACAGAATAACAGGCCTGATGATGTGTTCCATCCAATAGGAACTTGCCACGTGGCGCAATCCTAAGCGTCCAAATTGTTTTAATCCGATGGCCATGATTTACTCAGTGTATCTATAAAAAGGGAGCTCCCCCCCCTAATTTGACATCCCTGAATCCATTTTTGAGCTCAAATTTCTGTAATTCCATCTCCATCTTGTATTTTCTACGTATTTTAATAAAATTCTCATTTTACCCCTAGTTCAATATATGAGTGGCTAATTTCCTTTTAAGCTTGGGTTAAAGGTGAAGTCTCAACATGCTCCATGGGCTTAATTTGGTAAATTTACTTTTCCTTCCCCTTTAATTTATGTGGTTGTTTTGACTTTTCGTAGACAGATAGTAATAATCTTGTTTTGATATCGGCTGGAATAACCGCCTCCTTAGGCAAGGTTATTACTACTTGGCACGGAAAGCCCTTAGCACCATATCTATTAGAGTGTGGTTCATGAGGAGTGGAAAATCCCCCTTCATGATTTAATTGGTACTAATAATGAATATTGAGCCAATGGTGCATGTTGAATACAGATCCGGAGATCCAAGCATTTCATTTTAATAGTTTATTCCAACAGCTTTAATTTAAATTAAAACATTGCCTACATCATTTTCATTATAAATCCAATCACCCACTAAGAAAATTAATTCTACAAGCAATTAAAATCCACCTCCTCGTGGGATCGACACTTGTCACCATTGATCTATTCTGCAATAGATTCGTGCACTTGCGAGTTCAATAAAATTTGCACAATGTAAGATCGATATATTATAGGAAATTATCCACCGACCACCATAATGTTTAGGACTTTTTCAAAAATACACAATTCCTTTTTTTTTTGCCTGAATTACACTTGAAGTTACAATTCTTTGTATTTTTCCACTTCCATCTGTTGATTGTTAAGATTCCGTTAGTTCTTTTAACAAAATGACTGTTTTGCCCCTCAAAATTAATGCTATAGGATGAAATTGTAATTTTACATTTGGGGGGCAAAATCGTCATTTTACTAAAAAAATTAACGGAATCTTAACGGTCAATGACGGAAGTGGAAAAGTGAAAAATTATAACTTCAAAGAATTCAGAAAAAAAGGAATTGTGTATTTTTGAAAAAGTAGAAAAAATCGTGTATTTGTGGATAATTTCCTTATATTATAATACATTGAAAGATTTTTCAAAGCAAAATATTATACTTTAATTAATAATAAACTTTGATAAGACAAGACTACATAAATTTAAAAAATGGAAGGCAGCATTAAATTTTGTTTCTTTGTTTGTTAGCTTAACAATTCTACTTCTCCGTATTTTTCATACTTTTCCGATAAACATTTAAAAGAAAAAAGGGTAAAGAACTCTGATGGGTAGATAAAAATTTATCTATTTTACAAATTCAATTATAATTACGTTAATACTGATTGAAAAATAAAAATATAAGTGAATAGTTTTTTCAAAGAAGAAAATGTAAAACAAAACATTCAATATTTTAATATTGATGTTGAATAAATGTCTAGACATTCAACACTGTAATAGACCCTAGGCGAATGTGGTATCTATTTCTATATATCTTACTGGCATTGCACTATTATAGGGATTAATAATTTTCAACGTCATTGAATAATTTGGTTCTAGCTTCCAGTGAAATGAAAATACTGAATGAACTGGGGCTTAGGCCTTAGAGTACCACATTCATACATCTTGAAGAATGCATGGAGGCTTGGGATCAATCGACAACAATAATTTATCTATGTTTCTTTTCAAAAGAGTTTATTAATGATTTTGAAGCCTCGTGGTTGCCATTGTTTAAATTTTTAAGCATTGGAACGGTTGAAAAAACGATTGCCTGTTGGACATCGTGGCAGATTGCCAACCTTGAATTTGAGTTAAACGCAAATTGCCAGTCTCAAGTGTCAAAATTTGTGTTCAATGATGTATGAACAAGAACATTAAATATTAAGTAAAAATTGACTTTTTATAGTTTGAGAAATAGTTTTATAAAATATTGTGATATAAATTTTTTATGTCAATTTTAAATATAGTATTTGTTGATGCAGAAAATCTATTGATGACTTCGAATCTGCAAAAACATTCCTTTCATGCTCCAATCTTATGCTCTTTAAGAACAATCCTACTCTGCTCTTACACGATCCAGGTAATCAACTTAACCACAACCTAGCTTACACTTACCTACACCCACAACTCACGGTTAGAGGGCGCCAGATGTTTTTCCGGCGTAAAACTTTCGACACTCGAGTCAGTTTTCGGGTTTTCTCTTTTGGAAAAACTTCAATAACCTCCCTCGGGCCTTAACTTAGTTTTCTACTAAGATAAACAATTTGCTTTTAGGAAAGAATGTGAACTTAGAATTAAAAGAAGAAAAATAAGCTTTTATACCCAGCCCGTAACTTTTGCCCTGCCTTTCCCTCCATCTCCATCGAGGCAGTTGTCCATTGTGGAATAATGGGAACTCAACCGCCTATACGTGGGCATCGTGGTCGGAACCCACGTTCTAGCAACCAACGTAAACCAGAACTCCTGAATAACCCAACTAGGTTTCCCGAGCGACCAGACTTATCTAATGGAAAGAAATAGACCGACTAGGATTCTGCCCATCACATATATCAATTGCAATGAATGACCACCAGAACTTGAAGGCGCACATGCTGGGGGAAGCGAACTCGAATCTGCTCGCTATCTTCTGGTCGTTCACATTTCACACCCAAACATATGTTCCCCAGCTTTTAGTCTTGAGAGCGAAATGAATCAATACTGGAAACTTTCCAGGTACCTTTACCCACCAGATCATTACATCGAGTGCTGCTGATAATTGCTTTCCAATCCCCTTGTTAAAACTCTTTTCACCCGCCTATAAAAGCGAAATACGGGGTAGAAATCGGGCCGATTATTCAAAATTCAAAACGACAGTTATTGTATTTCCGGATAATGCACTATTAAATGAGGTGTCGACTCTGCCCCCTTTTACATTCTCGAAAACCCTAGAATAAAAAATCACTTCGTTTCCCTTTGCCTTCATTCACCTTTTCCAATTACTATGCTCATTTTTCCACCGGCAATGACTGTATAATTTCATATTGTCTCTCTCTGCCTTTCGACTCTAGGAACTATTTCTTGTGCTTTGCAACTGAAACTTTACTGTTTTTCCTTGGATTTGAAAAAGTTGGGTCTAGCTCTAGGTTTTTCATGAAAGATGTCAAAGGGGAAGGAAAACGTCATTGAAATCGATGATGAAGAAGAAATTAACTCCCTGCCCAGCTCATTAGCACACCATGTTCTTTACTTTAGAGCCCCACTAGCGCCCGTAAGTGGCCCTATTATTAGGAATAGTGCTAGAAGGATGTCACCAAAGGTTTCGACCTCTTCTAATAAAAGTAGTGATAGTACCGAGAAAACCCTAAGTGAAACTCAAGAGGAGAGTTCTGGTGAAGAGGGTGAGGTCGGGTCTTCACTAGAATCTATACAACCAGAAAAGAAAAGAAAATTAAGTAACAGGACTCTGGCTAAGGATTACCCTATTAACTATATGGCCTGCACCACAATGGTAGAGGATTTGAATAATCTTAGGAGCAACTACAGCATCCCTAATGACATAGATCTAAGGATTCTTGGTAAGAAGGATACCCCCAGCAGACCCCCCAAGAGGATTTGTTACTGTATTCCTCAAGTGCTTTAGACTAGGAATGAGACTCCTTTTACAATCCTATTTTGTCACAATACTTGGGAGAATTCACTTAGCCCCTGGTCAAATTAACCCTAATGGATGCAGGGTGCTTTTTGGTCTATTCGTTCTTTCGAACAAGTGTGGGCACAGCGAGCCAATTATCGATGAGGTTAAAAACTTGTATCAACTAAAGAGTAACCCTAAAGATGTCGGTTGGTATTATTTTATATTCAGTACAAAGACCAGAAAACCCATAACATGTCTCCCAACAGAGGGTGGGAACTAGAAAAGCAAGTTCTTTTTTGCTAGGGTTAACTAGGGCCAAGTAGCATCTACTGATGGTGGGAACGTCCACATTCTTTCTGGGTGGGAATGTCCACGTTTCTTCTCGTTTCTCAATTCCAGGTCTATTTTTAGTTTAAGAGAATTGTGATTTTAATTTTGCTTGAGCATGATTCCTGATTCTAACATATGTTGGGTTGTTATTGCAGACTCTTGGACTGTACACTATAACATCCGAAGTATACTACTGAAGCTGGTTGACTTGGCCTTATCAAACCCCTTCTCGTGCAAGGAACTGTTATCACTTGAAAACCTGGTCAACTCGCGTCTAGTCCCTGACGCTCACGAGATGGAGGAGGCTGTGATCGGAGCTCTCACAAATAGGAAGCGCCCACACCTCGGTGTGGCGGGAAGGCAAACGAGCAAGAATGCTCAAGGAGAAATAACCCACCACAACAACAAAGAGTCTTTCCTTTAGGGTGCTTCCACCCCTTAATCCAAAGTAGGTGAATCAAGTAGAGCCTGGACTGGCGAGAGGGATCTGCCTCTCTACCCTACCCTACCGGGTCGAGGGCTCAAACCTCGAACGAGAGACCAAAATACCTAGCACACTATATTAGTGAGTATGCAAGGCTCATGAAGAAAAGCGACCTCGAGGACTTTGATGGCTGAAATTTAGAGGAGTTGATTGAAGCGCTTCAATTCGAAGCTTTTCACCTTAGCTCGCTAGTTACCTATTATAAGGCCAAGCCTGGTTGTTACGACTGAAAAATGAAAGAGGACATTTGAGTTGTTATGGGCCAAGTGGAGACTGCTAAGAAGAGAGTGGGGATCTCATTTCTTAGAACCTAAAATTGGTTGAGCAGATATCTCTTGTCGAGGCCAAAGTGTCCGACCTTAAGAGGGAGCTCTGTTGAGTGCTAGAAAGTGTGTATTTATAAATGAGAAAATCATCATTTTACACTCCAAGTGTCACTAACATCCATATTTATATGTATTTAAGTCCCTTGTGATTTAATTACGTATGTTTTATTTTAATTAAGTATTTTATGTATTTTAGGGGACATCATGGTCATTTCACAATGAACGAGAGATCAGATAGCAAGACGGACATCAATTTTGAATCCAGGACAGTAAAACATCTTAGTAGGAGCCTAAAAAGATAAATGGCATTGTTCACATATACGGTACTATTCACAACACTATTCATATATACAGTACTGTTTACGATACTATTCATGACACTATTTACATATACTATACAATGACGTGGCAGCATTTGATTGGACGAATGATGTGGCATTGACTGATGTGTAGTGTTGACTGATGATATGTCACGATCTTTCTAAACTAAAATGCTTTTGTTGTGTTGACCGGTGATGTGGCAATATGTTAGTGGATTGAAAAAAACTTACGGACGATACATGCGTATACACAAAATGACGGCCTTGATGATGTGTTCTATCCAATCGAACTTGCCACGCGTGCATAATCCTAAGTGTCCAAATTATTTTAATTCATTAGTCATGATTTACTTATCAGATCTATAAAAGGGCTTCCTAACTGACACCCCTTAATCTATTTTTTAGCTCCATTTTCTATAATTCCTTTCTATCTTATATTTTCTATGTACTTTAATAAAATTTCATTTTTTACTCTTGGTTCAATTATGGGTACTTAATTTTCTTTTCAAGCTTGGGTTGAAAGTAAAAGTCTCAACATGCTCTATGAGCTTAATTTAGTAAATTTACTTTTTCGTCCCCTTTGATTTATATGGATGTTTTGACTTTTCGTTTGATGAAAGTAATAATCTTCTCTAGATATTGGTTGGTATAACCGCCTCCTAGTGCAAGGTTATTATTATTTGGCACGGTAAGCACTTAGCACCATATTAATTAGAGTGAGGTTAAGTAGGGAGTGGAAAATCCTCTTTCATGATTTAATTGGCATTAATAAGGATTGTTAAGCACATAGTACACGTTGAGTCACTGCATCCAGACCAGCAGTTCATTTTAATAGTTTATTTCACCTCTCTAATTTAAATCATAAAATAGCTTACATCACTCTCATCCAACCGTCTCTTACCGTAAAATTAATTCTACAAGAAATGAAAATTCACTTCCTCATGGGATTGACACTCGTCACCATTGATCTATTCTACAATAGATTCTTACGCTTGGGAGTTCAATAAAATTTATGCAATAAGTTTTTGGCGCCGTTCTAGGGAGGTAAGTTATTTTAATTGTGAGAATAAATTTTTAATCTTTTATTTTTTTAGTTGTTTTCTTGTAATTTTTTATTAAAAAAAAAAAAAAGTGAATATGTATTTTAAGTTAAGTATTTTTTCTTTAAATTTCTGTAATTTAATTTAATTTTCATGTTATTTTTTTGTTAATTTGGTATGTTCAACCGCCTATTAATTTATTTTAATTTGTTTCACCTATTTTTATATATATATATATATAAGACTTGAGTTTTGTTTTAATAAGTAAGATTGAATAGCATGATTCTTAAGATCATAATTTCTCATTTCTCTTTATTTTTCTTTTTCTCTTTTTTTCTATATTCTTTGCATGTATAGTCGAAGGTCACAATTATCTAATCTTAAACTTATAGATTTTGAACTAAAAAAACACATGCATACACAACACACGTTGCAATTAAAAATAAAATTAAAATGGATTTGCAACCAAAGACCACAAAGAAAAGGGCATTTAAGGACTAATTTAGTCTCTTAGGTAACTTGAGCACATCATGCATAAGATACCCAAATATAGTTGTTAGAAGTTGTTGTGCAAATTTTATTGAACTCGAAAGCGCACGAATCATATCAGAATAGATCAACGGTGTGCAGTGTCGATCCCGTGAGGAGGTAGATTTTAATTGTTGGTAGAATGAATTTTACGAGTTGGTGGTTAGATTTATAATGAAAATGATGTGGGTGATCTATGTTGTGCAAATTTTATTGAACTCGCAAAGTGCTTTGAATCTATTGTAGAATAGATCAATATGGTGACAGTGTCGTCCTGAGGAGGTGGATTTTAATTGCTTGTAGAATTAATTTTCTTAGTGGGTGATTGGATTTATAATGACAATTATGTAGGCAATGTATTAATTTAAATTACTATCACGTCTACGAAAAGTCAAAACAATACGTAAATTAAAGGGAAGGAAAAGTAAATTTGCAAATTAAGCTATGGGCGTGTTGAGGC